>CAESWR010000005.1:307495-336445 GCA_903171835.1 Mullus surmuletus | reverse complement strand
TATATCCATCCCAGCTCCAAGAAATGTCCTGTAGTGTGCCTCGGTTTGCACAAGCAGCTGAGTTTGACCAAACAATTTAGATAATTAGAAACATGTTCCATCGTGCATGTTTGTATCCAGTACACAGGCAAATCCTGAGTGTCTTTGATTTTCCTCAGGAATCTCCATTGACTGCAGCTCAACTCGTGCTGTGGGCCTTCTGTGTCCCATTTTGAGATCTTTGACGTGTCGTCTGTTCGGTGTCTTTCTGGACAAAACATGAAAAACAGTTTGTCATCAGTGACAAATTAAGCGATTCAAGTGTTTATGTTTGACGAGCGTGTAAATTGCTCACTCTTTTCCCCCCTGCATGCTCATACACACTCTGCAGTCATGCACGCTCACACTCATGCAACAATGCACCTGAAAGTGCTACATCACAGGCCAAACTGGCACAGGCATTAGCGAGCTCAGGTGCTCTTTCACACATACACATTTCTTCGCACTATTCCTCCATCTATCACTTACCCGCATACTTAAAGCAGCAGTCATTAGTCGCCCGCGCCCTCCCTCCCTTAATGAGAAAGCAATTACCAGAGGTTTCTCTCCAATCCCAGTGGCTTGGCACCGCTGTCCGAAACCCGCATCCCCACTTGCTCAGCTCTGTGTCTGCTTCTCGCTCAGATTCCTCTTCCTTCCCTTATACCTCTTCTCCCTTTCACTGTGGCTGCAGACTCTCTCTATTTTCTCCATCCTCTCTGCAGCCTCTCTCTTTCGCTCCTCCCATTGCTGAGCTCTAGGCTGCTCTGGGTTTTAGACGGATCACTCTCACAATGGTTGATCAATACAGGTATTGATCCACTGGCAAAATGTTTATAAAATCATTCTGGGCAGCTGCGGTGCAGCGGGGAGGTGGGGCGACAGCGCAAGGGCCAGCGTGCCACGCTATTTGCCTGCGAGAGAGCCACCACCGACGTGATTGGCTGCCCGTCTGCCCGCCTTGCCAGGAAGAGGGGCTGGCACAGTCGGCGTTTCTCTGTCATTGTGGCTTGTTGTACCACAGCTCTCCCTCGGCTCGTGCTGCGAAACTTTCCAGACCACCAAAGCGGCGCTTCCTCGCTACCCGATGTTGACGGCTGGCCAGACGCCTGCTCCCTCCCCCTCGGCTCACATCACTCAAGAAATTAATTTGCATAAATTAGCGACCTGCAGGCAATCGCGCTCTAATGATCTCTGCGTTTTCCTCTCGCCTCGCTCTCTTCGGCTCCTTCTCGATGCTCCTCCTCACGCGTCAGCTCCAAAATACCCTGATTTGAATAACACGTGCGCGGCTCTCGTCATGAGCAAATACGAGGAATCCCGAAGGCTAACGAAGCGCACCTACCCACGGCAGACCCACACTTGCTCCTAGGGAGCAAGAAGCAGTCGAAGGAGAGAACCCCCCCCCACACTCCTTGATCCTCACTTCCCCCTCACCTCCCATATTTTAGAGCTTACTGTAAATGAAGGGAATCAGCGCTAGTCTCTGTTAAGCCAGCATGGTGGGATCATTAGCATCATTATCAGCAGCACGCCAACCACATCGTGCAGTGTGCTCCACCACCCTGCACCAGTTGCACTGCTGGGGAATGCAGGGCCAGCCGACGCCGGAGCACTTCAGCATAACTAGATAGCAGAGTCAAGAGGCTTGGCAAATGCGAGCTGAGGAGGAGCTTCTGCTTATGTCTTGTTGGGTGATGATGTATGAGTTGTTTGTTTTTTTTACACAGAGAAGATAATTGCAGTGCAGAGCGCCACGTGGTGTAACTCTTTCCAGAGCCGCAGCACTTGTCAAACTAGACGAACATCTGTCAGCCATAAGGCCAGTCAGGCAGCCACTGTGACCGAGAGTCAACCTCATCCCTCTTGGGGTGTGTGGCTTCATCTGCCCCCACCTCCCCCCCTTTCCTCTCTGGCACCTTCCTCTTCCATCCCAGACACCCAGACACTGGTGCAACCGCAGAATCTGGGCCCCGGCCCCAGTCCGTACTCATTCAGAATGCGGCATAGAGCTAATTATGGGAGATGATATGTATGACAGTAGCTGTTTGTTGGGTTGTTTAATGAAATGCAGCTGTTCCTTTCGCTTGGATCAACGTTGTGGGAGGACGTCCCAGAATTTCTTAGGCCTCATTCCGTTAACTAACCAGGAATATGTACACACATTGATACAGTAGGAAGTTACACATAACACCAGCGAGTGGTAATTACTATAACACATCCAGAAGTGGCCACAGACCATTCATTACCATAACATGTTGTAATGAACTTTAATCCCTCATCATGTTGTCTGTGGTTGCAGCGTGGTGTGTGTGTATGTGTGTGTGTGTGCTATGATCCTCCACCACTCCAGATGTCTTAAGGGCTGTCTCTCTCTCTCTCTCTGTATCTCACCCCATCTCTCTCTCTCTTCGTCTTTCCAGCAGCTGTGCTAGACTGGAGACATGACACGCGCTGCCCCACCTTTAGCTATTTCCCACTTTTTAGTAATCTCTGATTTTTTCCCTTGTAAATTCATTTTGACCTCATCCATCTTTGTTTCTTCCTTACTCCCTTGTCCCATTTTTCACCTCCTGTTCCTTTGCCATACACACACACACAAACACACGCACACACACATCTCTAACGGAGTGCGTTATTTATTTCATCTGAATGCAGGGGGCTCTTTGGTGCATGCTTCTCACAGAAATCAATTTCAGCTCAGACAGCATAACCAAACAAAGCACTGCGCTCATTTCAGCATGGGCATAGATGTAACGCATCGCTCTCATTTTCTCCCTCCTGCTCCCTTATTGGAAGACATTTTGTTCTCACTCTGATGCCATTATGTCAATCTCGGCTGACGTGTGGTGACGTGTGAATGCAGCTGCTAAATGAGTCATGGCAAGCAATGATCATTAGAGACTTTGCATCTGTTAATGTATATGCCAGTCGTGTTGCGCTCAATTGTCACCTTTGGGTTTGTGTGCATACAGAAGAAAACAGGTCCTCCCGCCCAGAGGTGGGTAGTAACGGGTCACGTTTACACTGTGAGATTTGCATTGCATTTACATTGGATACATTTTACTTCTATGAGTAACTTTAATGCACAGTACTTTTTACTTTCACTTGAGAATGTTTGTAAAGAAGAAACGCTACTCTTACTTGCAATGTAGTGGAGTAAGAGTAGCTTACTCCACTACATTGCACTCCATGGCTCATTACGTCTCTTTTTATCCAAGTGATTCTACGCATCTTTATTATGTCAGAGACACTTCCACAAAAGGCTCTACCACATGACTATTTCACCGATCAGAGCTAGCCGTTCAGTCACATGTACACACACAAATACTCCAGGTGCGTACTACTGGAGCCCACGGGCGTAGCTGACAGACAGAAAAAGGAATACACACGAAAAATGGCCGAGGCAACAACGGTCTGTGCTTCTGAGGAGGAAGAGGAGGAGGAGGAGGAGGAACGCCCCTGGCCTCATATACATTTAGCCTGTTGCAAAAGAACAGCTAATTTATTTTTTCGTAGAATTTATTATCATTTTATTTAAAGGGGTTTACCTGAATTTGTGCTTTTTTATATATATTTTTTTGTCTGTCTGATCAAATTCATAAACTTAAGACAAATAAATCAGATATTTACAGTTACTCACTACTTGAGTAGTTTTTTCACAAAGTACTTTTTTATTCTTATTCAAGTACTTTTTACTTCTACTTGAGTCATGTTTTTCTAAAGTAACAGTACTCTTATTTGAGTACACATTTTGGCTATGATACGCACCTCTGCTCCTGCCACAGCATGAATGAGCCAGCCACCAGCTGCAAGCTACTTCCTTTTCTCTGCGTCTTTGTACAGCAGTTGAGACCACCAGTTAATGCAGCCTCTGCATCGGCCTTTTTCCTTGCTCTGCTTTTATTGATTTCAGGCAGACACAGAGACAGACAGAAAGAAAGGGCCTTTTCAGGGAGAAGTTAAATGGTCAAGTAGCGGGTAGAGGGCTTTATTGACGAGGTGGAAAAATGTCACTATTATGGAGGCCCTTGCAGCAGATAGCGAGCTGATTGGATGAGTGCCCCCAGGTCAGAGTGGAGCATGTTCCCTCCTGCAGCCAAACGAGAGCAAATAAAAGGGCAGAGGAATCCACTTGATCTGGAGGTGAGGTTGGTCTCTATACCAGCCTGTCTTTAGGGTGTGCAAGGGGTGCACTTCCAACCCAGATCGAAAGTGGGCATTCGTGTTCATTTTTACGGTGCTTCGACAATAACCTGCCCCCCCTCCCACCGCAGACTCTGAAGCTGCTCAACATCGTGCTTTTACAAGCAAATGAGAAATCAAGATCATGATGTGAAATGCAGGTGGTTATCAGAGACTCACAAACACCATCACTGTGGAGCCAAACACTCAAAGGTGGCGAGACTGGATGGATGATTATGTAGGGAATGGCTAGTTGTGTTTCATGAAGCTAAATATCACACTGTCGACTTCCTCAAAGACCTTTTTTAAAAATCTGATCAAGCATTTGGAGCAGTTGTAAGATCTTTTGACAAAATCAACATGTAACAACAACCTAAATCTGCTATATCTTTATGTAAAATCAGCAAGGAACCCACAGGAGGATGCCATCTTTGACACATAGCCAGTCACTCTACTCCATCATCAGTGTTTGACCCCCGTCCCGCCTCCTGCTTTCCCTTATCGCTTCAACTTCAGCTGGTCTCATTTTCATTTTTTTCTCTAACCAGACAACAGCCTGACTGATGAGCGAGTGCTCTTAAAATTTCTACCTCGCATCCACTCATGTTGGCGGCTGTTGTCCCAAACCTCACTCTGATTGTTTGAGAAGCAGCGGGTTAAAAAGCACCTTGACGGCGGGTCTACAGAGGCATAGGTGGGCATTGAGTGAGCTGATTTTTCATATTTCGAGAAAATGTCTATGCCAAACAATTTAAACATAGTTGTGTGAAATAGCTAAGCAGATGCTGCAGCCACATTAATAGCTTGATGATATGGGAGTTTCAGGAAGAGGGGCTGCAGAGCTTTGGGTGTAGTTGAAGATCAGAATTGTGGGAATCTGCTGACAGAATCCTGACCAACAGCCCTGGGTTCAGCTTTGAGCTGCTCTCAGGCCCTGCCCACTGACGTCAGCCAGTCTAATTAGCTCAGCACATCATCTGGTCAGCCCCTCCTCGCAGCACAAGTCAGACCACTGCAAAGGTCAGCGTGCCACAGCAGAGAGAGAACGGTGTTTAATCAGAGGTGAAATGGTTTCTTTTCCAAATTGATTTCAGTCAGAATCAGACAAGAGTGTCCGGTGTCGAGCCACTTACAGACTTACCGGGAAGGACATTTAAGAGGGCTTTTAGAATAAGACATTAACAAATAAAAACGGTTCTGGTGACATCTGGACCAGGGCCGCGAGACTGTGCCTGTCTATCTTCATTTTGTCTCTGTTTTCTGTTTATCTCTCCTTCCTCCGCTCTGCATGAGACAGTCACATGTGAGCACTCAGATGAGCGGACAGAAACCATGCAAACTCTGCACGAAAAACTTTGTCGCTCTGCACAGCAGAAATGACAAAATCACTTTTTATAATGTTGACACAAAACAAGACGAAATAAATATTTTGTCTTCCCTCTCACAAAGTAAACTAAGTACCATTAGCGCCAAACCCCGAAGCGTTATATTTCTTTTTACACCCTCTTAAAAACTCTTTCTACAACAGACTTGTCACAGCCATGTATACATGGAAGGAGATATCTTAGCTCGCCCAAACCCACACACACACACACACACACACACACACACACACTGCACATTCACCAACTCCCTTATGCTGAATGCATAATATATGTAATGAAATAATGTTTCCAGTGGGGATGGTTGTGGCTGGGGGATGGAGATGTGTAGTGAATATCAATGTGGCTCCCCCCAGACTCCCTGGTTCAATTGGTGTGATGGTGGGGGGTAAATGAATATGTGGGAGTGAGGGAAGCTTTATCCCTTCGCCCAAAGCTACTGCGAGGAGTCCACACATACAGAGGAGGGGGCTCTTCAACACATCCACTCAGTCATAATGAACTTAGGATTCATGCATTCTAACTGAATGTGCGTCTTCCATCATCATACACGTCCAGAGACGGGCCTAAATGGGTGTGTTCCTACTGCTTGCTGGCCACCTGTGATAATTATTAAAAAAGGAAAAAAAATCAAAACACTTTTATCATGCATATAGATGGACTCCTTGTAGACGTCCAGTTCTGCCACACCACACAGTAGCGAGAGTTTAACCCGCTTTGAGACGCATCCTCTCAGAGAGGTCTCAGCGAGAATCAGTGGAGAGACAAATTACATTTTCTCTCGCTCCTCACCTTGACTGACTCAAGTGAGCTCATCTTTTCCATCTTGTCAGAGTGGAGATGCTGTGTCTCTGTCAGTCTGGTGCTTTGATGTTTTAAACATTACCATTAATAATGTTTTCAGCATCAAAATTAATTGCTTTGCTACTGTGTCCTGCTCCCCTCATCCTACTCCGAGGCATGCATAAATCAAGACTAACTACCTTTGTCTTGAAATTTTGAGGTCAGGAATTTAGGATGAGATCAAACTTGAATGTGGCCTGTGTGGGTGCATGCATGTGCGTGCGTGCAAATTCGTAGTCTGCATTTTTGTTTTTTGTCCTTGCATGTTTTTTTTTGGTATTTTTGCAGGACCTCCTTGAGTTTACCGTTTACTTTGAGGAAAGCATCATCTGCACTGCGTGACCCTTTCTCCAAGTAACTGAAATGCCATTCAAAGGAAGAATTGAAAGAAAAGAAAAGAAAAAAACAATAAACACAAAAACACTATTTGAAATATTGGAGCTCTTGCTACATTAGCTTTGGGATGTCATTCCTAGCAGGATGTGGTGACTTTTGAATTAGCTTGGATTAGACGCTCGAGAGGTATTTTTGTGACTTCCAGATGTTCTGTTATCTATAATTCCCAGCTGTGTCCTGAGATGTTAAATGGGCTGGAAAGTTTCTGTCCAAGTTCTGTTACACTCATCAAACTCTGGGAAATGTAATTAGTGCGCTTTTTGAGCTTACATTGCCTAGCAACTCCCCTATAAATAAACAATAAAATTTTTGCTTTCCCTTTTAATTTAGCCACACCTCTTATTTGCCAAGCACCTCCTCTTGAGTGGCTTTAGCCCTACCCAGCCTCTGGGGCCCCACAATGTGAAGACAGGGTGAGGAATGTGTGAAGCATCCAAGGAAACATGAACTGCTATTTTCCCACAAGTATGAAAAAACAGAGGCCACGGCTGTGGAATCTTTCTGACGCAATCGGCTAGTGGGAAGGCCGCTGTGCTGTAAAGCTGTGGTCTTAGGACTTAAAGATCTAAGCCGGACCAGGGTGGGTTAAAGAGCTGCTGACGAGGGTAAAACCCAATGAGCCAAACTGGACGGGGAGATAGCTGGATAGTCCCATTTGGGGGCTCTACACACTTCTTGCTTTTTTTCAGAATGCATTTGTGGTAGCAGCCTATTAATTGTTTTTTGGCCAAACCGTCGTGAGAAAAAAGGAAAAAAAAAAGATGTGAGATGCAACAGAGAACTGAAACAGGAGAGAGGATCACTGGAGGGGCCCCAAGAGGCTCTCTCCTCGAACCCCAGATGATCACCACAACCACCGTTGCCTCCGTAATTCTTCCTACATTAAGACACAGTTGAAAGGAATTCCCAAACACAAAAACAGAGCACACTTCAATGAGTCTTTCTTTCTTTCCTGATCTAATTATCGCTGCCCCTATAATCGCTGTTATATTCATCATAGTGCTCAGTATTTATAGGGTCTGTTTTCATCATAGTAATAATGTCACTCTGGAATTCTCATGCAGAGACAGAGACATACATCATAGAGTATATAGAGGAAGCACATGGAGATAGATGTTTCTGCTTCTTGGATTCAGATATCATTTGATGTTGGCGGCGGCTGTTCATCTACCTCTGCAAATACCAAGTTGTGTTTGCCGGACCATACCCTTGTTTCCAACTATTGGGTCCTACTATTGGGAAGTCACACTATACTTTTCTTCATAGCATGTATAGGTGCAGTGTATTTAAACCAAGAACATAGCAGCATTTTGGTGTTTCAGTCTTGACCATCAAATAAATGGTGTCGTAGACCTGCATTCTATTCAGTGGCCAGCAGGGGTTGGCCCCTGTGCTAGCAAAATCCTTGATAGTATTTGAGTCAATGGATAAAAAAGGTAACTTCAGACTTGATTTCTTCCAGTGTTGTATGGTCTGGGCCAGTCATTTCAAGTGTTCTTCTGATGCATCATGTTTCCTTTCAAGGCAGAGGTGGTTATGTAGGAGTCTTGTTGGATGCTTCTTGACTGGAAGAAAACTGGAATGCTAATCCAGATGTGGAAGCTGAGCCCGGAAGCTCTGGAAAGGTGTTCTCTGTTCCTGGGACACCATCCGAGTAGGGTCACTTGACCTTCTATCTCTCATTTTCTAAATCTGTTGGCCCTTAAAATATGCACTTGGCGGCGCTGATTTAAAGCTTTTTACCAATGGTGATGGTCCGATTCCTGTCAGTAAAGCGTTAATGATCAATCGAGGGCCGTCAGTTCTTAGTTTAAAAAGCCTAAACCCTTCAATCTGTCAATGCCAAAATGTAAGACCCATCCCCCACTGCAAAGTTCTGTATTTTCTTATCGCCACATTCTGACATCAGAAGCTCTGTGCACCGTGAAGTCGATGTTACACTCTTTCTTTCAATCTCACTTTCTTTTTCTCTTTCCTACATCCTGCTTTGTTCAGATCCTGCTCCCCTGCTAACCCCCTCCCTCTGCACCTTTCTGTAACCCCCCCCCCTACACACACACACACACACACACACCCTACCAAGTTCTGTTTTAAGGGAGTCCAAATGCCTCTTATTCTCTGCCCCCAAAATGTTGCTCCCAGTATTTGGGTATATATTTAACACCCACATGTGAGGCCTGGTGCAAGTGCCTAGGGAACGGAAAGGAAAACAAGCATGCCCTCTCTCCCGGCCCTTTCGTGCCGGTCTGCTATAAATACCTCCTGGTGGCGCGCCAGTTCCAGCACCAGTGGCATGGGAACCTCTCTCCCTCCCCTGGTCCACCGCTCGGCCACTCAAGGCCAGTCTGGGAAGGCTTTGGCTGGCAGGCTGGCCGAGAGGGCGAGTAGGTGCGCGCGGCGTGGGCGGCGGTACATGACAAAAAAAGTTTGGGCGAGTGGCAGGAAATATGTCCACGATGGTCTTCTCGGTGTGTTTTGTCAGCTTCACTGACAAGCATTCTCCCCCGTCCCCCGTCCCCCGTCCCCCTCCCCCGCATCATCTGCTTTTCAAAAGACTCAGTGCATGCCGCGTTTATGCCGCTTTGCCTTATGAAGATGGTATGAATATGTGCTTTTCAAACTGCTAAAGAAGAGGTCCCCCTTTTCTTCACTGCAGAGGAGTGTTTGTTATGTTACTCCCCCCCAAAAATTGATTTAGACTTTTCAAAGGTTTGTTCTTCACAGTGCTGTCTCCCTGTGTCGGCGCACAACAGGCTCAGCTGATGTTTTCAGAGTTTGGGGTAATAGTTTTAAACTGACAGACTAAACATCTCTCTCTCTCCCTGACTGTTACACTTCTACCAAGTAAATAGTTTTATGTGTGCAAACCCACACAAACTGGGTGACTGACTTAGTCTAATGATTATTTATTTTTGGCTTGCAAGAGATCAGGAGAATTTGCTGGGTTGTAAGTTGAAAGACTCCTCAGAGGCATTTGAAAAAAGAAGAGAAAAAAAGGTGTAGATGTTCCATGGTCCTTATAAACAGTAGATTCAAAGCGGTCTTTGCTAAAAGATATATTTTGGTGTTTTAGCCCACTAATGTAGATTCATCAGTGAAAATCGCTATTGATTTTTGCAAATACCCTTTTCCTCTGCTCAGCTAAAAAAGAGATCAAAGCTTTTTTGTTTGGCCATTTAACATTCTGAGTCAACAGATTAAATGTCTCTGTTGTTCCTTTTTTCCCTCTCACACCTCTTAGCATTCTCTCCCGGTCTCTTTTTTCTCCCCTTCTCTTAATACTCTGCCTTCCTCTCTCCCACTCCTACAAGGCTCACTTGTTATTTTTTCGTACAAGGTCCTGTAATTAAGTTTGACATAAGCACAGGGATTAAATATGCGGTTCAGAAGGGAGAGAAAGGAGCTCTGTTACAATCTCAAGGCCAGCTGTAAAATGGAACCAGATTGCGACACTTGGAGTTGGAAAGTTTGGGAAAAGTGCCGAGACTGGAGCTGTGTTCTTACCAACAACGGGGTCTGAATCCTGCAGCTTCAGAGCAGCCCAGAGAGTACGCAGCCTGCGGCCAAAAAATAATGTATTAAAAATCTTCGGGCAGAGGACCAACTCACAGTCCAGTCCAATGATAATTTGTTTTTTCAACTAAAAGACTGCCATCTCCTCCAGCGAAACATTAACTATTGTCTGTCCAAACAGATGACTGATACTCTCCCACCGGCCAAAATCTCTACTGCCAAAGTAACACTACAAGGCAAAAATACTGCTTAGTTAACGGCACTGAAAAGAATTTATGCATTGTTTCCCTCGAGAAAAGACAACTAATTTTTCTCTCAGTTTATGCTTTGCTATTCAAACACTGAAAATAATTTTTCATTTCAAGCAACTTTGCAAGAGAATCAAAAAGTGTTTTTAAATGTTTACCAGAAACCCAATTAATCTTACAAGCAAAGACAAAAAGAGCAATCACGCCTATAATCTCCCACTGTCTGAAGGTTACGAATGGAAAAGTGATAGTAACTCAGAGCCATAATGCAGCAGGAAAAACCATTTCACATGCTATCACTCAATCACTGACACCAAATATAGAAATATAGGCTAAGATCAGCCCCCAGTGCACCAAGCGTGTCGATAGGATTTTCTTCTGTTCTGAACTCTGAGAGGTCTCACATGGAACTTTGCATTCTTAAATAACTCTGGCAAAATGCTTTAATCTTAATGAGTCTGAACAGCAAATCTCTCATCTGCAGCAAAAAGGATTAGGAATGCAGAAAAAAGAACTGCCGTTCCACTTTGATGAATTGTGTTTAGAAAATCCCTGGGCATGAAGTTCCCCCTATGAACAAAGCGTTAAGCGAGAATGGATGCTTTTAAACAACACAACTTATCGGAGAAAAACAGAACATGCATTTAAGTGAAAATACAAAAGCAGAGCTGATTCGACTCCTCTGCAAATGATAAAGGTGACTAACTCTTTTTCCTCAATCCACTTAGCTACTTTTGGAATCAAACCCGGAGTAGCTTTGCACAAATTATGTGCATTGTGTTTTCAGTGCTTCATCAGCCACGTGTTTATTTATTCTGCCTGCTGCAGCCTGCTATTGTTAAGCATAAATAAATGAATTCTTTTTTTTTTTTGCCTCTTGGTGTAAGCACTTGAAGTGGGTGATGCGGTGATGAAGGAGGGAGTTGATGAGCACAGGCAGCGAAGAGGTGTCTTCCAAAAAACATTACCGTTCCTGCTGTAGTTTTCCGTGTGTATCCTCTCCCCTCAAAGAACTTTGCACTGAGTGTGAAAATGTATTTAGTTAAGTGTGCTATTATACAGAGGTGTTTATTTATATTTGATTAATACATTATTGATAATATGCTAATGTAATCTGAATCAAAGGAGTTCAACATTTACTTGATTAATTATAACTCCGTGGTGTAATTTACCCAAACAGCCTCTCTGAGTGGTAGAGGTTAGAGCAGTAAGCCTCTGGCTAGTTCAGACTGCTCAAACTACAAAGAGCCCAAGTGCATGGGGACCTGCTCTCGGTTTCCCCCTCCCAACCTCACCACCTACCTCCCCAGATGCCCCCGGGCCTTGAGAAAACTACTCTAGCTGATTTTCACTGTATTTATTTTACCTTTCCTTTCAAATCAGCGCTCCCCTTTGTTTCCAGTAATGGACATATGAGATATTGCCGATGCCGGCCAAGCATGTGATCCATATTAATGAGAAAGCGCTATCGGGCCAACTGACTGTATCACCACTTTATTTGTTAGTGTTTTCCTCCTGCTCCCTGCGTTGCAAAAACATCAATGTCTTCTGTGTGCAGAGCTGTGGTAAATATTACCATGCACTTGACCTATATTGATCCCCCAGTAGGATGTATACCCACTCCAGCACGTTGAGCCTAAACATCTGGTCACCAGAGTGCTCCTTTGAATGATAGATAACATCTGGGAAATCTGCTGCTATCACAGGAAACAATGTTCCGATCTCCCCCTCCCCGCCCCTCTATCTCTCCTCACTCTCTCCCGCTTGTCCCTCTTTCCCCATGTCCTGCTCATAAGCACATCTCTCTCATTGATTTCCCATTAACCCCTTCCAGACTTTGAGTATCTGCCCACCCAGACATGCAGACACCAATGGATTGATTAACAATGTAATGGCATCACGATGGCTGCCCGTTCTCATCAGACTCATGTCCAGCTTCACTCCACCGCTTGTCTCTTCACCACTTGAAATCGTCATTTGCCATTTATAACATATCATCACCTCCTTTCTTCCTTCTCTCTTTTTCTTTCTGTGTTCTTTTCGATTTCACAATACCCATTCACATACGAATAGGAGGTAGCAGATATGCCATGTCATATCTCCATGCACAGGTTTTCACTCAATTCTAATTTCTTCTTCCATTATCTTTACAATTGTCTTATATCTGCAACATCATAAGAGAATTTCTCAAACCTCCACTCGGACTTATCAGTGACATCGATTTGTGGTGGTTATAGGTCAAAATCATCATGCCAGAATACCAGTCCCATTCTCTTGAATATCTCAGGCAGGAATTTAATTTGTTATTGTTGCTCCACTTGCACCTGAAGATAAATTGTCAAAAATATCCTCAGATCCATCCTATGTGATACGAGGATGAATCAGAATCCAAATTCAAGGTGGTAATGACCACCAGCATTTTTCACCAAATTTTGTTGAATGTGCACTTAGATGTTGAGTGTCAGAGGTGACCATCATCATTTTTTACGGAAACTGTGTCCAGAGTCAGGACTGTATTCTCAATACAAAATATCCCGTTCATATCTAGTAGGAAAAAATGTTTAACTATGGAGCTAAAAGATTAAAAGTCATCAAAGTATGTCGTCATCTTCAACTTTTGAAGCAGCATCATCCACTGTAAAAGATACTACGCAGTTTTCTTAATGAATGAGATAATTCAGCTTGTGTTTGTGTGTGTGTGTGTGTGTGTGTGTGTGTGTGTGTGTGTGCGTGTGCGTGTGTAGCTGAAATGATGTGCTCACATGTTTAGATTTTTCCCCACTTGTGTTGTTGAACAGACCGAGTGTTAAAATATATACTTACATAAAAGGATGTCATCATATCTCTTTTACTAGGTACCCCCCTCCCTCACTTTGGCGTCTGCTATGGCGGGAGAGATAAAGTAAATGTATGTTTGTTATGTTGTGTTTGTGAGCCACAACGGCGGCAAGTTGGAAAAAGCCCTTCATTTAAGCATGGCGTGCCTCCATCAGTCCCAGTCTCTGATGTACAAAGAGCCCAAAGGAATGAGCTTCACAGCTGTTTGTAAACTATGGGAACAGGAAAGGTCAACAAAGTAATGCAGTGTGTTTTTTGTAACGCATTTTCATCTCTCTCTTTTCCATAGTGAGACAGCAGGGCTGCGCCCTGCCTCAGTAGTACTGGTGCATTTAAATTACTGTTCTAGCCTGGAGAATAATGGTGAAAGCATAACCCCATTGTATTCTTTGATAAACTCTGAAAAATGCATGGTATAAGCTGAGGAAGAGGCACGGTTTAAGGCCACAATTGCCTTGCAAATCTACCATGGCAAAGTTTTTCTATGAGGGAGAGAGAGAGAGAGAGAGAGAGAGAGAGAGAGAGAGAGAGAGAGAGAGGTGAGGAGAAGTGGAAATGGGGAATTGAGGGAAAAAGAAAAGGGAGAAGGAGATCCAGCATGCGGGTTGAGTAGGGGTGTCTGTGTTGCAGGGACATGTGTTATCTCTGGGTGCAGAGGTCTTGTTTGCAGGGCAGAGAGGTATAGATTTCTTCTCCATGTCAGCGCCTTTATTTAGGGCTCAGTGCAGAGGGGACAATAGCAAACTAATCCACCACTGAATCAGGATTAATATTCAAGCCGCAAATATTAATTCACAGCCAAAAGGGGGAAATGCAAAATGTGTCAAAATGCTCAAACAAATAAAGAACAAAACAACTTGAGATCCTTGACCAAAAATTTCATTCCGAGTATTTATATGAGTGCATTATTTTACAGGCTCCTGCAGTCTCAGCTCAGCATTCCCTATGATTTCTGTTTTCATCTTCTTAATGATTTTCTATAGAGGAGTGAGGGCTGGGGGAAGCTGAAATGCTGCATGTTGTTTTTGGCTATTCTCCTCACTAAGCTCAGGCTTTAAGATCTGGATTTGAATATTTATGATAGAAAATAATAGAGGTTATAAAAATAAGTCCCTGCAGAGCCAAGCTGTAAGTTATAGGGGTAAGTAACGCCTGCCATATCAAAGCAGCTTGAAGATGGTGGCCAGTAGTCTGATGCCTGTAAAAGCTAAAATCCCTTCAGCATGGACCAGCAGAGGGTGTGGTCCTGATCCAAGGGTGTCATTCACTGGTGCAGAGACAGACATCTGTCAGAGCGCCCATATCTCCTGAAAAACAAAAGACAACAAATCAGTCATGGAGGTGAGATCATTTGACTTGCTTCAGATATTCTTTTGTTTTCTTTTCGATTGGAGCGGTGACAGTGTTAGTAACTGACAGGTGGATCCTTCTTCTGGTTTTAACATAACACCATATTTGAAGCAACCAGATGTTTTACACATCGTTTGCATTTGAAACAAGTGATACTTTGCCTTCCATTTGACAGGTTTTAAAAAAAAAATATATATATTTTTTTTTTTGTTAAGACAACTGAAATTCAGTACTACACTTGGTAATGTTTGTGGTGACATTATTTTTTGAGAGCCGTTGAGAAGAAGTTGCTTGAGGTTGTTGTCCTCCTCTGGTTGAGAAATCTGTCCTGACATTAAAATGAGGCATCGCGGCTTCCATATGGTGTTGGTATCCAAGGAAAAGATATGATATCAATTTCTCTGAAAAAGCTCAATGCAAAATATGAAATTAGGATTGTGTCTTTCTGCAAAACAATGCTTAAAAAAACCTGTTTATGTTTTATGTTTAATATTTAGCTAAACAAAATGGGCATGCACCTAAACCAACATGGTGTTGTGACTTCCGATTGCAGCAGTGCATCTGCACCAGGGTTTGCAGCAGGGAAGTTGTATTTATGTTTTATTAGCATTGGGAAACTATAATTGCACAACCCAAAGAGGAAAAAAAAATCTATCTTTCAAGTTAGAGCAATCAGTTCAATTGATATCTTGTTCCTCTGCTGTTTTTATGGATCCTTCAAATTTCATTTTTAATTTGCATTTGCCCAACCAGGTGAATTTCAGGAGATTGATTGTTACTGAGCTCTTGGTCATTACTTTTTGTTATTCAACCTAGTGATGTGAGGAGACAAGTGTTTCAGGACATAATGTGTTTTCGAGGTCATGTTTTCTGCACTCAAAATCAGGCCTTCGCAATTATAATTTAAACGCCAGATATCTGTACTGAAGTTTATTATGTCCTCTCAACAAAATACAATGCAGACATTTTTTTTTTGGTTTTTCTTCTTTTTTTTCTGTTTTTGTTTGTTTTTGTGGGTTGAAATATTGTTGAGCCTGCCATTTCTTATTATACTTACCAATCTTGATCTACTTATTCTCTTTATTATGTGTCAACATGACCATAAAGAAGAAGCAGATAGAATAAGGTTTTAACACTGGATTAGTCATATGGTATTGTCCAAACAAGCCAGCATGAGTGTCCACACCATGCGTGTAGCAGACACACACACAGACACACGCACACACACTTGCACAGTAATCCCACACTGGGGGGTAAAGGCCTGTTGTGTACCAGCCTGAAAAACCATTGTGATGTTCAAAGGGACTTCACAGAGCCTCCAACTCCATTGATAAGGTCTAATGTGATGAGGGACTGTAAACTTCATCTTTTATACATGGCAACATAATGTGAAAGGTCATCTTATCTTAATCCTCAAATCTGCAGCGCCCAGGCCCGTAGCCCCATTTCATGAAGTTAAAGAAATAATCTCAGAGTCCATTCTGAAGACGGCCCTTATTATCTTCTCTGTGAGGTCCAATCAGAAGATATCATTAGAGTGCACTATGAATGTACTGTAAGGAATGATTATTTCTCCTTTCTAATCGGCCCCAATCATATCGTAGAATCAGCTGGACTGTGTGCTCATGGTGAGAAGCTTTATTATGTCCAGTGATTATCAAACGTAGCCTTATCCCTCTAAAACACACAGCTAGCCCAGCTCAGTGATGGGGGGGGGGGGGAAAGAAAGTGTCACTGTCATCATGAAGCTACTGACCAGGCTCCTCTTTATGTCACTCAGTCAGTGGTCACAAGCATACATCATCACTCTAAGATTAAAGATGTGAGACACCATGGAGAGCCTTCACATGCATTTTTACTCCTCTGCAGCTATCTTTTTTACTCTTCTGCCACGCCTTTTTGCATCGGCTCACTTTCCCCTTAACTTCTTGATCCGTTTTGATCTCCCGTGGAAATCTGTTGTCGACTTAAACAAAGAAGTAACAATGTGTCGCTTAAATTCCCAAACAAGCCGAGGATGTGGCGTGTGCGCACACAAACGCTCGCACAGCCGTGAAGTGGAAATTTGTCTGCCGAATCTCTGCGAATTAATTCAGGTCAAAAAGGTTAGCGTCTCAAGACCAACTTTGGGGAAATTTGTTGCTTCAGAATCCTTTGTTCTCCGCCGAAAGTGTGTCAAATGTAGACAGATTGTGAAATATTTATTCCTTGACTGCAGATCATATTAGAGTGTTATTGTTTGTTTCGTTTTGTATTCAACCCCTAATTTGCCGGTGGTACAGTTTTTCGGGAAGTCTAACAAACACGCATCAACTTTAACAAAGGTAGACCCCATCCTGTAGCTTTAATTAGAGGGAAATTGTAAACAGACGCGTGCCTTTCTTTTACGGATTATCCATAGTTTATGACGGAATGTTTGAAGTGATGAGCGATTCTGAATCAGCACTGCTCAAGTGCTGCTCTTATAGGACATTGTTGTCTTCAATTATTTTCAGTTATATTCCCATCTGTAAGAGGCAGGGGATCATTTATTATTTAAAGATGCAATCGTTGCTGTTTATCTGGGATTTTCTAAAACCGGGTTATCTTTCTCTCAGTTTTTTTTTCTTTTTTTTTGATTAAAAGGAAAAAAGCGTAATAAAGTGCGGTTTCAAACAGATGCTTGTCTCTCTTGTGCGAGAGCTCATCTGCCATCATTGTGATTTAATATGAACGGTGCCAAGCAGTTGCCGACAGACAAGATCTAACGAGCATCGGGGATGCTTTAGTATGTACATAAAGGGCCTCGCATAGACACTCGCTATGGCAAACGCACACAAATACACATTTAGATGTCGACAAGCAATTACGCTTACCTCGATGTATATGTTGTAGCTGAGGACAACAAACAAAAAGTCTCATAACTAGTTGCTGTTGCTGCAGGAATCATTAATTTTTCAGATGATGACTTGAACAAAGAGTGATTTGCTTCCATCCTTCTTCCCTCACCAGCTTGGAAAGAGTAAATTCAACAATTTCTAGCAATGTGGTATCAACGGATGCTCGGGTTAAGCACAAATATAAGCGTCCATTTTCTCAATCTTCAACGCAGGGGATCTTTAGGCGCGTTTCCACTGCAGGAACTTTGGGGTAATTTTACGGGCCCGAAGGACAGGGTTTCTGTCATTTTTCAGGGGCTAACGGAGTCCCTGTCTCGGGGTAGGTACTCAGAAAGCCCCCCCCGAAAAACTGGGGCTTGGGGTTTACTTGTTGCTGATTGGATACACTCAAAGCAGCATGTGACGTCAATTTATAGCTGGCATTTTTAAAATCCAAACAGACGAGGAGTCGTATTTCTAAAAGGAGGCTTTAGAAGAACATGGCAGGAAAATGTATGGACAAATGGACCGATGACGAGATCCAGGCGCTTTCTGAGACGTCTTTTCCTCTCGTTCATGGCTTCCACCGCAATGCAAACGAAGAGACACATAAGAAATCCAGCACCCACCTCAGCTCCTTCCATATTGATACGTCTGCTGCTTCTTTCCATAGTTGGTGGGGGCGCAATAGAGATTGACAGACATTTTCACTATGAGTCAAAGTACAGCACTGTGTGATTCATGTTCTACTCAAGAGCATCTTTTATTGCATCCCTTACACTTTATGCAGGCTTTTCACCTGTTTGTTAGAGGAAATATGCAAAAACTATGGTGGATTTATCACTTTGTTGCAGGCTGCAGTGTGAGCCAAAGCAGAAGCCATTACGTTTGCAGCAGATTTACTCCACTTAGTGAAAACCATATTTGTTTTTACATCTGCACTTTACCCTTGCTGAGTGTCCTGTCAGCAGATTTACACAAAAAAACGACCATACGGAATTCATGGAACTGTGTGGAGAAGGATGGAACATATGTGAAGGAATAACCAATTTGATTTTGGCATACGTCTGCCCTTCTACACCAAAAAAATCCTCTCTAATTCCCAGAGTTGTTGTTGTTGTTGTTGTTGTTGTTAGGTTGTGAAGATACATTACTGTTTGTAATGGCATTTAAAATGAAATTAATTCAAAGTTTGTCCATAATATCATGATTTGAGACTGCAACTATCTAACAAAACTTAAGCAAAAGAGATGAAGAAGATATGATAGCATAATGTAAATACAAAATATTAACATTCACTAACTTCAGAGAAAATCCACAAAGATAATATAAGACACACTCACATAGTTGTTGTATTGTCATACTGTCTGTATTACTGTCTTCATTATTGCATATGCTGTATTTGAGATGTTTCCGGATAAGGTATGTTCAAGTCAAATACTTCCATGTAGGATGGGTCACTATGTGGCATGATAAGAAAATAAATAAATGAAATTAAATCACATCAAAATTTAAGATAGACATACCTGATTACAGCATGACCATGACAGAAGGCATCACCGTTGTCCAGGTCACTAAGCCCACCATGACTGACGACATGCAAACGATGTATTGCTGTGTGAACATGCTTATCGTCATTGAACAGTAACTATGCAATGCCATTTCAGTATGGAGATTGCAAATAAAGTTACTTTTAACTCACTTTTGTAAATGTTACATTTTGGATTCTTCTTACTCAGCTGGACTGCGTAAAAGAAAGTCAGTTGTTTGTTTCATTTAACTGTGATCACATGATGTCCTCATCACTGTTGTTGTATCCAAATGCTTCCTTTGTCAGTGTAGTCGTGACATAACTTCAAGAGAGCACGTCAGTCCCGCTCCGACTCGCTGTCACTATTCTTATGTTTTACAGCCGCAAAGAGTTGATATGTCAAGAAATCAGTCCCGGCACAGCCGGAGCAGACAAACTGCAATCAATACCTGATGTAAGCCGTCTGCTGGGGTCAGGCGACCTTGCTGTATGGCATCCACGGCAACTCTAGTAAAGTCCTTATAAATTCTGGTTGGCTGACCCCTGACGACCTGGGCAGATAAGGTCAGTCTGGCCAAAACGACCTATAGAGCCGAGAGGCCGGCACCCAGTCGGTTTGGCTGTCCTGGTAATGAAGTGGTCAGTATTGCCTTTCTGTCACTCAGCAATTACGACCGAGAGATATGGAGCCGTAGATAGATGGCAAGCACACAGTGATGCGGTGGGCGCAGAATTACATTCACGAGGCCGTGTACCAGTAAAGTGACATGTAAACTACTTTAATATGGACTGGTAATGACTGGGAGCAAGACGTTGAAAGAAGAAGCATGACATATTTGCGCCGGCCTTCTTTGATCTTTGTGGTCAGTCAACACTTCAGAAAAAATGTAGAAAAAATAAAAACAATCATTGGGAGGGAATTGGCAGCTTTTTAGAGCTTCTAATCTGCTAATTCGGGAATCTTTTTTTAAGAGAGAGAGACAGAGAAACAAGCAAACAACTATCAGTGGTGATAAAAGACATGGGGAGGGGGGGAGCATTAGGAGGGCTGGTGGGTGATTGATTATGGAGGAGGCCATTGATATCTTCCCTAATGTATTAATGATGTAACTAAGTGGCCGTGTTAGAAGATAAACAGGCTGACCTGGAGGCAGAGGTCACGCCTGAGTGTCGTCTTCTCTCCCGCCTTCCTGTTGTGCTCTGCGACTCAGGTAAGGAGCAAGTCAGGATGGGGGCGGGGCAGGAATGGGGAAGGAGGGGGGGTCCCTCAAGCAATCCAGCTGCTGCCATCAGAGACTCTCAGCATTCTTCCGTCTGCTAACTATTTAGTTGTCAGTGATTTGGTTAAGTGGAATTGACTTTTATCTGCGGTGTGCTGTGGGGCTGCCACTGGCAATTCCGAATCCCCCCCCCCCACCACCACCACCACCACCACCACCGCACTCCCTCTTTTCCCTTTTCCTCAGCTCCTGTCTGAGCCCAGTGTCGCATCCAGCACATTGCTATTGGCAGCTGAGCCAGGCCTAATCAATAGCCCAGGTCAGGGATGGCCCGCGGCTCTGCTGTGGGTGGGCTATTGATCCGACACACACACTCCCACAGGTCGCCCTGACAAACCGGGAAGTCGTGGCCCCGGACAGAGCGAGAGAGGGAGAGAGAGACTAGGAGAGAGGAGAGGATAGAGAGGGACAGACTGTCGCTGCCTCTGACAAACATTCGTGAAAATAATTTTGTCATTGATCACCTTGGGCGTTCTATACGGCGGCTTTACAGATTCATCATTTAAATATTCCAAGTGCCTCTTTAACCACAGAAGACCTTTCCCTCTCTGCTCTGTCTTCCTCCCTCTCTTGTCTGCTACTCTTTTAAACCCGTGGCCAACGAGCGAGAGGAGCCCAGTTATTTTTGTTTCCCTTCCTTAAATGTTGCTCCCCTAGCTCCTTATCAGCGCCACAAATAAGAAACTCTTGGGAACAATTAAACACGAGCTTTAACTGGAGCCTAAACCACAGAGGTAAAAATAATCGCGCAGCGTTTCCAAATGGAACCGGCTTCAAAAGAGCTATTGCAGCTATCACAAACTATCTGCCGCTCCCCGCCTGTATTCCCCAACTAAATCTCTGTCGCTCTGGAACCATTGGAACACATGACAAGCATATTTACGCAGCTTCACAAACCGAGCCCATGTGGAATTCAAAGTCTTTTTTTAACATTGTTTTTAAATTATTCTTTTATATATATATATGTGTATGCATATATACATATATATATATATGTTTATTTTTCCCCCCTATTGTTGAAATTGACAGTTGAATAAATATGTATTGTCTATGAGACTTTGTTGTCATATACGAGAGATCCTCCACAGAGCAGGCAATTATATATGCTATTACAGGAATATGTCTTGTTCTGGTTACAAGAAAATTAAGTTTCTCCGGAAATATTATTCGTTTCCCTCTTTCTTCTCTCTCGCCAGCCCCCACCCCCCCTTTTTTTTTTAGTCTTCACTCGATATGAGAGGAGAAATTACTCACAGCAGTTCATTTGCTATTAAATGTAATCTTGAAATCTTGAGAGGCTGCCTAGCTGTAGTAGCATACAAATAACGATAGATTAATTTACTTGCCTCTAAAAACAGCTGATTAATTTTGAAGGCCTGATTGAAGTCATACCACTCGGTTTTGTGTCTCCCGAACAACATTTATTACATGGGGAGACTTCGAGGCTGGGGTTGCATAAATCATGCTCTCTCTTACCAGAATGCGTGTTTGTTGTATTTTTGATGGTCAAAACAGATTTCTGACTTCTTCTTCTCATCTCTCTCTGTTCCAGGTGATGTATCATCCTGATTCTTGTGACCCGGGAGTCCCTAAACCCCAAACAACATAGCTTTGGAAAACCCTGGAAATACCTGGAATTCTAGGAGTATATCACCAAAACTTGTTCAGGTGCCCAGGCGCCGGATCAATAGCTTTACATTATCCTTTACTGTTTTTTTTCCCTTTTCTTTCTCTTTAAAAAAAAAACTTTTTAATCGTATACAAAGAAAGACACTTAAGTCTAAACATTAGCAATAGTTTACTGGCCATCCGCCGCTTGATTCAACGACCCCACTGCGACGGGGAGGGCGTGACCTTTCTGCCTGCTGACTTCAAACAGACACTTGAAAAGAAAACGCAGTCAGAGAGGCCTCCGTGTGGTAGCAACGCAGACCAAAAACCCCATCAGGTAAGGCTATGAAGTTCCCCTTGCCCCTGCTGTCCAAGCCCCTAAGCCCTTTAACTTCTTCAGAGCTTTGAAGCTAACTTGAAGCTAACCCACATGCACACGCGTGTGCGCATACACACACACACACACACACAGCTAGCTTGCCTTCAGAGCTAGTGTATAGGAAGCTGGTAAATATCCCACTTTCATGCTCACCTGTTTGTTCTTTGTGGATTAGAGACCCTCATTATTTTGTGGGTGTTTGGTGGGCAGACACCCCCTCGCAGTTTGTGGCTGATGACTTGGCCGGAGCCAGAGTGATTGTGCTCGGAAAAAAAACCCCCCAAAAACGACAGCAACAGACAATCAGGTGCTGTCTGTGTCAAGCTGTGTGGGTGCTCCCCTTAAAACTCAGACTGCAATAATGTTCAGAAATGACCACAGGAAGTTCATTTTATTTGCACAATTACATGTCTGTGGCGCACCACACGCTCTCTGCAGCAGTTATCAGTTATTCTGTCAGTAATAACATATGTGAGTGTTCCAACACATGGCTGTTTTTTGACTTTATAAAAGGTTCACAAGTAATCTCCCAGTTGCTAAATGTCCCTGCTGTTTGTATGTGCAGTTGGTGTGTGTGCGCGTGCGGCTCCATTGCGCACAAGAATAGATATACAGTCTGTGCTCGCAGGGGGGGACAAAAGCAACTTTTTGATGCATAAGTGCATTTTTGTGGGCTTCATAGGCTGTGAAATGAGTATTTCCATTCAGAGTGACTTTGAAATTGATTTAACTCGGCTTTGCACTTTTTTGTTTCATTAGGGTCTTGCTTCCCCAGTTGTTTTGCAAAAGACTAGACAGACTGACAGCACCTGTGCGGTTTGTTATTAAGACTTGATCCCAGATTATCTGGACTATATTAAATTATTCTGCTTGATAAAGACATCTGTATGATTTTATTTCTTCTCAGGCAATGACTTGGAATCTCATAGGCCATGATTTAGCTGTACATGGATGTGGAGATAAGCCTTTGTTTCTGACCTCCCCAAATACAATACGGGAGAGAAGGGCTTATTTTGCTCCATGTCACAAACATTTTTGTCATTGAAATTAAAAGCATTAATAACGCTGAAAGTAGTAAAAGTATCATAGCACATGAACTCAGAATCCTAATTTTATAAGAAATTTGGGTCATTGAAAATTAGTTCATAGCAGTAACTCACTTTTTATAAAAATGAAGGAAATGCGGGAAATAAATAAATAAACTAGACTTTTTGGTGCCTGCATCTTTTGAGATTATTTTTAGTACGCAAAGGAAGAAAGCAGTGGAGGTTTTTTTTTTCTTCTTTCTTTTTTTGGGGGGTATCACAGCGCTAATTAAAAACACTGTGAGATGTGTTTTCTATGAAGGCTGATTTAGAAGCCAAAGGGTCAGCTGCGTCACAATAGCAGCGCGATAATGGAGTGGACTCCAGGCCGGGCGGGTGGGGGCTCACAGCTCCCCTGCCTGGCCTGTGTGGTGATGGAGCTGCACTCCTCGCCCAGGGCTCCGATAGTAGACCTTATTTTTCATGCAGGCTGCACACTGTTCTGCAGCCGGGGCTGCTCCCTTTGTGCCAGCCCTCCCCCTTTTTACAGGAAAAGACATGCATGATTTCATACATGAAAGATATATGTAATTTGACAGCGTGGCCTATGCAATACATTTACAATTCTAAACAGAATAGCCAGTTTCCTCTGTCTGCCCCCCCTCTCCCTGAAATCGTGCTTCCTGGGGAAATGTATTTGCACATATTCAAAAAACATAAGATAAAAAAAGCAACAAAAAAAACCCCCAGACAAAACACAGGTTATCTTTCTTATTACACGCTTTTATTTCATATTCAAAATGGAATACAGGAGTCTGGCATTCAGTATGATATACCCTCGTAACTGGGCGCAGTAAAACATTCAGCATCTGCAGCTGCCATCACAAATAATGTCTGGGTGTTATTTTGGGTGAAAATATCAAGTTCACTTCATCATGTGTTTCATCACTGATTCAAGATGTACAATTCCAACCAGGAAGAAAGCAAATGCAAACAAGTTGACTAACATCATAGAATGTGTTTGCATATATGAAAATGAGATGGTAGATGTAATATCTGAAAACACAAACTAAAATTTTAAAAGATCACACCTCAGACCGACAGGCGGAAGTTAGAGAAACCCTGCAGACAAAAGAGCAGTAGTGTGTGTGTGTGTGTGTGTGTGTGTGTGTGTGTGTGTGTGTGTGTGTGTGTGTGTGTGTGTGTGTGTGTGTGTGTGTGTGTGCGTGTGTGTGTACGCCACTATGTGTTTTGTAAAGCACAATCCCATTGCGCATCGACCTCTGCTGTCTCAAAATGTCGACAAAAGGTTCGACCTTGTTGTACCAAAACAGCAGAAATCACAGAATTTAGCTCAGGTTCATCACATTGTAATTCCAGTTCAAGATGAGCAACTTGATGATTCCTTCTTTATTTCTTTTTTCCTTGTTTCTTTCCGTCTTTCTTGTTTCTTTCTTGTTTTAATTTAAATCTTTTTTTAAATATAAGGCTGTCATCATGTGAATTAATGTGTTCCTGTGATCCAAATTTCCACATTTTATCCTCAGAGCTATGAAGGAGAATATCACATCACTGTCTGTCATTTGACCACAGGGAGGGTGTGACCTTTCGGAATTCAAAGACAATTTTTCATGTTGATATCTCTCTACCCTGCGTACAGGAAGCAAAACAACTTCTTTCACTGAATTAGATTCTGGCCGATACTGTATAGGGAGGAGGAGATGCACAACAATTATTATGATTTACATTCATAAATGAAGGGCTTCTCATTTCTGACTCACACACGTCAAAACGCCAAACGGCCAAACTCTTGTGTCGGCCGCACAGTCCACAGCTGCCCATGTGAGCCTAAAAAGTACAGTGTGTGCTTGAAATGGGTGAGGGGTAGCATGCCTGCTACACAGTAAATGGGGGGGGTCAGCTACCTGACACACACACATGAAACTCATAAGGTGCGCGTAGCTGAAGAGTGGGAGGTTTGAGGCCGAGCCGATCCACAAATCCACTTTTTTTCTTCATGCAGATGTTGATGGCTCCGTGCCCGTGCATCTTCCACTATTGGTTTGAGGTCCCCCCCCAACCCCCCCCCCCCCCTCCCCTCCTGTGCATCTGTCATGCAAAAGTAAACACCTTGACTATTAGGTCCCTTAACGAGCTCACACCTAAAAAGGGAACAGCTCCACTAATCACACAGTTTTATTGGTTCCAGGAGGCTATAAAATGGGGTGCGGGCGGCTCTGCGCTGCCAAGGGTTAGAGCACATCGGGGGGAGATGAGGAGGGGGGGCGTGGGGGGGTAGAGCAATTGATGGACAGGTGGTGCTCCGTGACCCCCTTGGCTTCAACCGACCCACCACCCGCAGAAAATATGGGTGGGCTTACCTACCAAAGAGGCCGAATTGAGTGGGGTTAAGTGTCCATAATTCTACCTCGGTCACTTTGACCAGATGAAATTGCTTCTGTGCGACTCCAGGTGGCTTTCAGTTTTTTTGTTATTTGGGGTTTTTTTTGTGCTTTTTTTTTTGTTTTGTTTTTTGTCAAGATGTGAGATGGTGCACAGATTCCATCCAGCATTGGCTGCGTCCTGCAGAAATCCGTGGCGTATTAAATCCCGTAGAGAGGACTCGCAGAGGTGCAAAGGAAAACAGCCGTCCGACTCTCTCCATCTGATCGTGCGCGTGTTTGTCCGTAGGTCACCTATTGAAAGTGGGCCTACAGAGTTGGTGTTTGCAAAACCTATACGGAAAAGCTTGAGAGGGAGAGCAGCACGGTGGATGCGATGTTGAGGCATCCGAGGCTGTGACGCAAGATTTGGATTTGACCCCTGGCTATAATCCTTGATCTGTATTTGCCTTCTGTGCCTCTTCCACCTGTCATCTTTCATCTTGTCTGTTGTTTGCGGGATGGTAGTGTGTGTGTGTGTGTGTGTGTGTGTGTCTGTGTGTGTGTGTGTAAGGGGGGCTCTTGCTCCTTGACATCAGGCAAAATTACTCTCTTTAAGTTTGTTATATTCAAGTGCAAATGCAGCAGCGAGCTCCGAGTGGCACTTTAATGGCTCTGGCATGCATTGTGGGGATCTGTGATTATCCTCTGTTCTGTTTGGGTCGATTTACCACCAGCTAGTGTTGCTCTTGCCTGGAGTGGTCATATGGCTCTGATTTGGGATCCCTCTGTTTCGGTGAACCTCTCCAAAGCCCGTGTAAAAAAAAAAAAAAAAAAAGGTCCCGTCTGTATCTGCACCTCGCAGGATTTCTTCCTTCTTCGCGATTCATCCCGACCTGCTTTGTGCTTATTAAAACCTGTCCGGTTCGGGCTCCCACGCTCATCGATTGTCCCCCCAACTCTGCATATTTAACTTTGAAACAATTTTCAAATCAATCAATGAGCTGGAAAACTCCTGACTGAGAACGGGAACTTTGCCTCTCTCTCTCTTTCTTTGTTTCAAGGAAATTTGGCGATCTTAATTTTTTTGGAGGATCGCCGCGCATTCAGAGTGCGTTTTTCTTTTATTTATTGATGTTACTCGCTTGACTTGGAATGCAGTGGATTTGCAGCCATCAGTCAAAAGGGGGCTTCTTTAATTTACAAGAAAGAGGAAAGAGGGGAAAAAAAGGAAATCAAACAAACATTTTTTATCAACATTTGAATCTGCTTTGAAATGAATTTCTGGACGAAGAAAAAAAAATTCTGACGTCGGATCAGTGCTGAGGTGTGATGAGGCTGGACACCGGCTCGCGTGTGTGTGTGCGTGCGTGCGTGTGTGTGTACGTGTGTGTGTGTGTGTTTTCACTGGTCTAACGGATGCGGTTATATTTCTGTACTTTAGAAAAATCTATATTGATAATATTAAGTGTTTAAAAATAATTTTAAAGTGCGTGTTTATTCAGACGTCGCCAAATGCATGTGTATAAAAAAAGCTCCAAGGCAGACACAAACACCCACCACCCCATATTCCATCTGCACCCAGACACCCAGAGGAAGGTGGGAGAGACACACAGCTCGCTATTTTTTCTGCCTTTCTTTTTTTGGAAGCTGTGTGAGTGTGTTCTTTTACTGGATTCAATTGCAATATTTACGATGAAATAATCCCCCCCATAACCAAACAGACTCGCCTACATTCTGAACATTTCAGGGCGATTTTCACTTTTAAATATCGACAGATCTGAAGTGATTATGCGCTTAAAACGACTATTTTTGTGAAGCCCAAACGTCCAAACTGAATAATGCATGGGGTCATTAATAAGGTAGTACTGGCAGGACAAATATATGTATGAGAGAGAGGAATTGATATGCCTTCTTGTTTCTCATGTAAATGAGGCAGACTGACCAGACGGCCACTTGTCATTTATTCTATTTCAAATTCTGGGGAGAAAAAAAAAAAATCACCAGCAGCAGAAAAAAGAAGCAGGTTTCACCTCAGGCTGCTGGAACATGCTGTCAGCCTCACGATCAGCCTCCTCTCCCTTTGAAATAATATGTGTCATATAAATAAACATAATGCAGAGAATTTTTATGGATGGAAATATTCAAATTTTATTGCAATAAATTAATCGACATACAAAAGCATCAACATACAAAATAAAAGGTAGAATACAGATAAAATCACATAGCCTATAAACAGGAAATCATAAAATCAAGCCGACAGAAAATCGATAAGCAAAGTACATCAAGACACACACGTCCGGACAAAAAATAAAACAACAAAAAAATAAATCAAACAAAAACAAAGAAACACCAGCGAACAAATAAATGAATGTACACACACATGCTTAGCACAACATCTCTGAGACCAAATATCCAGCAATGCACAGTGGGAGCAGCTTTCCACGACACGTTGCACATCTTCACAGGAGATGTGCACATAAAACACAGTGCACGCACACACACACACACACACACACACACCGTAGACCAGCAGCGACGACAATCACAGAGCTTGATTTTTCGACTTAATAAAAAATCTGCCCTCAAAAACAGTCGATTTATATTCGCCTTTATAGTCATTTTCCATGTGCCACGCGTGACAAGCACGGAGATTAAAAGAGGCCACGTGTGGATGCACTATTGGAGTGGATGCACTATCGATCATAAATAAATATACAAACAAACAAACAAATACATCGATGTCAAAGCAGCATTTTTTACAAAATGGAAAAAAAAATGTTTGCAGAGCTGGCCTTGTTGGTCACTTGCTGTACCGGATGTAAAATCACCTAAGGGTGTCAAAGTAAGTGTTGACTAATTATAATTAAAAACTTAAGTGAGACGCCCTTGTCTTTGACACATCAGCTGTTGATGCTCTCCTAATAGACCCGGAAGTGGGGCTTTCTCCTCGTCACCCCCCAGCCGGGGGTCTGCCCTCAGTCCCGTGCCGCTCCTGCAAGCATCACCACACAATCCGTGCGTCTTTTTTTTCCCTCCAGACACGCACGACTCCCCCCCGATTCCTGCACCGCAAGATTCTCCTTTAATGTTGCACTAAGGTGGTGGCCCA
>CAESWR010000005.1:282245-294225 GCA_903171835.1 Mullus surmuletus | reverse complement strand
CCCCCCCCCTCTACTCACTGGTTGATTTGCACCCTCGGCCTGGCAGAGGATTAACACAGGATGCAGCCTATGTTTGGTGCAGCAGCGGTAGTGGTGGTGGTGTCAGCACCGTGGATACACATTTTGCCTCCTCATAGCTGCAATTGGGAGGAGGACAAACATGCAGATGACAGTCTTTGTTTACTCAAGAGCCAATATGAGTTAAGAGGAAGTGGAGAAAAGAAGAGATGGAGAGACGTGGTGCTGGTCAGGACTGGGGGCAGGAAGGGGGGCAAAGGCTCATAACTTCCTTCCTTTATATATCTTTTTTTATGAATCACCATTGTCAAAACAACATTAGACAGAAGCGGAAGTGTGGAACTTAGGCGCCGGAATTTTACTAAAAACAGTTTGTATGAGAATAATGCAACTTAAAACTGAAAAAGAAAGAAAGCCTTTGCATCTCTGCCGTTACATGTAGTTTTGATCTAGTCTGTGGTTTGTCAGCTCAGTATATAAATTAAATAACACACACACACAAAAGCCTTCCCATCACTCCGTTTGACAGGCTACATTAAACAAGCCTGCCTTGTCTGACCCTGATCAGGAGTGTGCGCTCACTTCTCACACTCTGCAGACCTCTCGCTTCCTCAGGACTTCTCTGCACGTGTTCACTGCACGCACGAACATCTACGCGCTATACGTCCCCCCTCTCCCCAAGTACAATTTCTCATGCACCTGCAACCTCCGTCTTTTGCCCAGCGCCGGCCCTGTGGTCAGGGCGAAAATTTGCTTTTCGCGTGACAGATGGTTTCTGTGCGCCTTTCAACAGGAAGCCTGGCTGCCGCGTTTCACAATCTCTCCAGAAACGAGAAGCGAGCACCCGCACGAGTCGTCCGCATTGTGTGTAATGGATGCCAGCTTGCCCAGAATGGGTATACAAGCACAAGGCGAGGGGAGGGGAGAGGAGGAGTGTGTGTATGTGTGTGTGTGGGTGGGGGGGGGGGGGGGGTACCCCAGCATAAGTGGACCCCTGAGACCTCCTAGAGGGGTAGAGGTGTGGTGAACGTCTGTTTTGGGCATGGCTTGTGTCAGCGTGTTTAGTGTTTGCCTGTGAGGGCATTTATATGCAAATGCTAAATAACCTATTGGGGTGGCTAATTACAGCGGGGCCTTTGTGTGTGCCAGGCAGTCAGAGGCAGGGAGTTGCTAGCACACCAGGCTTGTACTTCCCCTGCTTGTTTACTCATTGTCTTTCCTTATTACCCCCTCATTGACACTCCCCTTTTGTGTGGCTGCACCGTATTGCCTGCGTGCTGGCTCCTCCTCCTCTGCGCGGTGGTGGAGTTAATGTAGCAGATTAAAGAGGCAGCACTCTAGCCCTGTTTACTTCCTCTTTTCATCTGGTGGCCCGGCTCAGCCTCACTCTGCAGCCAGCAGAGCCCTCGCCCTTGCCTTGCCTTGCCTCGCCGCCGCCCATTCAGCGAGGGCTCGTAGTACTCTCTATCTCCATCTCCCTCTACAACTAATGTGCCGCTAATTACTTCGGTTGATAAAAATGCATTTAGGTCAGATTCTAATGCAATGCAAATTTATGAGCTGGGAGAAGCAAATATTAACTTGTGGAGTCACTGATAGTCACTGGCTGGGGACAAAGGTACACCCCTCTTAATTATCAGTTGTGAATATTTTTTATTTTGGTGTCTCTTTGTTGATGAGGGGATGAGGATGAAGACGACATTCCCCAGCACGTAGACTTTACCTTTCTTATACACACCTGCAGCACAAAGGCTTTTTTCCATTTAAAGCAGGTCTAGACCAGATGCTCTACATACATTTATATATTTATTTACAGAGACCCTGGCAAACTCGACAACAACAGCAGCAGCAGTCAGGGAGATACCTCTAGCAGATCTGCCTCCACTGCTGGGATTCAGAGCGATGTGAACACTTGAACTATGAACTGAACAGAATAAGCACCCATCCACATATAGGGTGCTGGTTTCCAGTTCTCCCATTCCTCTCCTCAAAATAGAAATTGCATTTAGCGGAAAGGCATAAAGCTGTGAACTATGCATCGACATGGATGCATGCCAGTTGTGTATGTGCAAGAGTAGTATGGAATTCTTAGCATGTTGCGCTGTAATTAGCAGGTTTCTTCATATATCTGAGCTAGAAGGTATGAGCAATAGTCAATAATTGGTGGTGTGTATGTTTATGCAACAATGGAACACAACTTTGTGTGAAGAGGTGAATAATTGCAAGTCTGAAACCTCCAATAAGTAAGCTTTTTCTTTCTTCTTCTTGTTCTTCATGTGAGTGTGCGTGTATGTTTTAGGACAGTGTTTGTGGACCCATGGTTTCATCTGGTCTCATTGTTTTTGGGCAGGGACAAATCTCCCGCTTCAAGGTTGCGAGATGGAAAGCCGCAATATGCTCATGCTGATTTGGTCCTTCAAAAATCGCTGCTTTGTTATTTCATTAAAACACTGTAAAGACACGGATGTCTCTACACGTCTTTCCATCTACCTGAGCCTTCTGTATTTGGAAATCTCTGCTGAATACATAACCAAATCAAACTGGCCCGGCTGCATTCCTGTGGCTTTATTTGCCTTGTGCTAAAACAAAGAGAGAGGAAGAGAGCAAAAGCCTCCTGCTTTAGCGTCGCCTCTGTCCTCATATTAACATTTTCATTTTTCATTGTTTGCACCATGGCCACTCTTGTTCGTCCCCTTGCCATGCCAACACGTGCGGACACGCACACGCACGCACACATGCGCACACGCACACAGAAGATCTGCTTGGCCAAGTGAGCCACTGTGGATCAAAGGCCATGTATGAAGGAGCCGGGGCACCTCGTAGAAAACAGCTGCTGCTTGCTGTCTGTGCCTCTCACCCCTTCCTGACAGCGGCCAGAAATATGAGGCCTATCCAGACCTCTGTCCTGGGAAAAAAAACCCGACAGGACAGCACATACACTCCTGACCGCTTTTGTCTCTCTCACTCTCTCCTCTCTCTCTCTCTCTCTCTGTGTGTCTCCTGCTTGCTCAGACACACAAAGAAGAAAGAAAGCCATTTGTCTATGCTCATTCACTGATTCAGCCACAAATAGAAATCTTCGTTTCACATATACACTTCCTCTGCCACCCTCAAAAAGCCCCATTAAATTAGCACATGCTTGATTTCTCTTTATTGTCTGTTTGTTAAAGTCTTTCATTAGTTGTTTTAGTCAATTTGTAACAATTTGTCTGTCAACCCCGCTTTGCTTTTCCCTTTTTTGAAATGTGCTTTTTTCCCCCCTCTGCCCCAGACATTGTGCTCGCTCTCTCTGGAAGTGAGGCCTTCCTCTGCACTGTCTGAGGCCAGCTTTTCTTCTTGTCTAACCCTCGTCTTCACGTTTCCTCCCCACATTGAGGGGATTTCTCTTCTCTCTCACTTCTCTGTAGCGTTCAGACCTTACAGAGTTGAGAAAGGCATTCAGGCTCCCTAATCCGGGCTCCCTCTATCAGGAATGCTAATATGTGTGATTGTGTGACCCGCCGAAGCCCGGCAACATCTGCAGGAGCCTATGGCGAGCCCCCGCCCTGCCCCCTGCCTTTGAGCGCTCACTCACTGCCATTATTTCATTGTTTCACTTCACGCCTGTGACTGGGCCGCACAGTTAACCCTGTGCTGCTCGGGCTGGGCGAGCTGCAATCCCTCACACATGGTTGAGACTGAGAGGAGCATACTGAGGAGGGGTGTTTTTTAGAGGGGGGGTGTGGGTGGGGGGCGGACCTTTCCCAGGACAGGCCTCCCCTGACTGCCCATCTGTACCCCTACACACTGTTTACTTATGCATTCCACCACCTTGCCAAAGTGCAGTTGTGTGTGCCTGTTGTCTGCTTAAAGTACGCAGGAATCTTCTTTCTCCAGACTACAGAGGGGAGGGGGTGGGGTTGAAAGTTTGAGATGTGAAGAGATGGGAGATGGTGGCGTTTTCAGCTGTCCCCTTGGCAGGTATTGGAGTTGAAAGAAATTATTGTTGGGATAGTGTATGTTTTCAGAAAGATGAATTACTGGTGAGGCCGAACTGACAAAGTGAATCTGTGTCAAGCCGGAGTGCTGCTGATTGAATTACCCTTCTCCTCCGTCTTGGCCGTACTCCTGCATGTTTCCTTGCTCCACCATACTATACTCCTGACAAGCGCAGGGGCAGATTAGGTTTCTATGTGCCCAGTCCACATGCTAACGTATTCAGCTATTACAGCTACATGTGTTAGCCACCCAGCTGTGGAAACACACACAATGTGTAAATGTTTGACGGATTTTGTTACCTCTGAGATGATCAATAATGCTTTGTATATTAACATAAAAGTTTACTCGGCAGCCCGGTTGGACTCCAGGCCCAGGTGGCCACTTCCCTCTGACCCTTGTTGATCAGCTCAAACAGCGTTTTGGGGAGCGTTCAAACGCAAATTATCCAACAGTTTAGCATGAACGCATGCTCTCCTGCATTCCACTGTTGTTTGATGTGATTAGCGATGCCAAAAAAGTTTTGCTTTCCAGTGCTGTCAGTTTTTGTAGTAGTTAAAAAAACAGAACAACCAACAACAACAAAAAAATGCTCAGCTAGATTTAACAAAACTTGTGAGTGTAGAAACGGCCAAAGGTGAAACCAGAATATTTTGAGGTGGAGCTGCTACTCATGCAGAGTATGAGTCAATGTATCTTCTTTTTCATAAAACAGAATAAAGTACCTTATCTGTTCCCTCAGACTGCATTTGTAGAAGTTTCCCTGCTCTATTTGTTACTTGAAATAAAATTAAAAAACAAACAAACAAAAAAAACTTTCTCCTCTTAATGTAAAAGTGTGTAGTGTGTAGATGAGCCCCAACTATATCAGACAGTTTTGTTAAATGCCACCATTTACCTTTTGCTTCCTGCTTTCCAGGACATAAAGTTGTCATATACCCCTTTGACATTTTAAAGGATAAATAATCATGGCAGGAAGAAGAAGGAAAAAGCAAAAACTAAAATAAATGAATAAACACAAAAATGAGCAGCAGAAGCATTCACAGCCTCTCATGAAGCGAGTTTTCAGGTTTTGGTTTGCTTAAAATCATAAGTGATGATCTTGTGAATTGCAGAATGTTAATTGTTCTCTTCCCTTGGTCTGTGTGACAGCATTTTTTTCTGGTTCCCTGCTAAAACCATTTAAAACAAATATGAGCCAGCAGGGAATAGAAGCTGGCCTACTCTTCCAGTTCCCATGATGGCTCATTGAAAGCTGGGTCGGGAGGATTTCCTCCAGTTTTAAGATCAAACTTCATGCCATAACAGGCCCATCTATGGTTCATTTACATCCACAACAACACACTCACTCTGGAATTACCATCTACCAGCGTTATATAAACACACTGACATTGTTTTTAGTCAGCACCTCCCCGATATGTTGCATCTTTCCAATATCAGATACAAATGTTTGATTGGAATAAGCACAGATTAGAGCTCTCCTCCCTCATTCCTTTTGTTTACAGACGTGTTTCAGGTTCACGATGGTTTATAAGGAATGGGCTCCGTCGAGCCAATTTGGATCTGGGTATGTAAATACTGCTTTGATGTTTAATGAGAAACAAAGTTAGCTAATTATAGCAGCTCTGAGAAACATGAGGAGGACAGTGGGAAATGTTTCCATCACTCCCCAGCTCTATAGATTACTGCCTAATTGCTTCAATCGAATCAGGCGGAGACATTAGCCAGAGAGGCATCGAGTGAGAGAGAGAAACATGGGGATGGGGCTGATTACACATATCCGTTGGTGGCTCTTCAGATAATCCAGGACCAGCAAGTCAGGTTCTCTGACATAGCACTATTATGCCTGTTTTACTGCCCCCCACACCCACCCACCCACACAAACAGGTCTTCCTCTTGCCACACAAACCAGCTGCAAAGGTGTTGAATACTCGCAACTGCGGAAGTTCTTTCCCCCCAACTGTAATTACATGTGATTTCAACACGTTTATGCCTGACTTTACCAGGCAGCCTCTCCGCTAATTTAAAAGTAGCAAATAACATCCTCCTCAAACATTTGTTACAACAATATTTTTCAGCATTTTATTATTGTAGGTTGTAATTTTTAAGTGATGGGTGGAAGAACTCGCACCACTAGTTTGGCTGACTCGCTCACAGACTGGCTACGTGGTGTCTTTCCTTTTTCGTGTCGCGCTGATAATCTGCTTTGTTTGATCGTATGGAGTGAAGCAGAGGACAGTGGCAAGTCGAAATATATAAAGAACACATTGACTCTGTTTAGGAGGACACAAACTTTTCTTGCTCTGGGTGAAAGAGTAGTAGTATGTATTTCTCTTTTTATGTGTGTATTCCACTTGTGTTTAATAGGTAGGCTGTGGGCAATGAGAAGCTCTGTTGGATCTTTTCATCCTCATAGTGCAGCGATATCGAGGTCAGCTGTCCAAAATGATCTCATGTTAAGGAATCGGCAAGTCAGCAGGGTCAAAGCAGAACCGCCATGACGACACTCTCTCCACGGTGATAACGCTGCCCTCCTTTCCCTCCCCTTCACTTCCTCTGCATGGGAATAGCAGAGAGCAGCGTGATCTGTGTCTCGTGCCCTTTTTTCCCCCCTCTTTTTTTAATTTTTTATTCTGGAGCGGAACTACACTGCCTTTGTCTACTCGCAGAGCCGAGCTCAGCGATCAGGTGAAGATGGGCCTCAGTTAAGATTAATTGGATCTTTACAGTTGAGGTGATCCAGAGCTGTATGGCTAATCCTTCCATCTTCTTTAATCCTAAACAAACATCTGAGTTGCTGAAAATAGCCAACAAGAAAAATAGCTGTTTCCTGGACGGCGTGGCGGCGTGAGCGGGGCGCCACAACGAGCCTTCCCTTCGCTTTCCCAGGCAGAGTGCCACGGAGCACTGCATAGGAACTGCACGGAAGAATTCTGCGTGGGGAGACCAGACCTCAACAGATTCCTTTTTAACTGTTCCGTTGGGAAAGACAGTACTGTAAACAGATAATGGCGCTCATGCAGAAACGGCCGGAAGTGGGAGGTCTCACTTGTGCGGACATTTATGGGCACCGCGGGTGTGAATCTTTTTGGGGGAAAAAACAAAAGCATTGTCAGAATGAGGTGTTTTCCACCAGTGTCCCCGCATTTACGTCCAGGGTGGGTCTGCGGGGATGAAATATCAACAGTTGGATAATGAGCTCTCATGTGCCCATTTCTCTCTTCTTTCCCCCAAATCAGTTGCATTACATCCGGCGTTGGTACTTTTTCCGCCCACATGACTTTTTCCACCACCACCTCCCTGTCTCGCCCTCTCTCTCTCCCACACACACACATGTTCCCATAATTTATGGCTGCTGGGTCCTTGATCAATTGATAGCAGGGAATCCTTTGGTAAATAGAGTTTTAGACACATTGCCAATAGACCTGGGCTATTGATTGGAGTGTAAATTAAAAACTTAATCAGGTCTCCGAGATAAGATTTATCTCCGCCCCAAGCAAATTACAGGGCTGACTCGGAGATGTAGAGGCAGGCCGGTGGGCAGGGGAGCACTGCCCCCTTCGCGGGTGCCAAGTCTGCAGACGGCCTCGAAATCCCTGACTCGCTTCACCGCCGTTGCCGCCACTTGTGAGCTCACCTCCGCCTTGTTGAAAAGGCCCATAAAGTCTCCCCGTGTTGACATAGTAGATGAAGGCTTTTCTTGAGGTCTTTAGTTAAAACAAGAAGGGCTCAGACGAATACAGTTTGAAGTGCATCTTGTGGACACATTTATCCAATATGTCTTATTATACCATGATGCACTCTTAGTAAGGCCGACCCAAATGGGAAGTAGTTTTATTTCTTTATCATTTTCTTTTGTTATGCAGTTTGTCTTGTTCAGTCTTGTCAATACCCCCCTCTTCGTTGCTGTGTTTAATCACTCGCATTCATCGCAGCCTGTGATGAAATATGTAAATCATTACAAGCAGCTTTTTATTCCTTCAATAATATTCTCATATTGTTGAGGTCATTTTACACCACTGTAAATTCATGCACATTCATATGCACATGCAGTGTTGTCTATATTTTATATGTATTAAGACAATCCTTGGGATTGCACATTGATCAGAATATGGATTTTTGCAGTAATTGCTGAGGGAAATTTTCTCTGTCTCTACTCTTCTTCATTATTAATATTGGGAAATTGGTATACATTCAAAATGTCTGACTGTAATATCGCCTTAAAATAACGAGAGCAGTTTGCAGTTCTGTCGAGGCTGGCTTGCACATTGAGAGCAGGGCTTTCCTCAGGTTTCACAGATAAGAGAAGACGCCTGCTAAGAATCCAGGCATCGGTACCTCACAGGTATCTCTCTGGATCTTTTTAGTCCGTAATTAAAACATACATTTCTCCCCTGTGATTAAGGCTGGTATTAGGGCTCCTCTCAGGGATTATAGGACTTCCTATTATCTCCGGTTATAGTCCTCATACACAGGAGCCGTCGGAATGACATTGACCCAGAGAGAGACCGACAGCGGTAGAAGGAGAGAGTTAAAGAGGTCACAAGTCCATAGGCAGAGAACCATAAATATGCATGCGTTTATCAAAATGTGCAACATCCAGTAAGACTTTTGTGTTGATGGTGAATGTTTCAGGGTGTTAGAGGTCCCCAAAAGTGCCATGCTGCCTAACCCATTCAGCAGCTGCATAATGGTGACCAACCTTTCTCCAGATTGTGGGGGAGGCTGAGACCATCAGTAATAGGCTTTTTGCCTGATAAGCCCAGAAAATACTCGTTTAGTTAGTAAAAGTGCAGAGGGATCCTGGCCAGATAAACCCGCTGTTTCCTTCTGTAATACCCAACAGCTAAAATCAATAGTTGGGATAATTCTCCTGCTAGTCGTCCAGTCTCCTTTATCTGCAGCCTTCCTCAACCCGTGGACATGGGGGTGGTGGTTAGCACAAGGATGCCTCTGTGTATAATAGAGGTTATGCAGTTACACTTCATATAAGTTTTTTTGTTGTTTGTGGATTTTGCTATGATTTTAAATGCTGCTGTCTGAACTGGCCAGATTGCACTGTGAGACCATGTAGCCATCTCACTCGTAGTGTTAGGGGGCCCATAATAAAATGTGTCGAGCGCAGGTGTTGCTCAAAATGGATAAATCTGGTGTGTGGAAGTGGTTTTCATCACAAGCTCAGTCCTGCTAAGGGCTCTTTGCGCTGTCAACAGAAGCCCCGTGTTCTTACACAGGCACTAGGTCTGCATTAAAAGCACCAACAGTTTCTTCCACACCACCACAGGAGGAAAAGACTCTGGGAAAGAACTGACATGGATGGGGATTGGGGCTGCATGAGGGTGACGACCCTGTTGACAAAATATGCATATTTTTAAATGCTTTCTTTTCAAATGTCATCATCAAGACATCCAATTTCACTTAAGAATTTCACCCACATCTCGACTCTGATTCCACCCTTTTAGCGACAGTGTCATAATTTTGCTGGCAGGCTCTCCAGGAGTTAGTTTCTATAATCTCTGGCCATCACACCCCCGCCGTAAAACACACTCACAGGTGTTAGTAGGCTGAGCGGTTAGCCTGCGACACCGTTACCTAAAGTGCAGTGTATTAAAAAGCAGTCAGGGCCCCGGATCACAGTATATCACAAGAGAGAGGCAGTGATAAGGCTTGCCTGCCCGCCTGCAGATCAATGAAGGTTACTGACATCATATCACAAAGTGAAAGCGAGTGCTGCACCCCTAGCTATTTATCAGGGGCGGCTCGGACATGAAGGAGGCTGAGTAAAGGGTGGATGAGACAGAACAGCAATTTTCCCCCATGTTGGGAGCTTGCACCCTGGATCTAACTCCTGTCACAGCCAGTGCTGGCGTCCGTGTGGCCCCCGTGAGATGGCATCGTGTGAAGGAAAGGGACCGAATTACAGTCTGGAACATATCTGCAAAAACACTTACCTTGTGTTATCTTGATAACTTTCACTTCCCTCCGCCTGTGAATTGATGTGCACAAGTGCACCTCTTTTCCTTGATTTTGATTTGAATTTATATTTGACAACTTTTGTTGATCCACTCATTATAGACCCAAGGATTATACGTGTATTATACATTGAAAGCAGAGACAAGCAGACAAAAACCACAGCAGGATTGTTTTTTTTGTTTTTTTCTTTTTATAGCTACCTTTTTTCGGCTCCTGTTTGCGTTGTCTGCAACTTTATTGCTTTATTGCATTAAAGCCCCCACCCCCCTCTCGTTTATATCTGCATTAGTATGGCCATATCGAGCGGTGTGTACGCATAAATGCACTTTTGCGTGTCCATGTGTAGGAGATCATGCTTACAGGTACTGTATGAGTTCCATTTATCAGCTGCCTCGGGCACAATGTGGAGGATTTCCCCCAATGGGTTAGTGTGTAACTGCTCTGTCAATACATGCTTGTCAAGGCTGCGAGAGTGCGCGTATGTGCAGGGGCAGGGCTGGGGGTTGGGGGCGTGGGGGGGGCGGAGAAGGGGGGTCACTCTGACGCAGCGAAGCCACTTATTGAGCAGCCAATAGCTATTTACTTCTTGACCGTGGCAGGTGGAAAGAGGGCTTAGGAACTATGTGGCTCATTCCCTCATCGCCAAGACTTGGTTGCTACTGAGCTGCTCCGGGCCGGGCGGGCAAGCACCAGCGCCAGTGGCGCTAACAGGAGACAGGGAGGTTTGTGTTTATGTGGAGCAGGTTGTGCTCTCCTGGCTCCTGGTCTTTTCAGGTTCTGGCTGTATGTGCAGCTTGCTGCTGTAAAGCCCTGCTTCCTCTCTGGAATCTCAGTGTTGACAGAGAGCATCTGGGCCCTGGGAGAGCTTCCAGCCTGCTGGGTGCTCGCACACACACACACACACGCACGCACGCACACAAGGGGGTTGGGGAGGGGCAGGGGCAGTATGAGAGGTAGGAAACAGATTTCAGTTAGTATGCTGTAGGCCATCTGCAACTTCATGGGGATGTTGCGACTGCTGACCTGACTCACCAACCTAGCCGTGCCTAGCTTTTTTTTCTCTTTACAACAGGTGGTACATTTGGTGACTGGGTGTTTTGATGGCTGTTTCTTTGATTCTCTCTCAACAAAGAAAAGAATGTTGTCAAGGAGGTGTTCGTCTTTCCTCTCTGCCTTGTTTTCTTAGACATTTCTTGCTCTGGTGGAAATCCTCCTTTTTTGTGGGCTGTGCAGATCACTGTGTATCGGAGTTGCGGGTGTAGCCTGTCGGGACATGCCTCATGTACCTGAGTCACAGACAGATTAGTTAACTCTCATAGTGCTATTGAGTTTGCCAAACAACACACAGCTGGGGTGTTACAAAGAGCAGTGGGGGGAAAACGTTTTTTCTCTTACAGTTTAAATTCTGCCACTCACAAGCCCTGATTCCATTTATGAGTGGTTATGACCAATAGAGGCACCCCAGCCAAACTGTGTATGTATATCGTATATTATGCTGGAATGAGATGTCAATTCGGCACAAAGTGAGCCATACAAGTACAGAGGGGCTAGATGCCCCACTGCTAAAGAACAGCTGTCCAAACAAAGCAGGGGGAAAAAAGCACAAGAAAAATACATTATATCCACATTTAACAACAGTTGCTCTGTAATCTGGTAATACTTCCACAAGCAAAAGAGGGGCCCGTGTCAAACCCCAGTGCACTTGGATACAGTTGTGGCAGAAGGGAGCCAAGTGCTTTTCTCAAGGTTTGCCCAAAGATGTGAAGGTCTGCGGACTCATCTTAATCCAGGGGGCTGGTGCTTAATCGCTTTTGATGTGCATGTGAACATAACTGGCTTCAACATTCCAGCCCTGACCATACCAAGTTCAGAAGAGCAGGGCAACGCTGAGCAGAGGGGAGGGGCATGAGAGAGGGCGGTTGGGTATGGGATTGTGGGGGTGGCTTGGGCGAGCGCTAATTGGCTGCCAGGGTTGTCTATACCGCCTGGGGCAAAAGGAATACCCCCAGTCTCA
>CAESWR010000005.1:260942-272535 GCA_903171835.1 Mullus surmuletus | reverse complement strand
CCCCCCCCCCCCCACCCACAGTCACCACACCTCAAACATGTCAGCATCTGTTAGAGATGGGACAGAGGGTCCTATCATTGACAACATGAGGGAGGCTGCCGGGGATTCTTTAGACAGAGTATCGAGATAGCGATAGAGCTTGTTCTTCTTTCTTTCTCAAGTTCTTTTTTTTGGAAGAGATGATGGTTGACATGTAAATACCTCGTGCAGAGCAGCTGTCTGGAGGACTTAGCAAACTCCAACATGCGTATACATAAGAAATGCGCACTGGGGATAATTTAAGCTGTCAACTTGTAATTTGTAGTGGCACTCAGCTTGAACTTTTAGGGCGAGCCAGTTGGCCCTGCTCTAATTCTCACCTCCTAGCTAACGTGTTTTTCTTTTCCCTGTGTATGTGCGAGGGGCTGAGCAAGTGTGCTAATGCACTCATGACTGAGGGTTCGGGTTTTTTTATTTTATTTATTTATTTTTATTGTTGGCATATGATTCTTACTCATGTGTGTCTGTGTGTGTGTGTGTGTGTGTGTGTGTGTGTGTGTGTGTGTGTGTGTGTGTGTGTGTGTGTGTGTGTGTGTCCCAGCCTCATGGCTTCAGTCCCAGTGCTGTAGTGTGTAAAGACTCTCAGCTATGCCCTGTCTCCTGGCACAGCAGGCTGAGTAGAAACTCAGCACTTCGTAACAGCACTGCAACATGGCCCTATATCTGTCTGCTGTGTAGCCCTGTGTACACATATATGATCTACCCATACACACCACTGCGAGTCAGCAGCTCAGTATTCTGTGTAACACTTTTGACTACTGTACAATCCCAGTTTCCTGATGGCACTCTCAACCGGTCTTTTGTTAGCTGAAATTTTTGTCAAAACATAGTTAATTAAATGTCCATTAAATGTACATTTCTCAAGGACCATTAGGCCAAACTGTATCCACTGCCACTGGACGAGAACAATTTTCTTGTGAAAACAAAGGGTCCCACTGTTTTTGTTTTGATCAGAGCATTACTAGTATGAGGATGGCAATGCAATTGCCTGTTACCAGTATGTATATGTGGTGTGGTCACCTCTTCTCCTCTTCTATCTTCGTGTTCCTCCTGTGATCGTTGGTCTCATCGTCTATCAAAGTGTAATATACTCGTAGAATGAAACGTGCCTTCAATTGTAGGGCTCCATCGACATTTGACAATCTGGTTTCATTGCTTATTATAACCACAAATCTAAGACCTGATAGCTCTGCATTTTGTGCCGCTCATGAAGCAATTCTTTATGACCTTGACGCATGCTACCTCTAACAAACTGAGTCTATTATTGTTGTGTCATAAAAGTATTGCTGTGGTCTCTTCCACATAGTTGCCCTTTTTTCCCCCTCTAAGAGGCATCTGTCATTGGTGTGGCCCTCAGTCCTGCAGCTAATTACGCAGCAATGTAAATTACAGTAGGGCTCAGTTGTACCTCAGCTGCCTGAACTTTCTCCACATTCTCATTGCTCTCTTTTCCTTACATCAGCAGAGTGTATTTTGTGAAATTTCACAAGCAAATTTATGGTGGATAATAACATTAAGCCCATTCTTTAGCTAAGTTTTCATTTGCCTTTGTGCTTTCACGCATCTGCGAGGCGATGCCACATATGGGCAAAGCTGTAGTATTGCAAAACACTGTGGCAGACAGAAAAGTATTGGGTATTGAGTACTGGCCAGTTTAATCTGCTTACACATGCAAGCATCCACGGAAAGCTACACATGTCCGTGCACTTAAGATACATTCCTGTCCTCTGAAAAATGTGTCCGTTCTCTTGCAGTGTTTGACCTTCAGACCTTGGACTCACGTGACTGAAATTCCACACACACACATACACATAAAGTAGGCTCAGACATACTTGACTACTTTTATCTCCTCACTTGGAAATTGGACCTACACCACTTCAAAACTATAATAATACTCACAACCCCCACAGCTCGCAGATAAGAGAGCCAAAAATACATTGCAGCAAACAACCCCTTTAAATCATCTTTGGAGGCTGTTGACCCCAGTGCTAAGCATGAATGCTCACAGTCTAGGTGCTCTGGTGTTCCCCTACCTAGCTCCAGTGGAGCTACACTGTGCTCAGCAGGCTGCCCCAGCTGGGGCCCAGATGTGGCAGCCATGTCATGCAGAGCCTGGAGGCAGAAGATAAGAGGCCTGGTAGGCCTGCTCCTTGGTTTTGGATCTGTTCCGCGGTGGTTCAACTATATGTTGCGGTCGGTGCGATCTGAACTTTGACAGCCCCTGTCATGCTTAATGCCTCACTTCCCAAATACAGCTCAGTTGGACTGATTTATATCTACCAGGTGCTACAGTGTGCAAGCAGCTCTGGGATGACAGGAGGCATGTGGCCATTTCATTAAGGCAAATGAACAAGGAGCTGTAGTGTGTGTGTGTCAGTGTGTGTGGAGATGAGGGACAGAAGGCTGGTCTTTCTCAAATTTAGCTACACACGGCTGTAGCTGTCACAACATTCATAACAGCCTCAGGAACGAGAGGAAGAAGAGAAACTTATTAACACATTCTGCATTCCTTCAAATATTACTTTAACTTTTGTCTCTCCCTCATTTTTGTCTGTTTCCTGCCCACCCCCAGTGAACCCAGGCATATAGGAATCCCCTCCTCTGTGGCGTCTGTGTCACAAGCGCCAACTAGAATGGCACTCCATAGTGTGCATACCTCTGCCAAGCCTGAACATGTCTGTCTGGTTATTGTAATAGACAAACAAAAGGAAGTTGTCTGACAGCAAATTTTGTCACAAAAACAGTAGAGGCAGATGGCTGCCCACCTCGAGCCAGGTCTGCTCCTTTTTAAAGGGAATTTTATTCTAGCTACTGTCGCCAGGTTCTCGTGGGGGAACAGAAAAAAGACAAATAATGTGTTCTACAAACATTTCTCCAGGTGAATTATTGAATGAATGAAATGTTATAGATTCCACTTGAAAACATATAGAAGTAACCTATTAATAGTAAAAAAAAGTATCTTATTTTATTGCCTATTCATATGTTACAATATCTGGATTTTTGAGACCCAATCGGAGGAATACTGCTATCTTTCTTGTATTCATTTTCATTTTTTAATCAAGAGCCATGGTTGGAAATGAAGGGGGTGAAAAATCCCTTACATGGATCCAACCTAAAATGTAATACATGTGTCCTTGTACCATGACAGGTTTGGTAAAAAATGTATTCAGCATTTTAGCTGTACAATTAGACAAACGTAACTAAAAAACAACAAAAAAAAAAACAACAGCAACTTTAACAGTCAAATACTTGGTGATTTTCTTTCTGCTTACAAGCAGGCATCGCTCTGCAGTTGGGATGTGTTGAAGCTGCCTATCACCACACAGTGGGCCAACAGTTCCTCATTTCTGTCTGTGCCATGCACATACCATGTTCCAGTTATTCAACTACAGGGTAGATGAATAGAAACTGTTTCAAATGCATTTCAGAATGGGGTTTCAGCTGTAGTCTGATGGCAGCAGCTTTCCCTCATGTTAGACAGGTCTCCCTGGAGGTCTGTGGCTCAGAACAGAACTCAGATTTAGTGCATATGAACACTTATAATGACTACTGCAGACAGGTCTGTTGTCTTTAAGTCACATTTAACCTCTTTATTTCCTGCCAAACTGTAATGTTTTTTTTTCTCTCTTTTCACAAGGGTCTCTGAACACTGTGGTCGGCTCTGTCAGTGCTCAACGCAGCAATACAGAAATGCTGTTTGATGTTCCTTAACACGCTTCAGAGTCAAGTGTTGAGGTGTCTTTCAGCAATGCCCTCCAGGCCACCTTGTTATACACTTAACAAGTTGTTTTCTTTTTGTTTTTCTTTTTCCTTTTTCCTCTGTTGACAGTTTCTCATCACCGCTCCACTCAGTTGGAATGCACATCAGTTTCCAAGGTTTGCTTTGGAGTCTGTCCTTGTAAACCATAGGGCGAGCGATGTGTCTCCTTTTAAGTTGACAGTGGCATCGCGATCTGATTCATGAGGATTCTGTTTAGAAATTGCCGGGTATGAAGATCAAGCATCTCATTGGCATGTGCACTTGTCTTCAATGATTTCCTGCAGACAAATCTTTTTAGTCTCAGTAAAATATGCCAAATGTTTCACCCAAGATTTGGCAAGCGAGTTTCCCCTCACCGGGAATGGGTGTAATTTGAATGTGAAGAATGTAATTCCTTGAACCTGGTTAGCCACACAGCTCATTACATGGTGCGTCTAAGTGCTAACTAGAGAAATACGGCTCTATGGCATATTGGAGTCCATTAGTTCTTTCCTGCGATACAGACTTCAGCGAAGCAGAGAGGAATGTGGGCCGGGCCTCTTGGAGGGAAAAAAAAAGTATTTGCGTACCGGAGTTTTTGCTTTTCATTTCTAAGTCTTTGTCATTAATGACTTTAGCAAATGTGAAGTGGGGGAGCAAATGGTTCGGCTCTGCAAGGCCTTCAAAAGAACCCTCTAATTATTTATCCAGGATATCCTACTCTAGAATTAGAGGCCAGGTCACCACCAGCTTTCATGCTTTTTTTTCTGTAAAGAAATAATTTCCACAGAATGGTTTCACTGGGACAGCCTGTAATCCCTACTCTGTGTGCATGTGGATATGCACTCACACACATGTTTAAGAGTTCTGTGTGTGTGTGTGTGTGTGTGTGTGTGTGTGTGTGTGTGTGTTGGGGGGAGGGTTGACCATGACCAGTGACCACTCTTTGGTACGAGGTGCGTAAAAGCGATGGTGTTTTCCACACATAACGCTGCATGACTTCCAACATCTCTGCTCTCACCCGGGAGAGTTTTCACCCACATTACTTGGGTTTCCTTGGTCATTTGTTCTTCACATGGCTGACGACCGAGCCAAATGTTCGAGACTGACATTGCTGCTCCAATTTATGTTGCTTTAAATCTTTGCCTCGCACCAGATATGAATCCATACATTTGTGCATCATATAACTACCTTCAGCATTTTACTCAACATCCATGTCCCCTTAAGAATGCTCTGTGGTGGATATTCATCTAATTCCAAGTGCCAGTGAAGCCAGTGTTTTACCAGGTGCAGGATGGGTCATTACTGAGGTATTTGTTTTCCAGATTACAAAGACAGTCCTTGGATTATAGACATGTTATCCTTGTCCCCTTTATGTCTGTCAGGGCATGATCCCTGCATTGGAACTCAGGTCCACTGTACGCTCCTGTTTCCTGTTATGCCCTGGGGGGGACGGGGATAGTTCTGTCAACAGGGGCTTGGTATGCTGATCAGTGTCAGCTATCTTTAATGGGAGTTGAAGTCATAGTAATGACATCTCCTTGCCCTCTATCCCCTGGGCTTTGGATTGCAGTGTTAGGGTGGTGGGTGGGTTGTAATGTTGTCTTTTGGTGGAGGGGTGGGGGTAGGGGCATCATATTTAGCCACAGTCCATGGTTGCTGGAGAGCTGATGGTTTCTCCAAAACATTTACATAAAGGCCCGCAATGGTGATAAATAAACCATTTTATTATTGGGCTCTCAATCAATAATGCGGCTTCTTAAGGTTTAATATTTCAATGGTATTGATCATTTTAACAAGTGTGTTTGTGGTCAGCTTGCCTTAACTGCTGCGCTGCCGGAAGGTGAATGTGTGTGTACACCATGTTGTATACACCATGCAATGTACTCTTACATTTTTAGGTGTCCCACAGAAACATAAATGAACTTTCCAAAGACAAAGAGTTGAGTGACTATATTTTTCCAGTACATGTTCTCTACTTAATGGTCACTGACAAAGGGCTCATTCTGGAACTTTGAATGGTTGCATCTCTTTAATATTCTGTGGATAAATGAACGGTAGAGGTAATGCAGTAGTATATGGGCAACTCTGTTTAGTTATCCTCCTCCTTTCCTCTTTCACCTTGAAGTTGCCGATTTATTTACTCAGGGTTGATGTTGCTGCTTGATCTAAGTGAAGCGTACACTGGATCTATTCGATGCCTCCAAAAATGCGACAAACCATTCTTGAAAATGTGTCAATGCTACAGAATGCTACAAAAATCACTTCTAAGTGTGAATCTACTCAACCAATCTAAGCACCATATTATAAGAACAGATGGAATTGGCTGAGGTGCATTTCTGTATGTTACAAGTCAGTCAAAAATAATTTCTGAACTCTATTTTGAGGTAAAACAGTTGCTTTAATGCTGCTTTAACCCTGGGTTCCACCACCAATCTGTTTCGACGGTGCAAATGAAATGAAGTGAGAGCAAACAGAAGCCTGAAAGCACTGTAGTTAGCAGATTTAACTTCCATCCTCTCTTGAGGGAATGTCTGCTTCCCGCAGATATAAATAGGGGAAGATTTTATAATTAGTAGAGATGAAGGTCCTGGGGCTCAAAGACTTTGATCAGCACATTTCCCCCTTGTCCCTGACCTTTTATTGGACACGTGTCTTTTAGCTCTCGCTTTTTCTCAGCTTCTCAGTCTCCATCTCCTTTTGTTTTCCTTTTTTTTCCCACTGCTGATTGGCAAATACTAAAGACCCACAATTGAAAATCTGAAATACATACATACATACACTTATTTTATTCACAATACATACACACACACTCATTTTATAATCTTCCCAAGGATCCTGATCAGGCTGCTTTTTTTCCAGATAGATGAGTGACGGTGACCTATGTACAAAGTAACAAGTGTTCTCTTGGTGCTTCTGCATTCCTCACTCTGGGAAAGTCGGCACTGCATGCTAAGGGATGCACAGTTCCATGTCAGACTGTTGCGAATCAGTCAATAACCATATCTGTCCGGCTAAAATGGTGATGTGTATCTAACTAATCTGAGTGTTTGAAAGACACAGCGAGAAGTTAAAGATATATCGCTTTGACTGTCTCACAGTCTCCTGAAGGTGCACACAGATGTCACTATCTGCATCTGTTTGAGCAACAAAATGGTTTCTCTTTGTGTTTGTGATTGACATGTTTGGTAATGTGTTTTTTTCCCTTCACTAAACCAAGCAGTTGTATAATTTGTACCATTTAATTGCCAATGCAACTGCTATGTGTTGATTAAATAATGGTGTTGAATTAATTCCGAAATAGTTTTGAAATCTATTTTCTCATTCTAATGATATAGTTTTTATCTCTTATATTATACTGTAGCTAATATGCAGTATTTCTTCTACACTTTAGTTGCCTTTGTGCTAATCCCAGACAGCATAAAAAAATACCTCTGTGATTTTAAGTCCTAGAGTAACTTGAAATTCAAATGATCATTGTCTTGGCCTTCAAAATATAGCGATTGTTTTTAATAATGTTTAGTAACCAAAGTGATAAATCATTTCATGTTGCAGATTTTTGGAAAATAATAATATATATAATATATAAATAATATTTTTAGGGGGATTTAAGTAGTTTAATTTGCTTTATTTGTTTAACTCATTCAGACTGGGGATGTTCACCCTTCTCCATTGCATGTCTATGTCTACATTTACATGTACCCTGCTGTGTGAAAGCACATGTCTGTTTGAACTCGCCTGCCTGGGGGTAAACGTTAGCCCATGCCTGATCGCCTGTCTCTGATTGTAAATCAAAATCTTAATTTTAATGATAATTTATGCTGTTGTAAATGACAAAGCTTTCTAAAAAACACCAAGTCAGACATACCAGTGAAATAAGACATTGACTGAAGCGTCTGTTGATTGAGATTCCATTTATGTGGTAAAACCTTGCTTTTTTTGTTCTTGACTAGCAGTTACTTAAAATCAGATTTTCTTTCTTCTTTTTTGTGTGGTTTTTTTTTGTGTTTTGTGTTTTTTTTTCCTGGCTGGTGCAGCAGGAACAGTATTTCAAAAGTGTGCCTTTTTTAAATGTAACGTATTCTGCAAACTCATGATTTATCTCCTCCCATCTACAGAGGTTTGACTGAAATTATATGAGCCCTCTTACATTTGTACTCCTCATCTACCGCAGAAGCCCCCCATGCTGGTTGCTAATTGTAGGGAGACTGGGAGCTTCCCGCTGTGCGTGCGCTGCTTCCCTTTGCTTTGCCACCCCACTAGGTCTTTCACCAACTCTGCAGAACCCAGTAATTAACCCACAGCTAATTAACTACTACTAATTACACCAGCACGTTGTTTCTATCGCAGCATCCCAAACTCAGAAAACACTCTATGTTGTCGAATCCTTTCTGGAGGTTTATGGAAGTTTGTCAGACTCTCGTCAGAGAGTTTAATCAGTTGCCCTTTGTGCCAGTAGTACGCAGCTCTGCATAGAGGCCTCGCTGCTGCTTTGTCTTAAATCCCTTTTCTTTCGTTCTGCAACATGAAATGAATTATTGTAATCTGATTGTGTTGCATAAAAGGGTAAAATCATTTTCAAGGTTCTATTTCAAGTCTATCAACAAAGGATGCAATTGATACTACAAAAAGAATCAATTTTGCCCTCCCTGGCCAGTATCACTGGTGCGAAATTGTTGCTAAATTGAGTGCTGCGAAACTGCAACAATATGCACGTTGCCTCTTGGGTATTTGAGTTTTCTCAAATTTTAATCAGCGGTATTATATTATTTTAGCTGTAAGTAATACAGTGTATTTATCCCAACACTATTGCCATTGATGTATAAGGTACACATAAAACAACAGTGATTAAATCAGGAAGCTGTTGTCTCCATAGCAGCCCGGCTTCTGCACTTTCACTAACATGACAGAAGCTGCACATCTCTGTTCTGCTATCTGTTTGAAATGCTCTCAGACATGCCAGTCACTGCCCCCTCTGTGCTCACACACTCTCATGTAAACACCCAGCACTGTTCCTTCCCGCCTCAGACTCAACACCGCCATGGCTATTTCTGTTCCACAGACTGATAGCTCCTACTGAAGATCATTGATTTTACGGGAAGGCCTGTTTACAGGCTGAGTGCCATCGACCTGAGGTGACTTTTTGCCTCCTGCAGTCGGAGCAATACTGGAGCAACCCTTATGTCTGTATTAGCAAAAAATGCTAGACATAGTGTTTACAGCACACAATAAATAACAATGCTGTGCAGCTGTACTTGGTTAATTATCTTATTTACAGCTGCAGGGATCACATAGAACACAAACACCATCTAGCTAATATAATCATGATGTTGTATTGTCAAACCTTATTTTGGCTCACAACTCAGAGGCAAAGTGACCCTGCACAGTCCTTGACACAATATGCATTTTCCTGTCAGATTAATTGAATTATTGCCAGTGTTCATGATTCCATTAAGGGATTAATCAAATCTAACAATTAAGTATGATATTTTTAGAGAATCCCTTTCGTTTTGCTGGTTTCTCCTCCTGATCTGTGCCTTTTCTTTTGGTTATCTGATGATGACTTGACCAATCTGATATGCTGACTGTACATTGCAAAACATTTTTTAAATTGTCCTCATAATCATAACTACAATTCAACCTGGTTCAAGGCTCTTACCCAAACCTTGAAAGTTATTTTTACAATATGAATTAAAGATAGATGTGACCTTTAGCATGTCATGACCTGTTATGATCAACTAGCAAGTTCTGTTGTCCTATTGAAAGTTGTTGAACTGATATTCTTTGCAATAGCTGTTGTGTCAATAGCCAGAGAAAGCAAGAAAGAAGTCTAAATTCCCCCACTGAGCAAATGCGGTCTTAAACTAGAATTTACAAAGCTATTGTCGCACATTAAAATTGACTTAATGCTAAAGAGTGCAATGCATGCATGTCTTTATTGGCCATTAATTGGAAGTAACTTAGGAGATAAACCCTGGCCTCACTCTGCCTGAGGACTACAATGGTTCCCCCATCAATGAGCATCTCCCTAGTGCAACATCAAAGGCCTTCCCCTGCTTTATCAATAAGAACCCTTCCTTCCCACATCTTCCTGTAACTTGCTTAGCGTTCACGCCATTGATTTTCCAATAAGCGCCCCTTACCCTGCGGTGGCTGGCCCGGCTCTGTGATGGCTCAGAGACCAGACGCAGACAGGCAACAGTGCCGAAGAACAATTGAAAATCAGATCTAGTCCATTGTTAGTGGTCCTCCAGGTGTATTAGGAAAGAGTTTTTTTTTTTTTTCCCTTTTAAAAAGGGTTTCTCTCTCTGCAGACATGGATAGGGATAGGGATGAGGGTCAGAGATGCATTTCTGCCCATGGGAGCCAGAGCCGATTCTTTCAGGAATCCCTTAGAGAGAAGACTTCTCTGGAGGCAAGGCCAGACTTTAGGCAGATGATTCGGCATTCTTGTGATCAGATAGTTCCTTAGTCTTTCCCCCCTCAGTTGGCCACTAAATACCCCCTCATGAAAGGAGCCATAACTTAAAACTTATCTCATTTTCCATCCTTGCCAAATGAAATCCAGACCCACTCTCATTAGGACAAGGCTCAACCTTATCTGGTTTGTTAGGGTGATGGGAGGAGGTGGAGTAGGACTTTTTTTTGTCAGTGGAGAGAGAACGAGGGAGAGAGTAGAGAGACCTTTGTCTTTGAAGGCAGGTGGCAGCAGGGTTGTGTGCCCCACATCAGCTGAGGAATCCAGCCTTTTCTTCCCTCCGATTATCTCTTATTGTCAGCTAAGGTTTGTTTTGGCTGTGTGCAGCCTGCTTTTTGTCAACTCAGTGGGCCCACATTCAAGATTACACTGCAACTCAAGGGCAAAACCATGGCAAGCTCACTGGTGGTGTGCAGTTCGAGGAATTACTTGCATGTAAAAGAAAATAAGAACTCCTCTCATGTAACCTCATAGTATTCCACTTATGAGTACAACATTGATTCTTAGTGGACCTTTCCATCATTTTGATTTACGGTTATTAACATGGTCAGCATGCTGAGACATTGGCCTCCTCCACTTCCTTTCGTCTTCAACCGCGTCTCTTTGTCTGTCTCCCAGACTTGTTTAGTGCCTCCCAGAGATTAAAGCTTTTCCTGCCTTAAACAGGTGTCGCTGAGCCATGCAGACCTCTGAGAGACAAACAGTGTTATATCAGTTGGCCCATCTGCGACTTTCAGACTCCAGACAATCCCATTGCTCATCAGTAACCGCTGCAGGTTATTGAATTACACCATCTTGATTTTAAAGGGCAATCCTGTTTTCTGTAAGCAGTGGACATACCATTCTGGTGCACGACTCCAGTACTGATCAAGAGTCATCGTCTTGTCCTGTATTCTGCTAATTGCTTCAGGTATCTCACAGCAGTAATCAGAAGTCTACAGTAGTGAACTGTCACCCTACTTTGACAAAGATGTGAAAAATATAACTTATAGGTCACTGTGAATAAAAAACTCTTTGAGGATAGTGTGAATTCACCTACCCACACTAACATAGACTTTTTTGGCTGTCATTTTCAGATCTCATTTTGTGTTAAAGTGCACCCTTTTATTTTACACTTTTTGCCCCTTTGCATTCCTCTCACTTTCCCTTCAACTCCACTGGTGTTAAATTGCTGTTGGGCTCATAGCTGCTTATTAATGGAGCAGATAATAAATACAAACCAGAAGAACTACTATCACCTCTCTCAGTATGGCAGGCATCGCTAAATCATGCCTGGCTGTATTAAGTAATCTGGTTAATTAGACAGCCAGTCTCTCTCTCTCGCTCCCTTTTTTTTT
>CAESWR010000005.1:222775-235150 GCA_903171835.1 Mullus surmuletus | reverse complement strand
ACACACACACACACACACACACACGTACAGCAGCCTACACAATCAACATGGCCCAAATGACTGCCTGCATTGATTGCCTCCCCTCTGCAATTATGTTCCCATTGTTTACTTTCTAGCATCTTACTCATTCAAACAGAATTCAATAATTATTGCTTTATTTAATGTTAAAGTAAGACTGGTGGGTGTGGAGCAGCGGTAGCTGTATTGTCTTTAAGTGTGTTTCTATGACCCCTCCCAGACTACTTTGTTTCACAGGCTGATTTTAAGTCATGCTCTCCAAGGACACCTCCAGTGATCCATCTTTACCACGCTGCCCTCCCTCATGACACAGAGGTCCATTTTGTTCCTCTCTTCTTTCCCAGAGATAAATATACAGCTTGTTTTTTATTCACCGGTAGTGATGGATCATTTCTATGGTGTGGCAGTAAGAGGAAGCAACTTAGCGCACTTTGAAGCAGAGGGAGACGATGCTGTGGCGAGGATTAGCCAGAGAGGCAAAGACAAGGGTGGAGATGAGGCACAGGAGGCATTTAGGTACTTGGTTTGTCCCTGGAAATACCCCCTCCTCCCCCCACTCAGACGCAAAAGCTAACTTTCAGGCATGTTGCAGCTTGCAGTGGATAATTCAAAGCAGCCACCGCACTTGGCACCCAGTGGGGGCCCTCTGTGGTTGGAGCTGTTGTTGGTTGCTGCCACTGCTGCCGGCTGACCCGGGAATCACAGACCAAAAACTGCAAGCACTCTCTGACTCGAGTCACTCTGCTTTGTTTTGCTAAATACCCTGCTTTTCATTCCAGGGGAATCCCAGAGTACAGATTTATGAGAACCAAATCTCAGCACATGTACAAACACAATGCTGCTGGGAACGAAAGGGTCATTGAAATATTTCCATTCTCTAGAACTTAATCCTCATCATGAAAATAATTTGTCTATATTTTGAATAATCCTAATATAAAATCTCCCCATTTTGGAAGCAGTTCAGATGTTCAGCACTTTTGGGGTCAGTTTAGCGATTGGTCTGTATGATGAGTCTTTTTAGTCCAACAAGCACATTGTGAGGACGGTTACCTCACTGGCTATAACTGCTGCTGTGACATAACTGACTTTGTATAAAAAGGTGCTGCTTAACTCATTCTAGCATGTCATAGGACTGGATGTATACTGGTCTCAGCTGATAAAGAACACCTGACTCTTGCCTATGTTATATCAGAGGATGTAATCTTTGCTTGCAGGGAGGTCTGCTCTGTCGTTCTGAATTTGGGGGCTTCAGGTGTGAGTTCCCAACCTTTGTATATTCCCAGCCAGCTTTTAGTGGAGCAAATCATGGAGACAATTACAAAGCAATATCCAGGCAGATACTCGCTGGCTCACACACAGAGGGAATTTGGCAGCTCCCTGGAATTGATAGCTATTTAGCTCACAGATAGTCATCTGTTTTAATGCATTAATTTTGTATTAACAGCACTGCCAAATTTAATGGTGGAAATTAGGCTATGATCATAATGGTGTGTGGCTGTGGGAGTGAGTATGTGAGCGTTTGTGTGTGTACATTTCTGATGCTCTTTTTGTCTCTAGTTTTGTATGTGTTTGTTGTGTGCACATGCTGTATTATATGGCTCCATTGGGAGCCATTCTTTGGAATTACCGGCTCTCTTCCACCCTTCCAGTAATACCCACCTCCATCTTGTGTTAGTCGGACTCTCTTAGCAACCACACTGTTTTGTGTTAAAGGTGCGCTTTTACTTGTGCATTTAAGTGGATGGAAATGCAGATGTATGCGGTGCACTCTGGGTGGGTGGTGAAACTGATACAGGCACGCATTGCCCACTCAAAGGGCAAGGTGCAGTGTGGAGTTGTGAGCGAGAGGATGGGGTGGTGCCCACACCCGCCCCTGTCCCTCTTTACCTGAAAAAGCACAGAGCGCAGCTTCAGCCTCCACAGAAAGAGACAAGGTGCTCTGTTGGAGCACAGGCTTGACAACCAGGACAGCGTGTTTAAACTTTGAAAAGCACTACAGTGTAAACTAAAGCTTTGGAGAGAGCCTCATGAGGAAAGCAAATTGGAAATGTTGAAGCACATTAACTGTAATTTAGAACATCTTTTAAAAGCTATGAACCAAAGATAGAAAGGTAGTATTGGGGGTCATGTAGCCCACCTCCGCTTAGAGAAGCTGGCTGCCAACTGCCAAATTAGGCAGATAGAATTTAGTCAATACGCAAATTGGCAACTTGACTGTAAAAAAATATATGGCTGGATTTAACAAATTAACTAGGATAAAATAACTCTGTCCGTATATCAAGTTTGAACTTAAGAGGCATTTATTCAAAACACTTAAAAAAAAATCCTAGCAAGATCGCAAGAAGATTGGAAGTCTGCGCCAACCTTTTCGGGCACATCCAGCCAACTAACATTGATTGAACAAAATCAACAAAAATTGTTTTCATTCTATTCTGTTGTAGCCAGGTGAGAGATGCCTTGGGGTGTGTGCGAAGTTTTAGAACCACAGTGCCCGGGCGATTGTCATCAAACCAGCAAAATGTATTCAAATTCACGGTCGTATTCTATTGTACATTGACCTGGTCAGCTGGCCAAATCATAAAATATAGAAGCTGTGATTGGGAGATTGTTTCAGCAATGCATTATAGAAATTGTATTAACACAGAAATTATAATATGATGAACAACAACAACAATAATACAATAATATCAATAATTGCTATTATTGTAACTGCTTGCTTTGCTTTTGTTGTTTGCTTTTGTTGATCAATTTATCTAAATCAATTTATACATATATATGTATATATATATATATGTGTGTGTGTGGGTATATTTTGTATGTATGTGTATGTATATACGTTTCAGCAAAACACTTTCACATTGAAGATACCATTAACGTATCTTTTTGATACCATTAATGCATCTTTGTGATCTTATCTGCAACATCAGGCCACACATACAGCCCGTTTGCACGCATTGAAGTGCATATCTCATGATGCCGTTGAGCACATAAGCGTGCTCCAAGCACTTGCTCGACTGAATCCCCTATATGAGTGCCATAAATTCCCAAGACAGTTCACCGGTATTGAATCCATGCCACTGACCCAGCTGGCTTCATGCTCCACAGCTCCCTCTCTGTTGGGGCCTCGACAGGGTGCTTAAAAAAAAAAAAAAGAGCCAGAGCAGACCAGCTCCTTCTAGCCCAACATGACTTTTTCATTAAGCCGCCAAATTCCTGCACTCCAGTTGGAGGTGATTTATCAACTAGGGGCTTCATTGCAGATTCATAGGAAACAGACATAGTCTCATGCATTATTATGTTTCAAAGCATGTACACATGCATACGTGTGTGAAACAGATAGACTCTGTGAGCTGTGAGCCTCGTCTTGCCATGGACTCAAGTTGGGTTTTGTTTGTGATTATCTGTGTTGGCTGTTAACATACTTTGGCTGCCCCGGGAAACTGATTGAATAGGAGCCACCTTACTGATCCCCCACCCCCCACACACCCCTTGCCTCGGGTCAGGGCTAGGTATAACCGCTTGACATTGCAGACAGAGTACAAGCGACGGGGCAAGCTGGTTTTGGCCTTGTTGAGGCCATCTTCCTGGCCAGTCAGGCTTAAAGTGAATTATGGACGATTCTAGGGCAGGCAGTCTCAGGTTTACTCCTATATAAACCCCAGGCTTTTTATGGGAAACTATAAAACTCCCAGGATTTTTTTTTCTTCTCTACCTCCTGAGACCAGCTTTGAAGTTTCGGTCAGGTGCTGTCATTTTTTAAACTTGCCTTCTTGTAGATTTTTGGAGCCTTGAGTCATTTGCAGCTAGAACTCTCTCTTTTTTTTCTTCTTTTTTTTAATTCAAGACATCTGCTATGACTAAAAGCAGTTTGCATGATGGATTTGGTGTTATCTATAACTGAATCTGTCTCTCAGGTTTCTCTCTCTTACTTCTGATGCAACATTTGTGCACAGAGGAAAAAGGAGGAGGGTTCCCACAATATCCAGCAACACCTATTCATGACATCATGGATGGCTTAAAACGAGGAGAGAAAGGAGGGCACGCAGAGACACAGAGCCTTTTAGAATCACCTAATAACTCTATTACGCCGAGCTGTGGGGCTCACAAAAAGGAGGGAGAGAAAAAAAAACTGCTATTCTTTTTCCTGGAAGCGTTGTCTTAATATACATTTTAGGTGTTAAAGAGAGAAATGTGAAACCAAAGAGAATGAAATACAATAACCCAGAAAACCCCATAGCAATATTACAATATTACCAGAAAATTACACAAGCATTTTAGAGAGGTGTAATATGGTTACGATTTCTTTTTTCATCTGCCTGTCAACACCTTGATTTGGATATAATGCAGTTAAATGTCTCCAATGCCAACCCTACAGTGCAGGACATCTGGGAGAGGCTTTTACAAGTGTGACGCTGACCACATGTAAGTGGCTTTCAGTGCAGAGTTTAATCTCACCTGGACACAATTTTTAGTATAGTGAAAATGAGTAATGAGAGCGTGATTTCGCTTTGCGCATTTGTTGCCTATTACAACAGCGGGATCCTCTGCACTTCTAAAGGAATGCGGCTCGCGGCAAAGCGACAAAGGCCAAACAGATTAGAGTAGCGCACGGGAAACTTTGGGTGATTGACATTGATTTTCAGCCGCGGAAATCCACAGCGAGACTCCGGAGTTTGATATCGCAGCGGTGCGCGACAGGCATGACACAAGTGGCCATACCGAGTCTGAGGCTTTTTACCGCAAACATGGCGAAACAATCAGTGTGATGCTTTAGGATAATGGTCAATAGCACTGTTGCTCACACCGGGTCGGGCCTTGCATCATTGATTGAGCCATGCAGGAGGTAATTAGACTGGGGCTCTGTGGTGTGACAGGAGTTTGCGGTGGTTTGGTGCCTGCCGCTACGGGGGTGTTAGGCTTGTTTTGACACCGGGCCGAAGGCTGCAGGGCTGGAGGAAGTGCAGGGGGTTGACAGGTCAATACCGAGGCCTATTTCCTGTCCTCTCAAGGTTTGTCCTCCTGTTGTGGAATGTCCCAGTTTCTCTCAGAAATGTAGTCACGGTGTACACACGCGCACACACACGCACGCACACACACACACACACACACATACACACACTCACACAGCGCCTCTCCGGGTGCCTGAGCAGGCCTCCCTTTCTCTATGATAAAGCAAGGATTTAACTTGCCATGATCAATATTTAGTATCCCATGCGTGAAACAGGCAGATGTTTGGAGTTTCCTTTTCAGAGACAGGAGGCTTCTGTTGAGTGAAGGGAATCAATGCTCTCTTTCCGTCTGCGAGGCTGCAGACCCGTGGCTTCTGAAGGGTGGCTGATGTGCTTCCTGCCTTGTCCTTGGACTCCTGAGATTTGTGTGCCTCCCGGGCCTCTCCTGTCCTGTTAGCCCGCTGATACAGACACTCGCGCAGACAAAGTGCGCAGTCCAAACAGTTGTCCTGAAGTGGAAGAGGTCTAGATGTTAAACAACAGGACTGTGATTGGGAATTGATTTGTTCATTTGCCAACTGTGTGAGTGAAAGTGAGTTGGTGGTGCCTGGCCAGCTATCTGCCATCTACAATAACCTCTTTCTCTGTTTCTCACTCTGTCTTTGTTTGTGTTCCCTCTCCCTCTCTTTCTCTCTCCCTCCCCTCCCACAGCACCTGCAGCAGCACGAAAACGCGGTGGAGGGTGATGCCTGCTACTACCATTGTGTGCTGTGTAACTATTCGACCAAGGCCAAGCTCAACCTGATCCAGCATGTGCGCTCCATGAAGCACCAGCGGAGCGAGAGTCTCAGGAAGCTGCAGCGCTTGCAGAAGGGCCTGCCTGAGGAGGAGGAGGACCTCAGCTCCATCTTCACCATTCGCAAATGCCCCTCTTCAGACACAGGTCAGAACCTGCCCCTGTGGCCCTGTTTCAGTATCTGTCGGTTTGTTGGTGTGTAGCTGTGATCTCTTGAACCTGAAAACCAGTTTGGAGTGTATCAATGCACAGCCAGACTGGAGAGGGCACGTTTAGTCCGAGAGAACGATGCAGCTTCAAGTGTTTTCATTGATGGCAAAGTTAAATTCTTAAGAGGGAATTTTCCTTATTCAAGCGATTGGATCGTGCCGTCCAGTCTCTCTGAGTGAAAACTCAAACTGCTCCTCTCAGCTATTTAAGACATATTGAGAAGGCGCATTAAGCCAGAGGAGGAGTCAAAAACAGCTGCAACAACAAGAACATCGAAAAACAGACGCAGCTACGACCACAATAGCATGATGAAAATAAAGTGTCCAGACGGCTCATTCATTATGGGCTGATTTGGAAGAGTGAGCTGCGGTCAATTAACACTCTTTCTTAGCGGAGATTTGGTTTTCTAATCACTTTAACTCCTGTGCCCCCACAAAGGGGCTCGATTGTATATCCCTGTAAGAGGGAACCATTACTTCCCTCGCACACATACTCACTGTCTGTGTTATATGGGGGGAAGGAGGGAGGGGGAGAAAAAAAGGCCAGCCTGTGAAGACGCTTTGTTCCAAGGAGGCAGGGATAATGAAGCCAGCGGCCGGGAAATTGCGCAAAAGGCAGTCACAGATCTGAAGCAAATCATTAGAGAACATATTTAGCAGAGCAATTAGGGACAATTAAGCTTTATGCTTACTGCACTCCAAATATGTTAATGACTACAGTACAGTGGACAAGTGAACATGCAAAGGCAAGAGGAAGGGCTATTTGGGTTGAAAAGATTGGGGATTTGCTTTTTCTTGTTCAGGCAAGAGTGCCAATGCTGTTTGCAAATGTGTTTATCAATCTTTCTCTTTTTCCGCCTCCAGCTTTGATGTGCTTGATGCTTATTTTTCATCGCTAATTATGACTTTTAATAAGAGTTAGGTTCACATCAGAGCAACTGCCATGAAAGTAGAGATATCCAAGCATTCACATCAGAATTCTCTTCATTTGCCGATCAAATTGCCTCTAAAACAAACACAGTCCTTGTTCATAACTGAATCTCACCTAAAATCCATCCAGTCACAATGAGTCATCCCAGGTAGTGCATGTGTGAATGCCACGAAGATGACATATAGTCTGCATCTGGCCACACACCTTTCCACAGTGAACATGACCCGAGGCACCATTTTGCCTGGTGGCCAACACGTAATGCAGACTCATTTGCACTGCTAACTTACATAAACACCCTTTTTTTATTTGCTTGGAATGCGTCAAGGAGTCAAACCAGTCAACATTTTTTTCTTTTATTTGTTCTTTTGTTTCTCTGCAGATGATCGGCAGTGATTGAATTACTGCCTCCTAGTGGTTAAAAACAAGTTGTTTGGACTTGGCGAGCGCATTTCATGTGTATACGTATAAAGAGCACAGATTCATAAAGATGTATGGCTGCACTAGCTCAAAATTTCTGAAAATAAATTTGATTGGATAACCTGGGAAATATGTTGATGCAGGTCTGAGGAGGCATAGTCTCCCTCTTGTGGGACCATTTACTCCAGAATTGCAGACTCCCTTTTGACTGTTGCACACCACAGATGCCTTGTTTGAACAGCACAATATATCTTAGCCCATAACCCCCCTTGATTAGGGCTGAACCATTCTCTCCTTGTGTAATCTTTAATTTCCTCTCTGCTATTTCTTTTATGGTACATGACTCTTGTTGTGGTTGAGGCAGAGTTGCTAAAGCTGTGGAACTCTCCCTGGCTTGTTAAAACAGAGTTGCCCCTGGATTTCTGGGTCACCTAGACAGTAATTCCCTCGCCTGCTGCTGTTCTGTTATTCTGCAAATGGTTCTATGATGGTGTTAGTTGCTGGGCTTGTGGCCTGCCAATACATTTACAGCCCAGAAAAAAAAAAAAATCTGTCCACTGTCATTAAAACCATATCAACATTAAGTGGTGTGAAGTGGTAACCTGACATAATCTTACTGTCCTGCAACATTTTTAGGCAGCAACGTCATTCTGTTATGACAGAAAACCACTCTCTGTGACCTTTCTCCGGATGAGATCGGCCTGCCTCATGTGTGTTTTACATGTATTGACTTTGCATATTAATGATGATGCAGAAAAGAGACAGGGCGAAGGGATTTCGCGCCACATATCTCCTCTGTAAACAAGCGCAAGTCCAGCAGAAACAAGTATTCTTTCCAATTAGATTTACAGGGGAATAATGGCTCTCATTGTTTTAACTCTTGCTTGCACTGAAAATGTGCTGCTTAGGCAAGTTACACTGTGGATCCACCTCCATTTGTCTTCTTTAACCCTTTATCTATGGGAGAAACAAAGAAGGCCTCAAAGGGACCCCAACCTCACAGCTGCCCATTGTATAGAACTCATTGAGTGAAAAGCGAGCACTGACTTCTGCATTCTCTGCACCCTATTTATTTTAGTATCACAGCTCGTTAGCAGGTGTTAATAAAAATAGAAGGGCGACAGGTATGAAGGAAATGTGGAATAACCATGTTTGTTATCATACAAGGACAGTTGACTTAAGAGGTTTAGCTTTCAGGGTGAAAGGTAGCTCGCTGATGATGGTATCTTGTTGCTGTCGTATTTGTAATGGATGTTTAAGCCCAACAACTGCCAAAACAAACTACTCACATTGTGCATACACACAAGGCAGACACGGGGAGAAAGGCAAGAATAGGAAGTTTAGGGGAACCAAGTTTAGGGAACTTGTGTGAGTGACACTTGAGCGCATGATTGACCCTATTTTGTATGAATGATGTGCACCAGGGCATATAGCGCAATGACACATTGAGGTTTCTCATCTCTTAACATTTAATCAACTAAAGTTATTTTTTGAACATTGAACAGAATGAGATCACAACGTTAAAGGGCAAAGCTAAATTCGAGTGACAGGAGGGTGCCCTGCTGCAAGACATATTTGCTTTATTTATTATTTTTATTCGTGCATAAAAGAGCACAGCAAAGATAAAGCAGCAGATACATATTAAAAGAATGGCAAAGGAAGGAGATGTCGAATTGTCATTAGCCAACACCTGCACGAAGCCACTGCATGTGCTTCCATTTTTATTGAAGCACATCAGATGAAAGTCGGGAGGTATGCTGTGTGCGAGAGAGAAAAAGAAATTCAGAGCAGAGCAAGGGTAGAATATTTGGATTTTTCTACGGTAGCATTATGTGTATGGAGGAAGCAAAGATGGAGAACAAACGTGGCTGACAGTGTGGATTAGCTCCTGCCGTAAATCTGCCTCAGTCACAGATGGCAGGCCCTTGATCGCTGGGCTGTGACGGCTTGGCTCTCAGCACAGGAGGAAATCCCTGTCTGCGAGCCTCGGAGGCTGGGGAGGAGAAGGCTGGAGCTCGGGCTGCCCAGGCAGCCAGAAGTTATTGTTTGCGCTGTGTGTGTAGACACGGAGGCCTGCAAATTCAAGGACAGGGACTGTTGCTTAGGAGGGAGGAGGGCTATTATACTTTGACTCTGTAGTTGTTTCATCCACCACACCATGGAGGCTTGTAAGTGGAACTTAAGCCTCCGGTTTAGATCAGCGGTACTTTTAATGACCAGTTTGAGAAACTGGGCAGGGGAGCTGTGTGCATTATTAAATGGAAATGAGACGAAAGGATGCATACAAATGACTGCATAATAGTGGTATCCAAAATGAGATCCATTGCTTGTTTCACTAAAAGGGGTGCACTTCAGGGTCATGCACCTAATAGCAAGGCCTGTCCTGCAACAGAGCCCCCCCCCATTGTCTCATGCATAATTCTTAAAATGCTTAGAATATTAAAAAAAAAAAGCAAAATGGGTTTGACACTAAAAAATGTACCAATAATGCGGATGCGGAAGTCATATAATTGCACCTCTACAAGGCATCTTCATGTAGTCTGTTGTCAGAATACGTCACAGTGAGCCTTGCTTTCATCCTTTGGTCCCATTCTTTCATGCTCCCCCTGTCAGCTATCTGCGTGTTCAGGAGCGAGGCTAAATCTGTAAAAGCCAGGTGAAATCATAGGTGAGCCAAGACACGCTCTTATGGCATGCGAGGGTCACAGACTCAGCTTTTGCTCCCCAAGGACAAGAGCAAAACAGACGGCAGCCCTTTCTGGAATGTCCTCTTTAATTTGTGCCTGTTAAAATGCAAAGCAAACCTTTTCCAGAAACAGGATATTGTAGCCCCTAACCACCAGACCCTTTCTACATGCCACATTACAGCCAATCTGAGAGTAAGTTGTATAGACAGACACTGCTGCAATGCGCTTTTAATAAAGGCTGTTATTACCCTGGTGATGCAGAGTGGATATGAGGATGAGGGCAGCGCGGGCCTGGATGAGTCGGGCCCCAGAGGGCCTGCAGCTCAGTCAGGCCTCCGTCAGTCGCCTGCCTCCTAATCCCTGTCCGAAGGGCATCTCGGCAGCATAGGAAATTGTTTGCTGTCCACAGAACGTGCCAGGAAATTCATAAATACATTACTTTTCATTTTGAAAATATTACAAAAGACCAGACATTTATTAAAAAGCCGAAATGATGGCTTTATAGATTTTCCAGTTGCATATCAGCGTTTATATGACCCTGCTACTCCGACTAATACAAGTAAGCCTTTTCTTCCCTGTGTACCCCTTGCTTTATGCACAGGCTTGGTTTGAATTCCTCTGCTGGCGCATCCTGTAATAGCAAATTGACCAGAAAGCCACTGTGCTATTCTGGGATAGGCTGTGAATAAAAATGTCTTGTGTCCAGATTTTTACTACCCCCCCTTACTGAACCCTTGCTCTGTAAACACTGGCCAGCTGTGCCCTCGGGGCTGAGATGTGGGTAGAGTCTGGCTCCTGGTGTGCCAGCCGGTCCGACATATGTGGCTGAAAAAAGAGCGTGGAGAGGTGTGTTGGATCAGTAGACAAAGGCGATCAGAAAAGTGTGGAATTCAACGAGGATGAGTTGAGTTGGCCTTTTGAATGCAACGGTTGTACATTGACGCTCCTGCGGAGTTTGCCTTGTGTGTGCTTTATATGTTTTACACCCTGTGTGTGGTTTTACTGCCATTTATGCCACATGGGTGTAAATATGTGCCAGATTTTATTTTGCAAACTCACAAGCCCATAAATGAGCACACACATAGGTGTCTGCAGCAAGAATCGGGCCTCTGTGTGGGTGCAAGAAGCTCTCTCTGTCATCAAGCCCATTTTCAGAGGAGACTGGCAGCACATTATAATATTGGTTTCCCTTTCTCTTGTCATTACGAGACACTCTCCTTGAAAGCTGATCCAAAAGATAGACAGTCCATCAGGAGACAGTCATCTCATTTGTACTTACTAAACGTGTTAATGAGTTCTATTTTCAGGCCCAGAGGCTTTGCTGCTAGATATTGGAGCAGAGGTGGTGATCGGTGGCGTGAGCCTCTGGATTGTAGGATCAGGAAGGAGCTTGGGGGGCTGTAGGAGGGAGGTAATGCAGAAGCCCCAGAGCCCTGCATGTCACTCACGTGAGGTGACCACAGCCTCCGCAGGGGCTGTCAGTCATGGCCAAGGGTGGGAAGTCAGTGGTTACAGACACACACAGACAGCGGAAGAGAGAATAGATTAGGTGACAAAGACATAATGGCTTTGATGGGTTGAATTATAGCAGCAGACATGTCGATGCCATGCGGGGTCAAGAGATGCAGGAGAAACAAGACTGTTTAAGGTACGCAGTTGGAGATTTTAGGCTGCATTGGTCAAAAAGCTCATAAGCCATACTTTTTAATGCACTCACACAGACACACAACAGTGCGTTATTTATTACATATTACAAAGGAGGTGATGTTTTCAGCCATGTTTGGCTGGTAGCAGCAACTACCGGTATTTAGCCCATTATCACCAAACTAGCAGAGGGGACAGGATGAGGTTTTGTGTGAATAAATTAATTAAGTGCAGGATGTTATGATGGTACAAAAGGATGCAAAGGATGATACATGGGGAGACAGTTGTATGAAGAGGTAGATTGGTATTTATGTCGCTCTAACCCATCATCTTCCCCTGACAATATTCAAATGTGTTTGAATCTATCCAAACCCCAACCTCAGAACTGACACTTCCGCAAGATTTGTAACACAAAGGAGCAGAGTCGCATGTGATGGCTGGCACAGATGTTTCCCACCTATGCCCGTGTGTAGGGGCTTTTATGTTATGGCATGGATAATTGAAGTCAACAAAAAGCTGTAACCAGCAGACTACAATATAAGTTACATTTATTTTTGTTTTTCCTCCTGTTTGGATGGCCTGAAACGTGTGGAGCCTTGGTTGCCAGATTCACTCCACTGAGTGCCGCTGCAGTTGCAAAGAATTGCGCTCCAGTCTTATATCTTGTTATTCTCTGGCTGTTTTTTGTTGGGTTTTTGTTTAACATCGGCATTATTTAGCAGTC
>CAESWR010000005.1:141628-222737 GCA_903171835.1 Mullus surmuletus | reverse complement strand
GCACAATACTTGCTAGAACATCCCCCAAAGGCACACATTATCATCTTACAACCCAGCATGTTCTCATCTATGATATTGATTGTAGTGCGAGTGTATGCCAGGTAGTCTTGAGAATGAGAACCGATAAATTGTTAAACACTCAGATTGCTTCATTTGTTGCTATTTCTTTTTTTTTTGGGGGGGTGGGGGGTGAGGCGAACAGTGTGGCTCGCTGTCAGAATTAGGCAGCTCAATTTGACCATAGGCAGCATCAGAGGAAGTAGGGGTAAAGTTTGGGAACTATTGAGTCAAGGCTAGGAAAGTTTTATTTTGCCATTTTTAATAAGGCTGTTTGTGCTCCCCCCCGAGAGAGCTGATGGATCAAAGGGCATGATCTGCGCTATGGATGAGTTCACCCGGGGTCCAGCAGAGACGATTGGCCTCGCTGACAGCAAAACAAAACCAGAGAGTGAAGGATGCCCTATCCAGCAGCATGTTGCCCTCACACTTCGAAGGCTCCATTAGAATAAAGTCAGATGAAACAAAGACCGGCTGAAACCAAAGATGCTGGATTCATTATCCACTCTGATAGATATGACTGAGTAATGAACATCGTGTATAAGTGTAGGTGTGTGTGTGTGTGTGCGTGTGTCATCACACAAGTATTGCTTAATGTGCAAAAATTTGTGTTATGCCAGATACATTTGAAGAAAACATGTTCTGCGCTCGAGCACGGACACATGTTTTTGAGTGCATTAGTAAAAAGAGCCCCCACCCCCATCCCCCTTCAGTGCCTCGACCACATCAACTAAAAGCAGCCAGGCAGATGGCAGCAATGAGAGAAGTGCAGAAATAATTCAATAGTGAACCTCTCTGACCTTTACCTGTGGGCGTGAGCACCAGTCATTGATTCGCACCGTGCCTGCCTGCCTGACGGTGCACTACACACACCACCTGAGGACGGCGAGGAGAGGGTGGATGAGGAGAAATGGATGAGTTTTGTGAAAAGCACAAAAGGATTATGAGTGGGAGGCAAGCTCCGCAGTATGTGCGTGGTGGTGGGGTGTGGCGATAAAGGGAACTTTCCATGAGTGTTGTAAATAATTCTGGGCTTGATTTCACAAATGTCGCTCACTGACACTGAATGGTGGCAAATTCCGGGGTTGTGGTCAGCAAAGTGATTTCTTTAGTTTTGTTTTTTTTGTAGTCTATTTAATCGAATGTGGTCTGGTCTCGTGTGACAACTTGAAAGGAAAATAGTATTTGCTTCATGGCAGTCATGGCCATTCTTACTGTTGTGCTCAGATTGACTGTTTTTGCTGCTGTGAGCAGCTCACAGTCTCTCTTTGTCGAGCTTGAAACACTACAGCTTGCTGTTGCTGTGTCTGTCAAGGGTAAAGAGAGCTCAAGTGATGACTATATTTAAGTTTGAGCAAGGCATTTCCATTGTAAATGCACACGGAATAAATGAAGTCGCCCTATGTCTGCTGGGGGAATTTGACTGCAATGAAATGATTTCGATCAATTACCAAAATGTAATATTTTTGTGTTTGCTTTATATGTTTCTAATGCCACCAGCAGCTGTTTTATGCATTTGCAATATTGCCTGCTTAGTCACTGTAGAGACTTCCCCGTTTGGCACGATGTGAGACTTGAGAGTGAATAAAACAGAAATAAAAGTTTGCACATGCGCATTCAGACATGCTCATTTGACTATGAGCAGAAACGGCACAGCAGAGAATGAATAGCTCTTAATATGCGCAAAACAGGTTTATGTGTACATAATGAGCAAAAGGTGACAGTTTGAAAGGAAGCACGATGAACTGAGTTTTCTGCCAGACAATTGCTGCTTATATCAAGATTTCTAAGTTTTAAGAGATCTTTTTTATTTTACCATTTCAATTGGTGTGTCTATTAAGGGTTTTGTTTAACAGCAAATTTGTCACCCAAGCCGTGTGGCAAACCTCCACCCTGACCAATACGCATTAAGATGAATAATCCACTGTTTAGAAAGCAAGCAAAGGTCAATTTTCATGCTACTTGCTCGGTAAGAAAACAGGAGAGCATATCGAGTCAATTGAGCCATGCAGTTGAGAGGAAAGGACATGCAGTTTCACTCTTGAGTGTGTTCACGATGAAAGACCAAGTGCTGTTATAAAAAGGTTTCCCAACAAGGAGGCATAAAGACTTCTAAGTTGCAATGATATGTGCCGACTTGAACTGCCAGTTTGAAAGGAGTATATTGACTGAATACTGCAGTATTCCTGGACAATGTGTTGTGTAATGTGAATGCCTCAGATGAAGAGCTACAGCGGTTTCAAAGGAGCATGATCTTCATTGCGTTTTGTAGTGGGGTGATATGAGGAGCAAATAAAAACTTATGTCACATTTTTCATCAATTTTTTTTTTGTTGTGTTTCCTTCCATGTTTCCTTCTATTTCTTTATATGACCAGCACATATGGTCATTTTCATTTTTTTTTTCATTCTTTGTTTTATGATGACATTTATGGTCATCTGTTGTGGCATCCCACAGCGTGAATCATTATCTTCTTTCCTTGTATGGGGGAAAATATGATGCTATTCCTCCAAAAATTCCAATATTTTTTGAGTCATGTCTTTGCATTATGAGTGGGGGTGTGCTGGAAACAGGTACACGACAAATATTTCGAGTGCTTGCGAAAAGTGAGAGTGAGCACATGTTGGCGTGCAAAGGTGTGTACTGGGGGGAACACAGTCAGTGTGTTTGAGTCCATGTCACGAGTCATTGTCAGGCAAACAGACAGGCTGCCACTCTGAGGCTTATGAGATTTAAGTTGACAACGGGGGCCAGTGCGCGCCCAGAATTAGGAAAATAGTGCTGTGTTTTTGTCATGGTAAACAGTGCAAAGAAAGAATCTAATTGGGTCGGGGGGCAACAAATGCCTTCTTCATTTAAGGTCTCTCTGCAGTCACTTTTGCGGTAGCCATTGTGTCTTTGGCCACAATAGCCTTGGTTTGTGCTGGTCCTTTCTCCGTCGCTCTGCAGTCAGCACATATCCGTTCCACTCTGTCTTCACGCTTCACTTCCATGCCCAGCCATGGCTAAGGGGAGGGACCGAGAAACATGCCCCCCCCCTCCCCCCCGCGATCACCGCAACCTTGTCTCTCCCATCCTGTCCAACTGCACAATCGCTGCCCTCAATCATTCTGTCTCATCCATGCTGCCAAAAAGATCACCTTCTCTACTTTGGTTGCTCTCCCTTTGCTTTACAATTTTTTTTTTCGCTATCAGCTTCCAACAGTAAATGGGACCAGTTATGTCCATCTCTTTTGTATAAGGAGCATTAGAGCGTAAATGGCACCCGTGGACCTATGACCATAGACATCCGTGATGCTGACGTGACACCAAACCAGAAAAACACACCGGAAAGCGAGTGTTCTGAGTGTTCTAATGCCTGCCCTTGTTGCTCATAGGGATTACTCTTAGGTCAGTGTAACTCATTATTTAAAATGTAAGCCATATGAACATCTGGCAGTGAAAATAAAGGTCTCGTTTACTGCTAGATTCTTCGTCTTGAATTAAGTATTTCCTAGCAATGCAAAACAATAAGACAGTGCTGCTACTAGTGATACAAAACAGTTGATTGAGTCTTAATTATTCAACAGGCCATAACTGCAGAGTAGCATTGAAAATGACTTTCAATGGGCAATCATTGGAGCCTGCCCCATCGCTCACAATGATTCCTTTCAGATGAGAGGTGTGTTTTCCCCGTTCTTTCATGCAGGGACAGGGACCATCTTTAAATTAGTTCTTGAGCCATACTACAAAGACAAGCACTTACCTTTCAAGTCTTCGCTGAACTAGCTTGAGCGATTCTAATGTTGCTTGGTGACCGTGATTGCTGCTTGTGTTTGGATTTTAATGTAGGATGTGTCAAGCAGATGCTGTAGGAAGTAAAGTTATGTTTGATAATTGTATTTCTTTTTTAATATGCAGCAATATACAGATGGCAGCAGGTGGTGAAACGAGGCCTCTCCATAATGGGACCGGGTTAACATTTGTGCACCACCTCCAGCAAATCCTGGTGCAAATTGTATCAAGACAAACTACAGCGTAGTTAGTGCACTGTTAATGGTCCTCCGCCTTGTGAAGGTGTAATCATGTGTGATAAAAACCCAGCCTGAGTCACTAACCTAGGAGTAATCTTGTGTGCATTTAAGTGTCCTTTTTTTGTTCCAAAGGTCATTCATAACTTGGTCGCGCTGTTGATGTACAGTGAGAGATATTGATTGATTAATGCATTAAGTGCTCACAATCCATTAGGTTCTGTGAAAGGGACTGGAGAGACAACTTGCTCGTTCTCACTGTGGTGTTTTCACGTCTCCCTCTTGTTCAGAGGGCTTCTTTTAGTTTTTTCATTTTGTTTTAATTCTCCGCTGGCAAAATTTAGAGACAAAGACAGTGAATATCTGCCAAGTAATGCGCTCAAAAGAACATTGGTTATCATAAGTGTCAGTTCAATTACTCTGAAAAGCTTGACAAGGATTTGCTGACCCAAAAATATGTTGTTTACATTCTTCACAGTAAATCAAGCACCTGTACTGTAAATATGGAGAAGATTTACTCATTTTGGTGGGGGTTTTTTTTTGCTGACCTTGAATATTATTGAGATCAAGTGACTACTAGAGTACTATTAAAAGTACTTGAGCAGCAATAGACCATAACTCAAATGCAGTTATGCCAAGCAGAATTTTGACAGTTTTTCAACAGTAAAGGGTGGACCCACTCACCTTCCACCAAATGGTTATCAGAACCAACAAGAGAGTAAAGGCCACAGCGTTACTGCTTTGTGAGAGGGCAGAGGAGACCTTTATGGTCTGGGCCCTGAAGCAGGGAAGCCCGTGAAAAAGGGGCCTGAGTGTCAGTCATTACCTCAGAAACATGGGCTGCATTAGAGATTCATAACAGTGTGCCATCTCTGCACCTTTCATCTCCACAAGGGCCAGCTCCATTAGGATCTTTTATCTTTGTGCTGATGGCTGCTCTTGATAATGGGGCTGCCGAGAAATCCCAAAAAGTAAAGACTCAACTCTGACACTATTGGCTCTTCCTTTCTTCAAGTAGATCAGAGTACAATACATCTTAGACCCTCATTTGTTGCTTCAAAAAGCAGATTTGCAAGGACTTTATTCAAGATTTTTATACTTGATGTATGAAGTAATTCTTTTTGTGGAAATGTAAAAATGGAAATGATATATACATACCTTTAAGAGGATGTGTTTGTGTATCTTATTTCTCAGCAATTTGATCTACCCACAAATTCAGTCCAGTTAAATGTTAAATTATTGTTATGCAAATACAGCAGAGGAGCAAAGTCAGACCCAAACAACCCTCAAATTCTTCACATTTGCTTAATATCAATATGGATCAGTGTTAAAAATTCATAATTCATTAATGGTTTGGTCCATTCACGGTTCATTTATTAAGTATTGCTTTCACCAAAAAACCTTTATTTTTTCATGTATTTATTTGTTTATGTATTTTTTTGGGGGGGGGGGGGTACTGTGGACCTAGATGGCATCTGTCAATAAATGTTTTTGTTTTTGTTTTGTATTTTTGCTTGCATATGCCTGATAGAAAACTATGTTTGTTTAACTATGTTAAGGAGTTTAAATATGATCACAACTACTTTACATACTTTTTAAAACTGTGATTAAAAGTTTGAAATGCTGAAATAGCAATTTGGGATCTTTAATTGTGATTTCTAGATTTAGCTTTAAATCAACCTGCAGTATCATTGTGATACCAATGAGAGAGTCAAAGATGCAACAAAAAGTTGCAATTTTAACTGTATCATAGTATCATTTGGAACATCTTCTAGCGACATCTGCATTTTTGTGCAGGTGCAGGTTTTGGGAAATTCGGGGTATTATTCCTCTGATTCCCCTGTGGAAATGCATTAATGATATCCCATGCAAAACCTCATTGAAAATGTGGCTTTTGGGCAGACAAACACAGCCGCATAATAGTATAGTAATTCATGCAGGCCAATGTTTTTCAAATGTTACAGTAATTGTGAAAAATATTCTTACTTTTCCCCAACATCGCCGCGGCATAGCAAATCTCATTTCCAAGGCATAGCGAAGAAGGAACACACTGAATAATCATTGTGTTTAATGCTCTGGTCATAATCCCAGGTTTTATGATGGTTTTCTAATGATTTTCTAATGATGTTAAATATTAGTAGAGAGTACAGCCATAATTTGAACACAGCAGTCGTTTTTTTTGTTCTTTTTCTTTTTTTCAGTGCTCTATCAGCACACCCGATTGCAACTACAATGAATATTGCACTGGGAATGAGATTTAAGAGCCATTCCTTTTGGTGTTTTATTTTGCCGTCTCCTCATCTGCCATAAATCCTCATTGCTGTGCTCTTGAAGCCTCCGCCCTTGCCTGCCCTCCCCAGGTGGGAATACAATTAGGTACAGGGGCCATTTCATTCAGTGCCACTGTCTGTCCTCCGCAGTCATTCGTAAAAAAGAAAAAGAAAAAAAAAAAGAAAAAACACCACAGCTGTCCCAGTGGAGAAAACAGTAGACTCTTGGGAAATATTAAAAAAAAAGAAAAAGAGGAAAGAAGACAGAAAAAGATGAAAATAGTGGCGAGATGAGCACAAAGAAAAGGTGGGTGAGTGCTGGGGGGGGGGGGGTCTCCAGAATTTCTGTCACAGGAGATACAGGCCTGGCCTCTGATGAGTGACAATATTGAGAAAAATATGTATTGAGACAAAGGCTTTGTCTCCTTCCTGTGCCTTTTCAATGAATTACACCTCTCCACCCCCTACCCCCAGCTTTTTAATTAAATGGCTGCAGCTCCATCTCTCTATCCGTAGCTCCCCATTACAGAGGCTAGATAAGGGATCGCTATCTGTAGCATGTTAAGAAAGGCTGCTGGGCAGCCAAGCCTCATGAAATTTGTCACAAGATCTCATTTTCCTCATTGCCAGACGTGATGCTTATAATTGATGTGGAGGCAGCAGTAATTTATTGGCCGTCCGCAATTATCATCCCCTTCTAGCAGGGGGATGTGACTGCAATTTCTAAGCGTGAGGGTGTTGTTGGTGTGTCTGGGGTTGGGAGTGTGACATTGTATCGTATAAATTAATACAAAAACACGTTTGTGCTTTATCTTGTGCTCGGCTGCGTATGTGTGTTGGCTGCTGAAGAATGCAAATTATTGACAGACTCCATATCATGCACAATATGGCCCGTAATGCAGCCATATTTGGTTGAAGTGGCAAGGCTGTCAGCACGCCAGCTGGACTTTCACACACAGCCAGGGGGGTTGACGAGTAAGCATGGAGCCTGATAGGAGAGGTAGGGGTCAGAGGGGGTGGGCCGGAGGGGGCAGAGGGGGCTGGTGCCGCAGCCTTTTGTCCACAGGCACTCCTTATGTCTTCAGGCCTTGTTTTCACATAGTAAAAAACAATGACCCTCGGGGTAGATTGTTACTAATGTTGCTGTCTCACTGCTGAGATGGTTAAACTGCATTGTATACAAATTTCACAAATGTGCACTGGCTCCAGATGACATTTACCATGATAATAGTCACAAAAGGAAAATGATTGCTTCTACTTTTGCAATACAGGTGGCTTAGGATGTCCTGACAGCATTTATATTCAACGGGAGTTCAATTTCAACAAAGAGAACTCCAAGTAATGTCAGTGTAACTTTTTGACATTTATAGGCAGTGTGTTTTTAACAGTAGTAGCCCATGTACAATTCTGTCTTCTAAACCAAATCAGCAGTCTGTTTTTATAAAACATAGCAGTAATAGTTTATTTTGTGCTTTAACGTGACCAAAACTTTACCACAGTATAGATTAATTACAAAATGTTTGTGTAGCCCTCCCATGTCCCTGTTTCTCCCAACACTACAATATAAAAACCACAGTACTTCAGAAACATTTTGTTCTGGCAACTGGGTTGTAAATTCATTTGTGCTGCTCACACCATTACAGAGTTAAACAAAAAAAAATAATGATACATTCTCACATTGCCAATAAGATCTGCAAAGACACTACATTAATAAAATCTGCTCTCATTAACATAGAAACATCATTAGCTGTGTCAAGGCAGCACTTCAGCTCAAAATGAGGCAGTTTGTGGTTTCTGTGTGCTGTCTGAATGCAGCAGGCAGGGGACTGTGCGTCAGTGACGTCCAAACATTTGTGAGAGTGGGTGGCGCTCAGCCTTCATGTGTAACATTCTTTATTGTGGTGCTCCAACATGAGGCACTTTCAAATCTTTACATTTCCTATTCTTTGCTCAACAATATTGAGATTCAAAGATGTGGAAATAGCTAAGGAATCACAAAGCCAGTGTCTCTAAATATAAAAGACAATTTTACACTATTCTGTGTCTTTGCAGACGTCTGTGCTCTCGTAGTGCTCAGCATTAGACAGATATCTGATTCCAGCCAACCACGGATTTCCCTGTCGCACGGCGGTGAGCACTATGGTCAGAGCGGGTTTCTGTCACGCCAAGGCAGGGAAGAGAATGAGGATGAGGGCTGTCACCGGCATGCCTCTCTGAGCATGCTCAGTTCATCTTGGGAAATGGAATCTGTTTGTTTTGTCTACCTGCATGCCTGTTGTGTGCAGTTGCCAAATTAGACTTTCAAATCAAGAAGCCAGTGGGAGACCAAGACTCTAGTTTTCTCCTTCCCTTTAATAATCATCCCTGTTTACTCTTCAGGGAGTCATCTTTATATGTTTTTTTTTCTTAAATGCACCCTCTAAGCAGGGAGAGTGTCTTTAATAAAGCAAGCAGGCAGAGCGCCATTCCGACATGTGAATTGCACAGGAGAGAATTGAGAGATGGAAGCAATAGAGGAGCACTCGAGGAGGGGGTTGGTGAGTTAGTGTGTGTGTGTGTGTGTGTGTGTGTGGGGGGGGGGGGGTAGCACTGCACCCTTCATGCTATTATCTTTATGGCATAGCAAAACATGCTTCAGGCAATCAGCATGAAATTGTTAATTGCTCAGCCCACTTGTGCATTGCTCAGGGGACGGGGCCTCCAGGAGGTCCCACATCGAGCGGGGAAGGGGTGTCCGGCGCACAGCTTGCCTGCACGCACACAACACCGACCCGCAAACATGTTAGCATCCTCTCCATCCCGATGACCTTCATGGAGGTGCAGTGGGAATCACCGGGGGCACTTTGCACATGTTTTATTTAAGAATTAATTGTAGCTTCAAAACAAAATGCATTCACCAAGGAGATAGCCCGAACTGTCTTTGTAGATTACAGTGGCGGAAAAACTGCCTGTTTGAAAGTGGAATATTTGTTGCCATTATTGACACACAAAAATGCTCGATTTGCTTTGGCATAACCGTTGGGCTCACAAAATAGGTAGCAGGACAATGTGGAAATAGTCAAGATAGATGTTGTCAAAGTGTGTCAGTGGTCATTTTAAGTGGTAAAAGTTGTAACCCTCCATACTTAAGTACTTCAGGTAATTGTCCTGTCATTTATGAAGAACAGTAAAAGTGAAGAACAGACATATTACCTAGCTTTATAGTACTTTGTAAACACGCATATCATTCTATGAGTTATTTATCCTGTTTGCATGGTTCATCGCAACATCTTTCTGAGTGATTGTATGCAAAGGGATGTCAGATTTACTGTTACAAGAAGCAAACCCAAACCCTGAGCATATGGCTTTTTTGGTGTCTTACACGGTTATTACTGGTTATGATGCTGCATACACATATTGCCCCTTCTTCTTCTTCTTTCGCCTCATAAGCAGGGGCGTCAGGAGGCACAGATCAGGATGTGCAAGGCACTTTTTAAAAGACACACACCACCCCTCCTGTTACATGTTCCGTCAGAACATAACACCCCTCCTCTTTTGGTTTGGTTATCATTTAGGCTCCTGCTCGAAGAGGGGGAAAGAGCAAGGTTACATGGGGCGTCATATTAATAGGGCCTGTCATGCGCGTTGATCGTCTTAGGTGTGGAGGAGGATGAGCGCTCAAAAGGTGTTGTCTTCAAATAGGATTTCTGCAAGTGAGACATCCTCGTTGGGTGATATCCCCCTTAGAGCAGCCACTTTCTTATAGAATGATCTGTTATTAAGCAAATGAAGTGCTGCGGGCCCAACGGTAAATCCCTCCACTTTGTCATGGTGTGCTCTCAGTTATCACACTCTGCTCCCTCATTCATTCCCGATGTTCTACCCACTTCACTATGTTATACCCAGGCACGCCACGCTTGCATTCAAAGTCAGACGCCTTCTTTTGTGGCATGTATGACACGACACGCTGGGGATTCAAAGTTGTAATCAATGACGCTTTAGAGAGGCACATTGATCTTATAAAAGGAAGTTTGAGCAGGATTTTCCTCCCGAGTGAAGTTCAAGATGCAGTCTGTGATGAAAAACAAAACTAAACCTGTCTAGATTTCACATGTAATTTATTTTCTAATTGTAGTTGCTTCTTTAGTTCTCTTACACTCCTATTTTTCTTCCTTCCAACCTCTTGAAGTAAAAGCGTATTTATGAATCTGCAGCTGTCCCGGCATGTGTGTCAGATTAGCGGAACCTTTCTCCTCCCAGTTCTGTACAGCTTGTATGCGGCGTTGCCTGTCTTCAATTTCAGATTCTGAAATCTACTGGACTACTGGTACAGCTGGCTGGCTGAATCAATGTTTTTCTCCCGTGACTGGTCAGCTGTGCAATGGCCTCGCAACAAATAGGAAATAAAGTTGGGGTTGACATGGCCATTTCTTTTTTTGGTTTGTCCCAGCCATCCAGATACATGATAGGAGGAAGAACGGGATTTGGTAGGGGCGCGCGGGTAGACAAGGGGAATGGCAACAGCTAGACAGGAATTGATTGCATTAATTGATATGCCAATATGTAAGCTTGTTACATCCACCATTGCCTAGGATGATGGCTAACAGGTCCTGCTGATCAATGGAACCAATAAAGGCTTCGTCCATTAATGAGCAATGTGGTAATTAATGTTATCCCTAAACCAATTACCTCAGGCGGGGCATCTACAGGAAAGCATGGTAAGTAGCCCAGGTTACCTCTGTTATACTCTTAGTAATTTTCTCCAGCCTCTTCTTCACTGCTATGTAAGAGTAGAGGCCTTGTCTACCCTATCTGCAAGTGGGATGAAAAAAAAGATGTATTGTCAAGTTATCAAACGAACTGAAAATGTGTTGTAACATTTAATATCGTTTTTAAATAACGCAACTTTATTTATTGGCTTGGCTTTGAAGAGCCAGCGATAAAGGAGTCAAAGCCTCATATTCCAACCTAATCCGATTCATCTTGCTCCTTTACAGGGGTTTAAGCATGTAGAGCTGAAACTTTATTGTTTCTGTAAGCATCTTCTTCTTTCACTCTGGCTCCCGAAATCTCCATTTCCTCCTGTCAGAATCTCTCATCCCTCTCTTCCTTTTTTTCCTCTAAATCTATCTGCAATGAAGACCGAGTTAGTCAGGTTTCGAATAGTAACAAAATTCAGCAAATTATGGCATAAACAGCTTAGTCGGCCAATTATCACTCACCATAAAGTTACTTGCCATAGTTCAAGTTGTTGCACTTAATTATAAGTACATGTTGCATTTACTACACCTTTGTAGGGAAAAAAATGTACTTACAGATGGATGTCTGTAGTCAGAAAAGTCTGATTGCCTTGACAATCACAACACAGAGCGTAACAAACCCTCCAGGAGACACAATGTCTGCTGAATAAGTAAGACCTAAATCAATACTGATGTTTTCATGTTTTAAAGTAAGAAGAATTATCTGTAATCCATTGCACATTCTCAACCATATACCATGTAAATAATTGTGTGGAGAATTCTTGTTCCTTACACTACAAGTCCTGAGTTTGAGCAGATTCGAGTGTTAAGTAAGTGATAGTCATGTTGCTTGCCAGCTCCCCCTCCTACACTAAATGCATTTCACTCATTGAACTTGAAATAGCTGCTGCAGCTAGTTTCATTTTTTTTAATTATGGAAGCTCGCTTGACATGTGTTTGTTTAGTCTTATAGGTAATTATGATTTTAAAGGGCAATTTGCTTCATATTTGATTTGCAAGGACGCAAGTGTGCTGGGTACAATAGCGAAATGCTACAGTAACATCCATATATTTATAACTTATTTCTTACATCGGAAGAATAAGGTGCGGAACTAATAAAATAAAGGGAAAGCTGATCGTGTGTTTAACAGACTAAACAAGTTAAGAAAAGGAGCTAAGTGCGAGATGATGACTTATTAGTTTGGATAGTGCAGAAAGGCCCATCTGTCTCTCTGCCTGTTATCCGAAGCCTTAATCGGGACTTACAGCAGGGCAGGCTAAATAAACAGTAAGTAAGTTGTCTTGGGTAGAGGAACGTCAATGCCTGCAACTTGCTTAAGCCTTTGCTCTGAATGGTTCTGTATTGACCCCTCAAGACCCCCTGAGAATTCCCTAATTGAAAATTAATATTGAATCAATGCCGCAGGCCATTTGCATATTGATTATAAACATCCAGGAAGGCACCAAGTATGTCTGGGATCAATAGGCCCTTCTGCAGCAGGCCGAGTGCACTACATCACATGGCAGCTGCCTGCTCCTGAGGTTAATGACTGCTGCTTGTTAAGGAGCTCCTGTCAGGTGGAATCCAGCCGCAGGGTCTTTTTTGCCAAAGCTGGCTGCAGGTGAACCACGTAGGGTGGAAGAAGGGGCACTGATGGAGAGGCGGAAGGGGAAACCCGGGATTGAGTCAACCCCTTTTTGTTTTAAGCGACAATTTTATCTCTGCATTAGCTACAAATTTCACCGTTGCTTTGAATCTAGCACAGTTTATGCCCTCCTTTGTACTTGCATGTCAAGCTGATCACTCCATAAAACAGACCATAAAATAATAAAACCATGTGTTTATAATGTATGTGTATGTGTATAAGATGGGATAAGGAGGGGAAGCTGATCAAAGATAACGCCAGCCATTTCCAGCCCCTGAAGGTAGAGAAAACAATATTAGATAGATCAAAAAGACCCTTCTTTTTTTTTTATTTGAAATGAAATTTTCGCAGCATTACAAGACAAAGGAGACACTGAATCCTCGTCTTTGAGGCACAGATTAAGATTCAACACATACATTCCTCTCCCAAAATCCCCATAATAGTTTCCACATGTTGTTGAGATGTAAGAGGTGGTAGCACGAGCAACGAGATGGCAACGGAGGAGTGAAAAGTTTAGACACAGATGAGGGGAGATGAAACAGGGGAGCTCCATCAAACCACCTCAGCTGGCAATCTGAGTGTAGAATCCCATAGAAAGACAACTTGTTTACTGGCAATATCGGAGGTTGACAGCAGTCTGTAAAACTGGGTGATTATGTGAACCCACAAGAGATGAGCCAACCTGGTGTGTAGCACAATCGAGAGCACCCTATCCTCCAGTCTATGAAAGGCAAGGTCTTGAATTAATGCCTCTGTGCAGTCTGTGTTCATTCCCCCCACCCCCCACTTCAACTCACACCCTTGCACTGGGAGCTCGGGTCTAGGAGCTACGAATGGAGTGCTGGGTCTAGACAACTGGGCTGCATCTGATTGCTTCATTACAGGCCCTTTCATTGACTTGGTTGCACTGAACTGATGAACTGAGGCAGTGGACAAGAGCACATAATAGGGAGAAATGAATTCTTATCACAGCCTTCTCAGGAGGCCACTGGTCCTGGCTGGAGCCAGCCGAAGCCATGGTTGAATGGAGGAGGGGGGGGCATTCCTGGGCCCATTCATGAGACGGAGAGTTGGATGTAGACTGAGGACATGATGGAGCTTTAGGATATTGTATCAGCCCACATGGGAGGAACTCCGAACCCTCAGAGATGCGTATTATTGTTGGCGGCTTGTTTTAATGATGAGTTTGGTGATTAGTGTTTGCTTTCTCCCCGTTACCGGCACCAACACCGTTTTCAATTGTTTATTCCAGCAGGCCTCTGGGGGAAGACCTTTGCTAGTTAGAGTCCTCGCTTTAGGCCCAACAGCAGCACCCAAACACCACGCCACCGAAATGAATAATTAATTCTGCATCTTGTCGGGCGCTCGCCCCTTAACTCTCCCAACTCTGGCTAATGAGTGAGAGGCAACAAAGACAGTACCTATTATAAAAATAACACTAACAACCACAGCCATGCATACAATGTAAAACAAGACGTTGCAGCGTAGCGTATAGCACCAATTTAGTAGCAGGCTGGGTCTAGGCACTGGTGGTCGTTAATCCTCAACTGTGTTTTAGAGATGTGAGACTCTGCAACTCTGACTGTCCTCCTCATTTCCATGTCTATATGCCCCGTCAGCACTAACCCAGTCGAAGGAGATGGTTTGCAAACAGCTATATTTTACAATCCTCCTTAACCTCCTTAGTCTCCTGTTAAATTAGCCTTAAATATAATGTTCTGGGAATGTGCATGAATCAGTTGAGTGCTGACTGGTCACACCTGCCGCTCTCCCCCTCCTCATCCCTGCATATACATCAAATCTCTACACGCTGCGCCCCTCCCCCCAGTCCGCTCATACCTGTTCACTCGGCACAAAATGGCTGCCGCAAAGCCATTTAATTGGCCTCCACTTTAGAATCCAAGGGCATTCGAGATGTCTCTTTAACAGTATCTTCCCCCGTCCACAGCTATTCATAATAGTAACTTACAGAAGGGTCTCTCATTTATTCTCAAGTTGTCTCTGTTTTTCCTTGGGAAATTTTCGAAGTAAAGAATTCATAACATTTCTGGACACACAAAACCATACAAAAACTGTTGATATATGTATTTTTGTATTGGTTTAGGTCGTTTTTTACAGCTGAATTTCACAAACACTAGACGGATTGCCAGAAAACCTGGTTACAGATGGGAAATAATCCACGGGCAATGGTGGCAGACATACTGCATATTTATTTAATTTAAGAAGGCCTGTGTTGAAGCAACATCTCCACCCCCCCCCCTTACCATCTCTTACTCCCCCTCTCCTGTGACTGAGCCAAAGATAACTGAGTAGCAGTGTTTGACTGTAATCACTCCAAGTCTCTTTCTCTGGAGAGCGACACAGCAGGCTCAGTGGTTCTAACCCTTCAGCCCACTTTCACGCCATAACGATGCATTCACAAAGAATCTAGAAAACATAACTTTGTGTATATTTCATCCTGTGTAATGCACAGGAATGTTTAAGTGTTTGACATTATGTCATGGAGTTGCATCTGTATTTTTTTTGCAGTCGATTATCATCAAACTGTGCTTAGAAAGATGACCCGCAGTGAGAGGGTGCGCTTGACTGAAGTGGCACTGCTCGTCATTTAATAAAAGTACAACAAAAAAAAAGTCAAAGAAGCCCTCATGCAGGGCAAACTGTGTAGGCATGCTCTGTTAAGTGTCATCCTGTCGCATTTTTGAATCTCAGGTAAAATTGAAAGCCGGAAGCGTATTGGCATACTGATTACAATCAGATTAATTCAAAATATCACAGAGATGAGGGAGATAAATAACTAGTTTAAATGACAGTTGAGTTGGTGTACTGCATCCCATCATCTGAGTCAGTCTATTTTGTAATTAAGGTTGTAAGGTGTGCACAGCATCAAATAAATAAATAATGCTGCCAGAATTATTTGATAATGAATTAATACATTACAAGAAGTGAATAAAGGAGCAGCTAATTGCGTGAGATGAGTCTTTTTCATTAGCACCTTTAGAGAGAAATTTCATTATATGCATCATAACCCATATACCAGATGAGATCTCACTCTGGAAATACTGAATGCAAATAAGGATGCATCATTATGTAAAGCATATGTCTGAATAGGCATCTAGTTTTTATTTTTTTATTTTTTTATTTGTTACTTATAAAGACAACTGTGATGAGAATGAAAGTAAGAAATGTGCCAACCTCTCAGCTCTTGGTCTTTGATGGTTTTCCACACCATTTACACATCTTGCTGGTACACATTTCTCAATAAATATATATATTTTTTTGCACATCACCATTTCAAAGTTGATAAAATACAAAAATGTATTTTTACAACCTCAAATGTTTTCTCTTTCTACACAGTGTTTTTAGTTAGGAAAAATAAAATAAAGTTGGTTAAATGCATCTCCAATAATTGTGCAGCAAAGTTGGTTGATTATTTTGTACATAATTACAGTGGAAAGCAACCAGCCTATTAAGCCTTTAATGGCACTAATACAGAAAGCAATTACCATTACTTTCCCGCTCACATTGAAAATAAAGATTTCTCTAAATGAAAAGGATCCTCCGACTACTGCTGAGGCTAATTGTGTGGGGTCTTGTACAGACATCAGGTTGTACATCATTTGTAAGGGCTAAATGCTGATCAGTTAGGAAGGCCTTTACAAGCTGTGTCCTAAGTGTGTGTTTTTTGGACTCCTCTGCTGCCAGGGAGTCTGATAGCTCTTGAATTATTTATCTATCAGGCTGCTGGACGGTAGTCACGGCGACCTAGGCCCCATAGCGGTTGTCTGGCGACATCTTCCTCCAACAGTAGCCATTAGCAGACAGGGGTAGGGGTGCTAATGAGCAGGGCTGCAGTGTTCACGCTACCGGTTTTCTAACCCTATAATGCACAAACCCTCCACAATGAGTAAAAGAAAAATTTACAGAGATCTGAGTACAGAACTTTTTTAATTGGGGTAAAAAAAAAGAGGTTAGGGAAAAAGATTGAAAAAGAAAGATAGAAACAACCAGCCGTTTTCCTATTAAGGAGAAATGTCAAGCGCGGTGGTGAAGCAATAGTCTGTGTGCATCCCTTTGTTGTCCTCCCTGACATTGAAGGCTAATTTTTCATGGTTATTTGAACTGGAAAATGAAAGAGAGGTTTGCGATTATTTCCTATAAATGACAACACAATCGCATTACGCTTCAGTACAAACACAGAGAGGATATTGCCTTTTCATATTTCATGTTAAAGTAATGGATGTGCTATGCAAAGAGGAACAGAAAAAAGACAAATGGTGAAGGAAAGCTCCTCGTGTTTGATTTGTATTAGAAATGGATAGAGGTGGGGAGAGATTTTTTTCAATAAGTGCTAGCTCTCGCATGGATGTTTTAAAGTGCCTGTGCAGTGTAATCATTGGATTTCTTTAGCAATTAGCTATGAGCAACCAGCCGTTGTTCGAAGAAACATTGCCTAGTGCAGCCACTCCAGTCTTCTGGAAAAAAATGTGTATCCACCGTATAGCCGTCCCACTGCCTGCTGGTATATCTGGACGGCGGTGTGATTTAATAAATAAAAATTAGTCATAAATAAAGATAAAATACCAGCTAACCTTCCTCCATATCGCTCCTCAACTATTCTAAAACATCTGAACTTAGCAGGTCGTTAACTTTGAGCGCAAACACACATCAATGATACCCTATATTTTATATTTTAGATAAGATTGACGAGGAAAATTGGTATTCATAACCTTGTCAGATTCTGTTTTATCTCAGCCTACGCTTTCATAAACAAACAGCCGGCCAGGCCCAGGGCTGGGGATGGAGACAGGGGGGCATGATGACCATCATGGAGGACGGCGAGCCAGCCCACTCTGGTGGGGCATGCTCATAAATGTTTGTGCGCTTAAAGTTTAAGAGAGCCTCTGCCGACAGGACTCATGTAAATAAGACCCACGTGAGGGCAACGAGACAGACTCCTAACACGCGCCCAGGTAGGCGCTACATATATTCAACCATGGCAACATTGATTTTCTGAGCTAATACCTCCACAGAACAGTCCACAGGCAGATGGATGCACTACAAAGATATGCAAATGCTGCATTCAATAAATCGACAGGCAGAGATCTTTTTCAGACAGTCCACTGTACTGGTCTGCAGTGCCTAAAAGGAGAGATAAACAGATAAGTACCTGTTAATGGACATACATGTGTGTGCAGACTTGCACAAACATGCGTGCACCTGCCAGTTACCTGGGGAAAGTCTGATCAATACCAGAATTTCATGTTAAGCAGAACCGCTTCAGAGAAGGCACATCAAATAAACGCGCGGACTATTCAGCATTAGCTTTTAATACGAAAGCCTTGTTTTTAATGTGGCATAGTACATTTTTGATTTCCTAGGTTTTCTTCAGGAGTGCTTTTTGCAGTATATCTTGTGTATAATAACAAAACAAACTGTGGGTATAGTCATATTCTGTGTGCTTATTAGTCAGATATGAAACAAAAGCTGCTGGGTGTATGTCATATATAATAGATGTGGGCTGTCTTGTTAAGCCCAGCAGGCTGTATGTGGCTATGTCTCTGTGGAGAGAGGCTCTGAAGCTCGCTGTACCTGGTAATTAAAGAGAGTTTGTGGCAAAAGCCAAACATCAGGAGAGATGAGCTATGAACAAAAGAGCTGTGACAGTTTCAGGTTATGCGATTTTTGTGTCCCTCTTTTTTCAAATGAAAAATCAATACATTTTCCGGGTTATACATATTCAGAGTGTCCACCGTGCTTCCGCCCTGATGGAGAGCGGGACAGGGGGAGGGGGGGTTGGGGGACTGTGGGCTAGAGTGGGGAGAGTCGCCTGTCATAACTGTACCATCGCATTTTCCAACCCACTGGTGAATATTTCAGAGTTGATGTGATTGCCCTTCATGACAGCGGTGATGCTTTTTTTTTTTTTTCCCAGACACCCCTTCAGCCTGCCTCGCACTCCCACCCCAATTCTAGTCCCTTTTGAAGAGCTACAAATAGGTGAAGGCATTGTGGTGTGAGCTGCAGGAAGAAGGACAAAAAAAAGATGCATTAATAAAAGGAGGTTGATTTAAGAGGAGGTAGTGGTGGAAGACGATAAGCATAAATGCATGGCGGGGGGTGGCAGAGTGGAGGCAGAGTGACTCTTTGTGCAGGACAATGTCCCTCAGGCGGAGTAGATGGAAAAGCACTGCCCAGTAATGTTTTTGCCCCCTGTCCGGGCTTTTAGCCCCGCTATCGTGGGCAGGGAAAAGTACAGCCCGCATCTTCCATTGTGGACATAATATGTGTTAGTGAGGGGGCCATCATCCCGGACATTCAAGGAAGTCACAGTGGGGTGTGTGCGTGCTCATGCGCATACGCGTGTGTGTGTGTGTGTGTGTGTGTGTGTGTGTGTGTGTGTGTGTGTGTGTGTGTGTGTGTGTGTGTCAGCTGGGGCAGAAGAGTGAGCAGTCCCTGAATGCTGGATGCAGCCACATTAACCTAGATCCTCCTCTCCTTTATCACTCAAGTAAAACACAAAGAGGCAAAGAAGTAGAGCGGCACTCACTTTTCCATCATACTTGTAATGTATCTAAACATGCCATTATCAACCAGAATTATTTCTAATTGGTATCATTTCCCCCGAGATAACACTTTAGGGAACATATTTAATACATCTCGCAGTGCTTAATAACAGTTCTTAATTTATAAATGAATTAATAGCTGGTGGTTGGTTATTTCTTTCTTTTTCTTTCTTTCTTTTTTTGTAAGAGTGACCTCTATGTGGCCGATGACTTTGAAAGGCAACCGGGATCAAATTAAGTGCAGTGTGGTGGACCTATGGGGTTGATGAGAAGGCACTGCTGGGAGAGTAACTGTGCAGCGGTGGAGGAGGTGGGCTCTCCTGTGATATTGTTCTAAGGCAGTGTGAGCTATCACTGCTGTTTGTGATTAACTTGCCCTTTAAAGTTTTTTTAGTTATTAGCCGCTCTAACCCCCTTCCCCTCCTGTAGCAGTACCCCTCCTCCATCTTCTGCACCTCCCCCCTCTCTCCCTCCCTCCCCCTTGCCCTCAACCCCATGGAGACACAAAGTATTCATTCACATTTAGATCCTGAGGTCACAGCAGGGCCAGCAGGGAGAGGCCAGCGTGTCCCCCCATAGACAGGTCAGGAATCTAACACGTAACTCCGACCAGCAGCTCTGAGGTAGCTTCTTTTCTTTTGAAATGGGAAAGTGTGTGGGAGAAGGAGAGAAGGAGAAGGAGTGTGAGAGACTTTTAGTGTGTGCGTGTGTGCTAACCTTTCATTCACTTAAAATGTTTATATGTTACATAGGCCTATCAATATGTGAATATTCAATATAAATGAAAATGTTATTATTATTATTATTATTATTATTATTATTACTATCATTATGATTGGTATTTTTTATTGTTGTTATCATCATCATCATTATTATTATCATTATTATCATTATTATTATTATTATTATTATTATTATTATTATTATTATTATTATTATTATTATCATATTTTACACTTACAACACATTTGCTTGGATACAGTGGCTGGCGTGTTTATTGGTATTGCCACGCTGTGGTTTATTGGTTATTCATGAACTAAAGCCCCTCTTGTCTCTGGCTAGGTTGTGGGCATGTTTCGAGTCTGTTGTGGTTTTATGAGAAGCAGCTTGAGAGCGTGCATGTCTGTTTGTCAGGACGGGGGGTGGGTCGGTGTTGTGTTGTGCAGGGAGTGTTTTCCTGTGTGTTATGCTTAAAAAAAAGAAAAGGAGGGGTGTGTATGCGCGATTGGGGCGCAGACTTGCTGATATGAGGAGCGGACAATGCATGAAAGCCCCCAGCATGGGTCCTCTGTCTCATTGTCCCATGGTACCCTCCTGTCACTTTCATTTGCACCCTCTAGTCCGGAGTCAGGCCAACTTTGATATAAGGAAAGGGGTGCAAGGGATGATGGGGGGAGCAAGAGGGGGATTTTAAAAAGAAGAAGTAGAGGAGAAAGATAGTCTGTGAAGTGTGAAATAAGATTGCTTTTTATCCGACAGTGCAGCTCTAAAGAAAAGGAAGCTGTCCGGGACCCTGGGTGAAGCAGGGGCACGGGGCGGTGGGGGTGCACACCTCTGATTTACAGTGTTGTACGATTGTGTCACACCTAGTTAAGATGACAACAACCTCGGCCGTCATAATGAGGGTAATGAGAACTTGGATACCGAGGGAAGTGGAGCTCGACCCCAGTGCTCGCACAGACGGGAAGGCTGTGTCTGTGCATGCGTGTGGATGCATGTGTGTGTGTGTGTGTGTGTGGGGGGGGGTTCCTCGAGAATAGACAGAGACTGATGCAACACAAAACGGCGCGAGAGATGTTTTTCAGGTAGGACGGGAATCCTGTTCTTTAAGAAAGTCATCATGGCCGTGCACCGTGCCGAGGCCGAGGATGGAGGAGGAGCCTGACCTAGTGAAAGATATCTAGAGTGACTATTATTACTTGCCGCTGCTCTTCTCCACAGTCTGGAAAGGAATACTGGAAAGTGCAGTGGTTACCATCAATTATTTATCAGGCCGTTTGTGCTTGTCAGTCTGATTAGCATTAGTGTAATCACTGCTCTTCAGGGGGAGAAAAAAGAAGGCTGCTCCTCTCCCATCTAAAGGTAATCTTGCTGTTTTCAGTGTCTCATCTTCACCGGACGTCTATTGCATAGCATCTGCTTTTGTCATCTCCACATATTTCTTCCCCTTCTTCACCCCCACTCCCTCCTCTCCCTCTCTCTCTCTCTCCCTCCCCTACCTTGTGTGTCTATCTTCGTTGCGGCTGCTCAGACCCCTTCCCTCTGCACCTCATTAATGTGCTGGAGCTAGTTGCTCTCTCCTGGCTTGTATAGAGTGACACCTATGGGCCTGATTAAGCCCCTGCATCTAACTGTCTGAGGGGCAACTGTCTAAGAGAGGGGAAGGCGGCTAGATGCCTGGATGATGTGAGTGTGTATGTGCGTGCGTGCGTGTGTGCACATGTTCGCTTCTGCGTGTGTCTGGGAGATGGTTGAGCCCATGGTCTGTCCCCAATGAGTGACTGGCAGAGCAAAGCTGATATTTATATGCTCTGAACAGATGAGTGTAATCTCTGTGTCGGCTATGGGCTTATTCAGCTTGCATGATTAGATTAATGGAACTGTTTCATATCATTGTATTAGGATGGTTAATGAAGACAATTAATTAGAAGACAACCTCCAGGCTATTGTCCTTTACATGTCTGAGATTTGGGTTAGAAATGGCCTGCTGCCATAGCTTTGAGTGTTTCTTCTCGTCTATTTTCAGAGTTAATCTCTGGCAACAGTTTTAATGCCTCCTCCTTTTTGCATCCTACTCTTTAGGCCACTCGTGACCTTTCATTAATTATGGTCAGCCTGACTTTAATCATTCCGTAATACCGTAGGAGATGAAACGAGGAATAGGCAAAGCCATTTGCCACTTAAAGATGTAACACTGCTTCTGGAATTAAATGCCCGGATAAATTACAAATGGCACTCTGGGTTCCATGCGTTCAAAGTTGTCACATATGTTTAATAAAGATCTAAATAAAGAAGTATTGGAAACATGAGGATGAAAAAAACATCATGTGAGCTTGTACAGGATGTGTGCAGGAAGTTGGGGGATGGCGCAGAGAAGCTGAATAGCATTAGAATGTAGGCTGCCTATCATAGCGATGTTTAAGCTGAGAGCGTGTTGCATACTGAGCACAGAGTGTGTACTAATGTGTAGGTGGGGAATTAGTCTCACTACAAGTGTCACATTGCCAAGAAATGACACCTTGGCCCCCTTTTTTTAGAGGTGAAAAAATTTACCTGGGGATTATTTTGTAATCTGAGCACCTATACAGCTGTACGGTATCCTAATTCTCCTGGAGTTGTGGAGATTTGTGCAGGCAGGAGTAGATGGAATTTTGAGACTCAGCAACGGATCCCACATTTTATTTTTTATATTTTTTCCGGGAATATTTGAGATCTGTCTCATCACCACTGGATGGGTTTCATGGGATGCCTTGGTAACATAACAGAAACACAGTTAAAAATAAAAGAATGACATGTATTCATGTATGTGGGATCCAAGGAGCTTTTAAATGTGCCATGAAGCTGAGCCAGTTGTCCCGTCTTAGATACCTTCATTTGAAAATGTGATCACTAGATCGGCTCTTTTACCCCAATCTGTTCCCATTCTCTCTGCTGCAGACAGCAAGAATTAGATGATATAGTTCAGAGATACATGTTTTCCTTATTTTTCATTTCTATTACTATATGTAAGCACACATCTAAAATTACACAATTACGGTTGTAATGACCTTTTCTACATTCAATCAATGTTTAACGATATTCTGTGTCCCAAAAAATATGAATGGAAATTCCCAATTCTTTAGTTTATGTATTTTAAATGAAGAAACGGATACTTCAACATCAAAATAACAATATCGGATTTCATATAAGGTTTTTTTTATTCATAATAAACATGTCTTATTTGCATCCAACATCTCCACCCAACCCCATTGGCTGAAAAACTGTAAAATTTGTGAATATTCTATGTGTACGTGAGAGTCATGTCAGGAATAGCCATGTGATTCTATCAGTGATAATGACACATGCCGAAGTTTGAGAACACAATGTCAACTCTGTATACTGCGTCTGCAGTGTTTCGTAACTGACAGGATAAACAGTGAGTGATGGGGATAATGTAACATCATAAAAGTGGTTTTGGCTGCGGGTAGTCATGTGGTGAGCTAAGATTGGATGTGTGATGACTGCAGGGCTGAATACTTGAACAGGATATTTCAGTAGCTGTTGTAGCATTGTCAATATATCAATAGCTCATACTGTAGAGACCTGAGCATGAAAGCATTTTCAAAAGAGCATTTAAGTACATTTGCTGAGAATTAGCTGACTTGTGTAATAACTGATAGGGCCTATTGACTGTGGCCTAGTTTACTGTTGTCAAATCAATTGCGTGCAAGTCCCACTACTTTTAAACAAACTTAACAGGCAGAGGGGGTGTTCAGGGGGCACTGGAGGGAAATAAACAAGATTGATGCCCTTTTTATTATCTGTTTTTGCTATCTTTTCCTCTGTGTGTTACTTATAAATGGCGTTATTGGATATCCATTGTTTGGACTTCGATGCGCCTAAATGGGCTGATATATCGAGCTGAGGCTTTTAAGGTGGTTACAGGGGATTTCTGCCTTTGTCTTCGCATAAAAATAAAATGAATGTGGCTCTGAAAAATTTTAAATATTTATGATTTTCCCTTTTGCAATAGTTGGATAGATGTGAAATGGGGCTTGTATTGGTAAGTAACCCAGCAGATTTCAGTGGGGTTACACTAATGTATCTAATGTATGTATTTGTGCGTTTTGCGCGCCTGTGCGAAAAAATGGGAGGTTGTCAAGCATAAGGCCTCGTCGCTTGAAGGATACTGCTCACAGTTATTTTTCTATCTGCCTACACATCACATGTGCACCGCTACAATTTTATGCCCATACATAACATATAAAGCCACCTTTTTTGTCAGCGGCATATAATAATAATATTATTATTAACAATACAAAAACAGTGAATAATTGCCCCTTCAAAATATATATTTTTATAATAGTTTTAACATTGTGTCAAAAACATTTCCAATTGACAATCAAAACAGCATAAGGCAGACAGCAGATTCTGCCCTCTTTGTCTGCTAGCCTTGCAACTGTGTGTCAGCAAATGTAATTGTTGCAAGCTCCTATAGGAAAAAAACGCTGCCGTCCCTTTAAGTGCTTCCACCAATTCTGATGGCGTGGTGATTTACATATCCCGTCCTCCCTCCCCCTTCAGGAGAGCTGAGCGAGGATGTGGAGGCTGCTACTGAGACCACCACAGACCAGGAGGACCAAACCAAAGACAGAGAAAGTGGGGGGGAGAAGGAGCTCACCAAAGGGACAGGTAAGGCCAATATTTACACCACACACATTTAGGGAGGGATGTTCACAGGACAGCATGTGACCCTGCACCTGAGTGCTGCTGCACAGAAAGACCTTTCGTCTTATTTAATCAAACATATTTAAACCAAAATATTGAGGGCCCTTTTATGGATGAAGCACTCAGAGCTCCCTCAATCCCGGTGTCAGGGATTTAGTCACTGCAGCTTCCAAGGCATAAAATCCCACGTTCGGCCAAATGTCAATTTAGGCTCTATCTAGGTGACATGTGACCCATGTTTGAAGAGTGGGGGGCCTGTATTTGTAATTCCACCTGAAACATGTGTGTACACGCATCCAATTGCGCTGTCCCATCCTCAACTTTGCTACACAAACACACACACAGACACACACACGCGCGCGTGCACACACACACACACACACGTATCTGTGTTTAATGATATCAGATCAATCTGTTTTATCTGTAATTCTCTTCATTGACAGATGTAGTTGGTGACTCCACTCAAGGGGCTGGGTGTGGGATTAGGGGGTGGAGTTTATAGGGCCTTCAGCATCTCTGGTTCAGGGCAAGCCGTGTCTACTTAAAAGAAAACATAACAAGGGAGGTCTCCCATTATTATAGTATTTCACAGAAACTTTTATTGGTGTTTTGAGTTTTGTATGATTGAGGTTTGTCTGTCTCACAGTCACTGAAAGGGTTGCTATGATGTTACTCATCTTAAATGAAATAAATCGCAATATGAACACATTTTTTGCAGTTGAACAATTGAACAACAAGTCTGTAACTGTTAGTGTTGTTGAATATTATTTATCTTTCTTTTTTGTTTTTGGCATATGACTTGAAAATATAGAGAAGTGGATAGGAGTGCAGAGGTGTACAGGAAGACAACTGCATTGATTTCATAGATGCTGGATTACGTCATGATATCATCACGTCTTTTTCTTTTGTTAAACATCATCAATATTGATCGATGAGCAGTCATGAAGGTCCGTTTAGAGACATAATCTAATTCAAAACAGGCACATTCTAATGTTGTACTCACATATGGTGAATCTTTGTGCAGGGAATTCCTGGAATCATGGATGATGGTAATGTCTTTCATCTAATACAGCAGCTGTGCAGTCACTTTTCAATCTCTCTTAGCCAACTTGGTTTCCAGCAACAACTTTGAAGTAGAGGCCTGAATATTCTGCCCCATGTTCTGTTTGGTGATTGAATGTTGTTGCTTGGAGCCCTAAAGCATCAGTATAAAGGAAACATAGTTTAATTCTTTTCATGCACAATTTACTTTGCAAGTTTTTGCTGGGATAAACAGAATGAGCCGTCGAAGCCATCTCTTTTCCAATACAAGAGATTTCTGATAATGATGACACTGAGCAGTAACAGGCCTGGATAGATGGCTCTCACTTGTCTAACTTCTTGTGTTACTGCAGGATGTTTTGATTTACACTAGTCAGGTTAAAAGCTGGAAAACAATTCAGACCTTTTGCATACCTAAGTTTTTTATAAAGTGCAGGAAAAAAGTTAAAAAAAAGAAAGAAAAAACTTCATCACAGTGTTTGAAGCCCAGCCTTTGTAAAATGTCTTTGATATTCGAACTTCTATTTTAAATGAGGCTGAGTTGTTTGTGCTCTTTGAAAGGGCGACACTCTTCTTTGATGGAGGAAATAATGATATGCATGCCTGACTGAATATGGCTAAAAGTATGTTTTAGCACATCAAAATAAAGCACTTTAAAAAGCATTAAAATGAGCTGGCCGATTAATAATTCACTCATACCTGTGGTGCACAGGAAGACGACTCCTCGCATTAGGATTCCTCCTTTTTGAAAGGCATGCAATTTGATACAAGCATATTCAGTTCCTTTCCTCCCCTCTGTCAGTTGCTAATCACCAAATAAGTGTGTTTCTGTGTTTTCACAAAGGAAATATGTGCTTGCATATGAAAAATTTACGGCTTCCCGGCAGCTTATTAGAAACGCTTAGTTAAAAATAGCATGTGCATTAGGGAACCAGGTCTGAGGTTCTGTTTGATGTCAGTGAAAAGGTGGGGTGGGTAGGCTAGGGTGGTGGGTTCAAGGATGTGTTGTCAGCGAAAGACAGACGGCTGTAGTTTAATGGAAAGGACCCTGTTTGTACTTGGAACTTTTTCAACGTGTGATTGATGAATATTGTACAATGCCCATTCAAAGCGAGTGCAGAAACGCTATCTTGTGGGACAAAAGCGAGCGGCACACTATGCTTCAGTAAACAGAAGAGCACCGATGAGCGTCTGAGGATGTCTGCGCAGTAGGCATGCCGATGTATGTGTGAATATGGCGTATGAGTATCTTGGCCAACCTGTTATTTATCTAAAAGGTGCCCAGTCCCCCACTGTCTGTGGCTTAGCGAATTTCTAAGGTCCATCATTAGACCCGCTGAAGTATTTCGTCTCATCGTTGTCATGTAGCTGTTGGAACAGAGCACAATTGTTCCTTTACAAGTGACAGTCACTGTCAGACAGGCGGCATTAGCCGAACACAGAAAAAAGGGTTCCTCCTTTTTAAAGCCGCTGTCAATCTTATTTTCGCGTTCTTGTTTTGTGGCTCCTCAGTATTCATTAAAATCATTTAAAAGTACATCCGTCGGCTTTGTAAATTGCACATGTATTCAATTGAGTCACTCCTTGAAAGATGCCATCATTATTTTGTTGTGATTTTTATTTATCTTACAGATTATACATATATGCACACGTTACAGGCATGCAGACATATGAAATGCCTTTTGCTGTCAACACTGTCTGATTAGAGGATATAATCACATGAGTGTCTATCATCTCTCATATGTGCATACACACGAACATACACAAACACACACACACACACATATAACAATACACTATGTGTGTATATTTGTTTCTTATAATATAAATACTATTTTGTGTGTGTACATTATAAAATGACAGATGGAAATTTAACAGCAAAGCTGTGTTGGCTTGCTCTGCAGTTTAATCATCACACATGATTAGTAATTCAAATGGTCATTTTTAATGCTCGGTATGAAATATGTATAAATGGATCTGCCATAAGTCTCCCTCCCTCACACCCTCTTCACTTAGCTGAGGCAGCACTGGCAAGAGGAAAGAGCTCCTGTATAGGATCCTTCCCCTTATTAAAGCAGGTGGTGTATTTATGCAGCAACCGAACGTATAGCGATGCAGCAGTGGCGAGCAGAAAGGCAGACTGGTGGCAAGCAGGGGGAGAGGGGAAGGTGATGGTAGCAGGAGGAAGGAAGACGAGAAGGAGTGGGTGATGGGGGGTGTTCATACACTTTCAGGCTTGGACATGATGTTACCCGATGCATTTAACACAAATGTATTGCTATTGAATGTTGGAGGCCAGCTATATGTGGGGAAGGGAGAGAATGAGAACATTGTGGTGCGGGGAGGATGGTTGAAATTGGGCTTGATAAATAATAAAGGTATTTTCATACCTCGTTCCTTACGTTCAACCTATGGGAGCCACGCCAGAGGAAAAGCAGAATATTTCTGCAGGCTGGCTCACCTGCAGCAGAGTCTCCTATATGGAAATCAGTTTCATAAACTGGCAAAAACTGGTTGAATACGGGGTGAGTTACACAAGGCCTGTCAGCGATATTTGTAAGCTGACATCTATTTAAACAATATTTAGTCGCGTAAAATGCTGAGCTTTTTGTGTGAGCCGAAATGTCAGAGTTTTCCTGGGTATTTTTTTAGATCAATTATATGTTTTTTTTTATGCATATTCTGCAGATACGAACCGTTTGAATTGCCATCATATTACGTTGCAACTGTTTCTCTGGGGGGGGGTTGGGTATTTAATCATGTATTTTCTTTCTTATTGTACTGAAAATCACAAACGGTGCAGTGCATCCGGTGTGTCTTTTGTAGTTGCACACCGAGCACAGATATGTTATATGCTCAGTAAAAAAAAGCAGATCTCATTGCACTGTGGCGGCTGCATTCAGGCATCGGGGTGAAAGTGATGATTAGCATCCCCTAGACGCGGCTCAGTGGCATTGCAGCCTGAGCTCTTTGTAAACTGTGCTCTGTTATTGTCTTCTGATGTTGCTCATTGAGCCACAGACATGCCAAACGCTGTGGATTGTTGTCCATATAACGGTGCAGATATGTAGTTGGGACTGCCTGCTTATGGTTAGTTACAATCAAATTACTCAAGTTTATGTTATTGTTAGTCTAAACTAGCAGACACTGAGTGCACTGTGATTTGTTATTGCTTTTAAACCCCCAAGTAGTGCAGGGAATCTGGAGACAGAGCCATGAAAAACTGTTTACATATTCATATCACGTCCTTTGAGTGCTTGTCATCCCTCAAATTATAATTCCTTTTGTCTTTGAAGATAATAGGCCATAAATTGTCCTTGTTTGTGAGCCAACTCCCTGAAAGCTCAGTGTTTATGAGTTTTACCACAGGGTGTCTAATGGCCACGCACAAACACTGTGTCTCTCCGAGTGTCCTGTAAAGGTGAATGCCATGTCATCTCGTCCCCCGGCAGCTTGAAGAATAATTCTGCTAATTGATATTGCCTCTTAATTTCTTGCAGCATGTATTTGTGTCTGCCGAAGACTCACTATTCCGCTCCATTTTGCTGCAGTGATTTGTTGAATAAAAGAATAAAAGGATGTTACACATTACAAGGGAATGATTCTATACATCGCTTGAATAATAGCTGTTTCGTTTCTTTAAGATATCGAGGGATAATTCCCTCTTGCTCAGGGCATGGACACAGGCTTTGGATTAATAGCCTGGGTACAAATGGGAGGGAAGAAAAGACAATATTCAGGTATTGTTAGCATAGCATTAAAAGAGAATGACTTGTATTACTTGGGGAGTTGAATCATCTCCATATTAATGGCCAACTTGTTGAGGGAATAGCAGTGAGGATTTGCTGCACTGAAGGAGCACAGAGGCATCGGACTCCGTCTGCACTGTGAGAGGAAATGATTTAAAGGATTTGAGGTATCAGAAGACACACTTTCCAGGAAGTGTACCGCTGAGGATGCTTGGGTTTTACTATGTGCTCTGGCTGGATCTTGGCAGAACGCGGTCGTGCCAGGCAGAACGATGGCAAAGTCATCCAGCCTTGCCCTGCATAGACGGGCTGGATGATAGGTTAGAATTTTTTACAACCTGAAGCCCAAAGCTGCCACAGTCAAGACAGGAACTGTGGTAATGAGGAGGCAGAGACTCCACAGAAGATGAGGACCCCGTGTCAGTCAGTCAACATGTATGTCCATCAGTGTGCAGGGAATTCTTCTCTAAAATCTTTTCCCCATCTTCCTTTCATATTTACTGTAAGTCGTGCCATTTTTTATTTATTTCTTTTTTTTTTAATGTGGGTAACTCCTTCCAAGGACAAAGCAGATTGATGGCAGCTGTGATTGTGCTGGAAGATTTCAATGTCAGATGACCTGTGTGGTTAATTCAGTCTGTGCTGTGTCAGTCACTCTGTCTAGCAGCCATCTTTTTTCCCTCCCCCACCTTGAAAGCACAACAAGGCTGTGATTGCTCCAGAGACCTGTGCTGTGTGCTGACAGCCCTGATGCTGCCTGAATAATACAGTCCAGCTATGGGAGGTGAGACAAGGTGCCAAAGTCCAATTCACTTACGGGACTCGACAGCACAAAAGCCTCTGGTTTACGGAAAAGGGGCATGAATTAATAATCACCTAATTGACTCTTAGATTTTTTTTTCTTCACTCCTGCTTTGTCTTGTGTGCTTTCAAACAAGAAAGGAAAAAAGGCCACCTTGTGTACATGTCAGAGAGGGTTTAGTGTGGAGGAAGGCTCTGTGCCCAAGAGGTCAGGGTCGTGACAAACAAGTGAATGCGAAAACCTTGGGTCTTTAAATCATCGACCAGGTTGCTCTGCCAGAACCCACACAGTCCGACGAAGATACCCTAATCAAGACATTGCAAATGCATTGCATTGCAAAGTATTTGCTACTTCTTAAATATTTTCTCAAACTTGAGAAAATAACCAAAGCTCCTCCTTGTTTGCAGTCTATCTAACCATGGTGGGAATGTTATGTTGTGGTCATTTGTTCTGATCGCTTGTTCACATCACACATCCGTGTCTCCTGTGCCGCTATGCTCGGATATATATACCAGCCTCTCGCCGCACCAATTTTACAGTGTTTCGGCCATTTTTCCATCCCCCCTGACAAGGCAAAACAGGATACAGTAGTTGCGTGTTAGTCATGGTGCTGGGGTGCGGGATTCTTTTAAGAGTGAGCGATTTTTCAGATTTATGGAGTCCTAATTGGCCGTGACGAGAACGAGTCGGTCTGAGTAAAGCCTCCCCCGGCCCTCCATCTGCCCCCTCTCCCACTCACTTTCCCTCTTACACAGAAACTCCAGTTTAGGCTGGAGGCCCTCCAGTCCCTGTGAAGTAACAGCCACTCGTTTCACCTCTTTCATGCTAATTGAGTAATTGTGCAGTGTGCTTGTAATCAATTATGTTTATCCTCATAAATGTGAGGCTGAGAGGATACTTGTGTCTGCTTAATCCACGTACACTTTCTCCACTGTATGCATGTGTTACCTGCTCGTATGGATAAAATATATTATTTTTCACAGTTTTTTCCCTAAAATTTGGTGGACCCCTGTCAACTACTCTTAACGATGTTGACAGAGTTGCAATCATATATTAGTTCTTCATGCAAGAATTTGCAAGTAGTTGTTACACGTGTCTACAGAGGACGACTCTTGTTTCCCTCAAGAGATTAGTTTATGGGAAGTGGGAGTGGGATGAAGTGGAGTTAAAGAGGAGGAGGTATTGGCACAGACAGTGCCATGACTGAGAGGTTAATGTCAGGGAATGGGAGGCTCCTTTTGTTTAACATTCCCTTTGTTTATTGGTGGATGTGTTTAATAGGATTGACTGTGACTGGACCCTAATAGAGCCCCCCTGACTGATCCTGGTGTCTCTAGGAGATCCAGCAGGCCGCTCGGTCCAAAGCCAGGTCCCCCACTGGGTAATCAGCTCAACTTCCCCCGCCCTGATTGGATCTGACATTTTAATGTCTGGAGCGGGGAGCATGGTCAGCCCCGCTTAACCTGACCCTCCCCTCTCCCCACTGCCCAACAAGCCCCCCCCCCCCATCCCAGTGCCCTCTGTTCTCAATTTGCCCTACCAGGACTGTACAAATCAGGGCAAATTTAACTCTTTATGGGCTTGTTAGGGGTTAGCAAGATGGCTCCTTGGGTTTCCCACTGAATTCTATCAATAGGTGACAGCTCCGCCGTGCTACAAGTCCTCAACGTGTACAACCTGTTTTTTTTTCTTCTCTGTAACGTCAAGTAGTTTTGTGGGGGTTCTTGTGGAAGTCCTTGCTCTGTAGGAAAAAAAGTTTTGGCTTAGTTTATGGCTTAGTGAAACACTTGAAATCTTCAATGACTCAGAGAAAGTATTGAGTTGTGCTCAGAGAACCTTGCTCTCTTCTGACTTAATTTGAGGATACTCAAATACGACACTGGAAAGTAGGGTTTATTTCAATTGAAAAAAGCTGGGACTTACAATTGCATGCAATAATACACATTTACTCTTCATTTCCTACTTTTAAAAAATATATCTTTTGAGCTTGTGTTCATTGCCATCTTTTTTTTTCAAGATAGGCTTCTGTAATATTCCTGTTCATATGTAGTGAGTAATGTGTTTGTTAAAAATATTCCTTCACATCCATATCCTTGAATCGCATTACATGTTTTGAATTAAAATGTTATTAGTCTAAGGGTGTCTAAAGCTTTGCCTACAAATGTACTTGTAATGTATTTTAAAGACAATTAGATTCAATTTTGTTGCTATCTAAACTGGAAAATGAACTGACTATTTGGGCAGCATTTACTGGAGCCATCAATTCTAATGAAATGTCTGAGGAAATGTGAGCGTGGAAGGTTACAGAAAGCATATTTAAAACGTGCATAGTTTGTATGACGTGTGTATCTTGTCTCAAGTTTGGAAACTCATATAGAATGAAGATGTGTCATTGTGAAACTTAAAGCTGCACCCTGTGGCACAATAATATTTGTGTTATGGTGTGGTATGATATCCTGACATCCAGACTTGGAAGGAGAAAACCAATCGAGCCTGCTGGCTGTTGGTTTTTCTGCAACAGAACAAGGGAATAAAAAAAGTGTGTGGTATTACTATGGGGAAACATGAGTTGGATTACAACACCTTCAATGCCCAATTTCCATTAAATGCAGTTATACCACATTTACGGAAGACAGTCTAAAGCCCTTTATCCACAGCATTATTGATTGACCTGTTCTCAGGCTGCCAAGTCTTCACTTTGGTTTCACATGTCTGTTCTCCTGTCTCTCTCCCTCTGTGTCTGTGTTCATCGGTGTTCAACAGTGGCCGGCCACTCGGAGCGGCACCAGTCAGATTCCCCGATCCCCTCCAAAAGGCCCTCCTCACGATCAGAGACCACAGAGAGCCCTCTCTCCTCGAAGCGTCCCAGGACAACTGAAAATAGGGCCACGGAGCAGGTGAGACTGTTTATTCAAATTTTGATAAAATTCTGCTTCGAAAACTTTTCAAATTAACAAATTCAGATCTCATCCTCAATTACCAGGCCCTCATTAAAAGAAAAAATCTTACACATTAATTCAAAGAAGAAATGTGCTTCTCATAATTTTTAGTTATCTGGTGCTGACCCTTTTTATACTGTGCAGTTTTTTTGTTTTTTTTTTCAAATCTACTGAAATTATTTTAGCCTTTCTGCTGCAGTTGCACTGCTAATTGTGTATAAGGTGGAAAATCAATATAGTATTTGACAGATGAGAGCACTTTGAAGTGGGTGCCAGGATTCAGTGGTGCTCGGTATTACACACTTGACTGTGATCAGAGGAATCTGCCTGCTTGAGGGGAGGTACCCCACTCTTCCCCCTGATCTACAGCTCCTCTTCTCTTACAAAGCCATTTCACCCTATTAACCCTCTGTGGATGTGTTTTTCCACCATCTGCCTCTTCCTCTATCTACCAGATGTACCAGTGCCCCTATTGCAAGTTCACCAACACGGACCTGAATCGTCTCAGAATGCATGTGATGACGCAACACTCCGTCCAACCCATGTTACGCTGCCCGCTTTGCCAGGACATGCTCAACAACAAGATCCATCTGCAGTTCCACCTCACACACCTACACAGTGTGGCTCCTGACTGTGTTGACAAGCTTATTGCCACAGTAAGTCCCCGGCTCTGTAGGAGGCAGCATGCTATTGCCACACACAAAAAAAAAGTGAACATTTGATATGAGCATGTATATTAACAGATCCATCCTCCTGGAATATTATGAAATTTTTCTTATAATCTAAATGTTATTTTTTTTATCCTTTTGTTATTTAATTTGTTGATGCTATTTGGGAAAAACAGTTTAAATTTCCATCGCAACAGATTTTACCAATTTTTTTCCACTTTTTCCAGTTACGACTCAAAATGGTTTCACCATTCACGTCTTGATACAAAGCAAGCAGTGCTTTTGAATTTGTCTTTTTTTTCAAAGAAATCCACACTTGAGTGTCCCTCACCCTGCTGAGCCACGTGGACTTTACTTCTGTTTTCCTCCTCTCAGCTTCGAACATTCAGTCCTCTGTCAAACATAAAAAATATAAACAGAAAAAAGAATGTGAGTGGTGAAATAATTGCAGGAACATTGTACATTTGTATTTTGTACTTTTATTTCTGTTTCGTCTTGTCTCTTGAACACAAACAAAGGATCATTTGAGCATAATTTGAAAAAAAATGTGATTGATAGATAGTTTTGATAGATAAATGAATAAACCACATTTGTTTGTGGTTTCTGTATGTGCACTTGTGATTTTTTCACTCTTGCACAATGAAATTAGATTTATATCAACTGCATTGCACTTGTACACTGTTCTCTGATGGAAGATACTCTCCCTGCTTCCTTTAATGCTCATCAAGGGGAAATAAAATGTTATTTGCTCTGTTTTCCGGTAAATCACTAAGCAAATCTTTGCTCTGTTCTATTCTGCAGAGCTAAATAGCTTGCTGGACAATCACACAGTAAAACACTGCTCTATCTGCTTCCTAGCCATCTTCATCCCCCATCTAGAAAGTAAATGGCAAGCACATTAGTATGGTAGACAGCAATATTTATTCCTTTTATAGAGGTTGTAATGTACTGAGCCACTACAAGAAGAGCATGATAGAACAGCAGTAATGTAACACACATTAAAGCCGGTACCTTTTTTATAAGTGGCGAATGCAGATGGAAAGGTGCTTTATCCTTTTCATATGTCTAAAGGCGAGAAGCGTAATTAATTCTGAAATTAGGTGACTTTTATTTCTTGCCAAGCATGCATAATGAGTTGCTCACTCTCCCATTCTTCATCCCTTCATTCACCTTTTGTCTGTGCACTGCTCCTCCCTTCCTCAATTGCTACTTCATGTCCTTAACATCTTTTTTGTCTCAAATAATGTCCAAATATACTGTATAAAAGGCACCACACAGAGGTTCTGGTGTAATAAAATGAGAATGTTTTCAACAAAAGCCATGGATTGATTTTATTTCTGAAATCAGACTAAGTGCAGTGAACACAAAAAACAAAAATAAACCACAAGTCTGTGCAGTCCCTCTTTATCTTTAAAATGGCTGTTATTGAAGTGCAGGGATATTCAGTTAGTCCAAGCATGTGGGACTTTTCAGTCTTTATGGCCTTTGTGTCCCTCAGTTTCATTTCCCTACACAACTAAACACACCATGGGCTACAGGAAAGTGGACTGCTATTATATTTCATTATCTCAAAAAGAAATTTCTGAACATCCAAAATATATATCTCCTCATGACACTTGTGTTTTGGTGAAGTGCCAAAAGGTTTTGCACACCATAATAGATCCCCCAATCCTCCTCACTCTGTTTAATTTTCACTTTCACTTTCAGTCTGTATAGGATAGGGGTAATGAAAATAATTTTGCTTCGTTAATTCTGGGTCTGGCTGGATGATAGTCGTTTTGAAATATGTTTGCTAATTAGGTGGGCCAAATTAAAAGTGACCTTGGAATACTCTTTCCTCTGATCACCTAATGAGGCAGTTGTCTAGAAACCATCCACTTTGTAATGTAAATCATTAGATATTGTGTGTATGAAGGTATGGAGCTTGGCACGATGCATAGCAGCTTCTGGTATTTGTGTTTGTGAATGTGAATGAGGTAGAATGTAGTATGTCAAGTTGTTTGAGTACCATATAGGGAGAAAAAATATATAAATACAGTTTATTTCTAAATAGGATCATTTGTCATTAGATTTAATTATGTGGCAGTAAGGGATTATGAGATAGACATCATGCATTAATACATGAAACTGCTTCTTTGTAAGTCCTAGTTAGTTTTTTCCCCCTCTAAATATATATTTTGACTGGTTACTTGTCACTAACTTCATCATCCTTTTATCACAACATTAAATTATTAATCAGCACAATTATTAATGAAAATCCCTCTGTCCCTTTTTTTCCCAGGTGACAGCAACTGATGTTTTGCCAGCAAGCATGTTCATACCCATACCTGGTCCAGACAGAGAGCCTCAGAATATCCCTCATGCCACCACCAACTCCAACTCTGAGGATACAAAGAAACAATCTGGTAAGTGTATGACAATACTGGATATGTAGGAATAACTGTTGAAAAGCCCCCCCTTTGCACAAATAGAATCCTGCTAAAACATTTTTTGAAATGAGACAGAGTGGATTCAGAGCAGAGTTCTTTTGGTTCATTTTTTTAACAGATGTGTCGGATGCTGATGCAGAAAAAACGATGTCACTCCCTTCCGAAATGGCTGAAGCTCGCAAGTCTCCTCTGGAGGATCAACAGTCAGAGAGAGATGATGCAACTGGATTCCTGTGCTGGAAGAAAGGTTGTAATCAAGTGTTCAAGTCCTCCAACTCCCTCCAGCTGCACTTCAACGAAGTTCATAACAAAAGGCCCCAGTTGCCTGTGTCCGATCGTCATGTGTACAAGTACCGTTGCAACCAGTGTAGCCTGGCCTTCAAGACTGTGGAGAAACTACAGCTCCATTCACAGTACCATGTAATCAGAGCAGCCACCATGTGCTGCCTCTGCCAACGAAGCTTCAGAACACTGCAAGCCTTGAAGAAACATCTGGAGACCAGCCACCTGGAGCTGAGTGAAGCTGACATCCAGCAGCTATATGGAGGCTTATTGATGAATGGTGACCTCATGGTCATGGGAGACCCATCCCTTGGTGAGGAGCATGGGAGCCTGGGAGAAGATGACAAAGAGGGAGATGAGAGTGACACAGAGGAGAAGCAAAGCCCAGCAGGCAGTGACTCTGGCTCACTACAGGAAGATTCTGGATCTGAACCCAAACGCGCCTTGCCATTCAGAAAGGGCCCCAACTTCACCATGGAGAAGTTCTTAGATCCATCTCGGCCTTTCAAGTGCACTGTATGCAAAGAGTCTTTCACTCAGAAGAACATTCTTCTAGTTCACTACAACTCTGTCTCACACCTACACAAGGTGAAAAGGGCTCTTCAAGAGTCCACGACTGGTCAGCCAGAGCCTACCAGCAGCCCTGACAACAAGCCATTCAAGTGTAGCACTTGTAATGTGGCATACAGCCAGAGTTCTACTTTGGAGATCCACATGCGCTCTGTTCTACACCAGACGAAAGCCAGGGCAGCAAAACTTGAAGCTGCGGGAGGGATTACAGGCTCTGCAGGTGCTACTGGAGGAAGTGGTGGAGCCATTGGCACTTCAACTTCAAGTCCTAGCCCAGCCAGCAACTCAACGACAAGTTTTACCAACCACAGTTCTTCTGTTCCTCAAACAGCTCAGAGTATTCTTGGAGGAAACCACATGACCCAGATGCATAGCATCGATGGCTTGGGAAATTCTTCACTGAGCTGCCATTCTTCACCATCTGAGAACCATGAAGTCAAAAAGACAAAATATCCAGATATGCTGTCGGCAAGGGGGCAACAACAGCAGCTTCAGCAACAACAGCAACTAGCCCAGGCTCAAGCCCAAGCCCAAGCTCAGCTTCAGCAAGAGCTTCAGCAACAGGCTGCTCTTTTACAATCACAACTTTTCAACCCAGCACTTCTGCAGCACTTCCCAATGACAACCGATGCACTTCTACCCCTGCAACAGCAGCAGTTGCTTTTTCCATTTTACATCCCTGGAGCAGAATTTCAACTGAACCCAGAGCTCAACATCAGTAACGCAGCACTTGGCCTAGCAGGATCCTCCACCTCCTCACTGCTCGAAGATCTAAAAAACTCAGCCCAGCAGGCTCAGCAGAGCTGTTTGCAGCAGCAACTGATGCATCACCATCTGCAGCAACAGCAGCAGCAGTCTCACTCACAGGCTCAGGGGCAGATGGCATTGCTGCAGCAGAGTGCATCCCTCCTCCAGCAGGTTGAAAAAAAGCAGAAGCTTTCTTCTTCTCAGAATGAGAAGGACAGAGAAATACAAAGAGAGAAGGACACAACCGAAAAAAATGAGGAATATGTTAACAAAGATTCTGCCGATGTCAAGCCAAAAGAAAAGAAGGACATTCAACATCTCATAAATATAAACCATGATACTGGCTTACCTCCACCACGGATCGCTTCAGATGCTCGCGGAAATGCAACCAAAGCCCTGCTGGAAAATTTTGGATTTGAGTTGGTCATTCAGTACAATGAAAACAAGCAGAAAGCTCAGAAAAAGGCAGCTGGACCAACAGGATCAAGTGGTCCAGGTGGGATAACAAGAGTAGTAGACCCCATCGAGGGATTAGAGAAACTAGAATGTGAAGCCTGTGGCAAGCTGTTTTCAAACATACTGATTCTAAAGAGTCACCAGGAGCATATCCACCAGGCCTTCTTTCCATTTCGATCCCTTGAGAGATTTGCTAAGGAGTACAGAGAGCATTATGATAAACTCTATCCACTGAGACCACCTACACCAGAGGCTGCTACAGCTCCTCCGCCTCCTCCTCCTCCACCCCCCCCACCTCCTCCACCACAAAGAGCTCCAACACCAAATATCCCTGTCTCGGCTGCCTCTCTCACACCTCCAACTGTGCCTACTCCACAGCCGCAGGTCTCAATGGCACAAATTCCTATGCCAATGGATTTGCCCCTCTTCTCACCGCTTATGATGCAGTCCATGTCTCTCCAGTCCTTGCCCACTCAGCTGCCTCCCCAGCTGCCATCTGTTGAACCAAGCCTGGCTTCAGACTTGGCCCAGCTTTATCAACAGCAGCTGACACCAGCCATGTTGCAGCAGCAGCAGAACAAGAGGCCAAGGACACGCATCACAGATGACCAGCTTCGGGTCCTGCGACAATACTTTGATATTAACAATTCGCCAAATGAAGAGCAGATCAAAGAGATGGCAGAGAAGTCAGGGCTACAGCAAAAAGTCATAAAGCACTGGTTCAGAAACACCCTTTTCAAGGAACGACAGCGCAACAAAGACTCGCCATACAATTTCAATAATCCACCAACAACAACTCTTGAGGACACCAAAATTGACTCTAAACCTCCTTCGCCTGAACCTCAGAAACAAGATCTATATGGAAGTAAGAGATCATCTAGAACTCGGTTTACTGACTACCAACTAAGAGTTTTGCAAGATTTCTTTGATGCTAATGCTTATCCTAAAGATGATGAATTTGAACAGCTCTCCAACCTTCTGAGCCTTCCCACTCGTGTTATTGTTGTATGGTTCCAAAATGCTCGCCAGAAGGCAAGGAAGAACTATGAAAACCAGGGTGAAGGAGGGAAAGACGGCGAAAGACGAGAACTGTCAAACGACCGCTATATACGTACCACAAATCTGAATTACCAGTGCAAAAAATGCAGTCTGGTTTTCCAGCGTATATTTGATCTAATAAAACATCAAAAGAAGCTGTGTTACAAAGATGAAGATGAGGATGGTCAGTATGACAGCCAAAATGAGGATTCAATTGATCTTTCTCATGAATGCTATACTCCCTCTGGGTCTTCCTGTCACACTCCAATGCCATCCTCTTCAAGCCTATGCCCACTTCCACCCTCCACATCAGCCTTCTCCCACCTTCCGTCCAACGAAAAAGAGGAGGCATCACCAGCAACCACCTCCACCCTCTACGATGAGAAGCCCAAGCAGCTACCAGAAATTTCCTCCGATCTGCGAGAAAACCAAACCACTATTAAGCAGGAAGTTGTTCATCAAACCCATTCTGAGGCACAGCACCATCGAGCCCAGAGAGAAGAAAAGATTCAAACAATGTCCAAGCCCATCAAACATTCATCCCCTTCCTTTTCTCAACAGCAGCTGCAGCAGTGTGGTCCGTCAGCCTCTCAGACAAGCCAAGCCTCATCTCAAAGTTCTCACATGAGTCTCAATGCGCACCTGACCTCTGCGACACAACTGGCACAGCAGATGATCCCATATCAATGTGAGCAGTGCAAGATTGGCTTCCCCTCATTTGAGCACTGGCAGGAACACCAGCAATTACACTTCCTCTCTGTGCAAAATCAATTCATCCACCCGCAATTTCTTGACCGTCCAATTGACATGCCTTTCATGCTATTTGATCCCAGCAATCCCCTCTTGGCAAGTCAGCTACTTTCTGGGGCAATGCCACAAATTCCCAGCAGTTCCGCCACCTCTCCATCCACCCCCACTTCCACCATGAACTCCCTGAAGAGGAAGTTAGAGGAGAAAGCTGGCACTAGCCCGGGAGAGAATGATAGCACAAATAGCGGTGAAGAGCCACAGAGAGACAAGCGGCTCAGGACGACCATCACACCTGAGCAACTCGAGATCCTGTACCAAAAGTATTTATTGGATTCAAATCCTACACGTAAAATGCTTGACCACATTGCTCATGAGGTGGGACTGAAAAAGAGAGTCGTGCAAGTCTGGTTTCAAAACACCAGAGCAAGGGAGAGGAAAGGCCAGTTTAGAGCAGTAGGGCCAGCTCAAGCTCATCGAAGATGTCCATTTTGTCGAGCTCTTTTCAAAGCAAAAACTGCCCTAGAAGCACACATTCGTTCTCGTCACTGGCATGAGGCCAAACGTGCAGGCTATAATTTAACCCTTACTGGTATGCTGCCTGATCAGGAGGGGATGCAAATAAAAATGGATGCGATGGAGACTGTCACCTATGCCCAAATGGCCCCTTCAAACAGTGATGGACAAAGTTCCTCAATGTCACCAGTGAATAGAGGTATGGATTTGTCTCCCAGAGGCCTACTGAGTCCCTCTTCCATTAAAGTCGAAGGAATGGAAGATTTTGAAAGTGCTGGCATGTCTTCTGTGAATCTCAGCTATGATCCAAGCAAACTTGATAATGACGATTGCTCATCTGTGAATACCGCCATCACAGACACAACCACAGGTGATGAGGCCAATGCTGATAATGACAGTGCTGATGCGAAGCACAGCCAAAGTAGCAGTGATTACCTGTCTAAGTCTGGGGGGGCTGCCCCCATCCTTGAGAACGACGACCAGATGTCATCAGGTCTGGTGAGCCCTGCAACAAGCTATTATGCTAAGGACTATGAAAATGAACATATAATTGACCACAGTGAGACATCCAGCCTGGCTGACCCCTGCTCACCCAGTCCTGGAGCCTCAGGGACAAGGAGCATTGACAGTGGAGACCGTCCTGGCCAAAAGCGCTTCCGAACCCAGATGACTAACCTTCAACTGAAAGTGTTAAAATCCTGTTTTAATGACTACAGGACTCCCACTATGCTGGAATGTGAAGTACTTGGCAATGACATTGGACTTCCAAAGAGAGTGGTTCAGGTGTGGTTCCAAAATGCCCGTGCCAAGGAGAAAAAGGCAAAGCTCAACATGGCCAAGCACTTCGGAATAAATCAGACGTCCTATGAGGGGCCGAAGACTGAATGCACTTTGTGTGGCGTTAAGTATAGCGCCCGCCTCTCTGTTCGGGATCACATTTTCTCCCAGCAACACATCTCTAAGGTGAAGGATACCATTGGCAGTCAGATTGATAAGGAAAAAGAATACTTCGACCCAGCTACTGTTCGCCAACTTATGGCCCAGCAAGAGATGGATCGAATTAAGAAGGCCAATGAAGTTTTAGGATTGGCCCAGCAACAGGCCATGCAGCAGCAGGGGATGTTTGATAACCCTGCGATGCAGGCGCTGAATATCCAGTCAGCCTATCCAAATCTGCAGGGCATCCCACCTGTCCTTTTGCCAGGGGTTGGAAGCCCCTCTCTTTCCAGCTTTAACTCATCTAATTCAGGTATGTCATTATTTGCCGTTCACACACCGCTACACAGCTGACTAATTCTTTTAATAATGAAAACAATTAGCACTTACACTGTAGGAAACATGAGCTTATATAAATGTACCATAGACCATAACAGGTTGTGCTTTGTTGCAAGATAGTACCTTAAATATAGTGCATATGAATGTATGAATATTTGTCCCTCATTACATACCTATTGATTATTTTTCTTCTTTTTTGTATTCGACAAAAATCCAGCTTTAACTCCTCCAAAACCTTCAAACCTCCTGAACATGCCTGGTGCCAGTGTTCCCTCACCAAGCCTCCCCACATCTGGATTGCCCAACAAGCCTCCCTCCTCATCGTCTCTTGCTGCATCCAGCCCAGCCCAGACCAACACATCAGCTTCCCACTCAAGCCCAACCTCCACATCCAACTCCACTTCCTCGACCAACCAGTCCAGCTCCCGGCCTGAACCCCCCAAAGAGCGTGACGGCGAGAGGGGGAGAGGGAAGGAGAAGCCCAAAGAGAAGGCAGAGAAGGCCCCAACACCTTCATCAACTGGAAGCACCCCAGCCCCCTCCACTTCTGCTGCCAGTGCCAAGAAGGAAAAAGCAGACACAGCCGTTCCCGCAACCTCTATGCCAACTCCTGGCATGGAATATGTGGTAGACCCTGCCCAGCTTCAGGCCCTACAGGCCGCTTTAGCATCAGACCCCACAGCTCTCCTCACAAACCAGTTCCTGCCCTACTTCATGCCCGGCTTTTCCCCATATTACACCCCGCAAATCCCAGGGGCTCTCCAGGGGGGCTACCTGCAACCAATGTATGGTATGGAAAGTCTCTTTCCTTACAACCCAGCATTGTCACAAGCACTGATGGGCATGTCTCCAGGGTCCCTGCTGCAGCATTACCAGCAATATCAGCAGAGCTTGCAGGAAGCACTACAACAGCAGCAGCGGCAGCTTCAGCAGATCCAACAACCCAAGGCAAGCCAAACCCAAGCTCCCCCTCAATCTTTGGGGGATCGCAAAGAACCTGCCAAAGATCCAGTGAAAACAGAGGCGCAAAAGGGCAACCCCCATAGTGACCCCCCCACCTCCTCCTCCTCCCCCCCTTCCTTGTCTCATAATAAAATCCCCTCTGAGCAGAAAGAGATGGATGGCAAAGCTGTGGACCCTCTTTTAGACCAGTTCATTGTCCCGAAGGTGCAGTATAAACTGGCATGCCGCAAGTGTCAAGCAGTTTTCACCAAGGAAGATGCGGCTATTACCCACCTTAAATCGAACTGTTTTTTTGGTCAGTCTGTGGCAAACCTGCAAGAGATGTTGCTGCGTGTCCCCAGTGGCGTAGGTACAGGGACTGGAAGTCTCTATGACTGCCTGGCTTGTGACACTACGTTGGATGGGGAGAAAGCACTCAGTCAACACCTGGAATCGGCATTGCACAAACACAGAACAATCAAGCGATCAGCCAGAAATGCCAAAGAGCACGCTACTAGTTTATTACCTCACTCTTCAGCCTGCTTCCCCAATCCCAACACCGCATCTACCTCGCAGTCTGCCACTCATCCCATCAGCAGCCCCCCTCCCCCGCCAACAACATCAGCCACCATGCCATCCTCTGCTGTGTCCTCTTCTTTGTGCTCCTCCTCAAATAACCCACTCAACACCACAGCTGCCGGCAAACCCTGGCCGCAGGCCCCTTTCTCCAGAGCTTTTGCTGGGAAGCCCAATGCCAGTCCCTCTTCTTCCTCCTCGTTTCCTCCAGTGTCCTCACCTTCAACGGTTACCTCAAGTTCATTGAGCACCTCAGGAGTTCAGACCTCGATACCAACAGACGTCTTTACCGACGAGTCTGACTCTGACAGCAGTCAGAAGTCAGCGGACAGGCTGGGCAGGACGGCGGAGGAGCCGCAGCAGCCTGGCTTTGTCAAAGACAGTAGTAGTTGTAGTAGTAATCTTGCTAGTGTAGGAACAGACTCCATCAGATTGTAAAACAGCTTTCAGTGATGGACAATATTTAAAAAATACAGAAAAAAGACAAAAAAAATCACAAATGGAAAAAAAAACATAAAAAGCAGCAATGTTAAAAATACATTAAAAGTATACAAACCAATTTCAGAAAAAGATGTGTAAAGACTAACTGCAATTCCAAAGCTTGTAACCAAAAATTTAAATGTTAGTGGATTGTTTTCCCATATCAACATGCTGGTTTTGTTTTTGTTAATTTGTTTTTGTTTTACTCAACTGAAATACATGCATACTAATATATGAGAATAGAAAAGATTGCTGCAGTTATGTTTTGGGTAATGGAAGAGGAATGCTGTACTGTATGGCAATGGACTGCCTCAAAGTTGACAAATGGCCCAAGGACCCTTTTGAAGAAATACGAGTCAACAAGATGTCCTTTTGTTTTGTAATGATTTCTACTTAATAGCACAGTCACAAAAAGCCAGTATGTACTGTATGGGAGAATAGTCTATCCGTTTTCTTGCTATTTAAGCATTCAGATACCAATGGCTTGCAAAAGTAAAAGAATAATGTAATGTCTATTTTATTCTCAGGTCAACAGCTCACAGATGTTTTTTTTTTTTTTCTGTTACCGAAATCCATGTTTTACACCTTTTGTTTCCAACAAGAGATGATTTTTTATTTTATTCTATTTTATTCCCTTTCAGGACTTGATTTAATAGAAAGCTTTAAGTTTGGTGAAATTTTAATAAGACATTGTTTCTGGGCATTCAAAAAGGGCAAATAATTAGCTAATTTAAGTTAGAAAAAAAGAACACGTTTGAATGGGGGAGAATCACAATCCAAGCATACCCTAATAAGGAGAGCATTGCAGACAAGACTGGGCGATAAAAAGAGATTTGATTAAAAAAAATCAACCTTCTGTATTTATAATAGATATGAACATTTTTGGTGTTAAGTAGATTGTTGCATTGGAAATGAATTTAAACAGTATGGTAGGTTGAAAAAAAACTTTGTGTACATTTAGCTTTTGTATTGTCCAACTTTAAGACGCTTCATTTGATGTTGTCTTGGTCATTCCGATAGACTAGATTATGGACAGGTAATTTATCTAAACCTTTTTTCTGTCTTATTCTCAACGTCATGGGAATCATTCACCCAGATGCCCCTCCTGACAAGGCAGGATCCTCTTTTACAATTATTTAAATTTTATGATTTGGTCGGTATCATGCCAACCAAAACAAAATATATTTGGGTGAAATATTGAAATTTTAATTTTATTTAATTTTATGTTACCTTTGTGCACTTATCACTGTCTGACTATTTTTCACTCTACTTGTTCCTCTCTTCGCACTTATTTTTTCCAGCTCTCCTGTATTTGTAGATATGTACACTACAAAGCAGGTCTTTTGTTCTCCATGTTGTATGGCTACAGTCTTTATTTCTTTCATTTGGACATTTTTGTTGTCATAAATGAAAATGAAAAAAGAATACTAATAATAATTCTCACGCTTTAAGACAAAAAGAAAATCCAAAGACTAAACACTTTCACCATTGGTGCATAAAGATGAGAAAAGAGGCTTCTTTATACTTGAGAATTTGTTGCTGTTTTTAGAGGAAAGAAACAAAGTTTTAAAAGATAAAGGAGTACGCATCAGAGTTGCCGTTTCTGCTTCTTTGCAAGCAAACAGGTAGCTTTTTTACGTAAATACCAAAAACCAAAAAGGGCCCTTGTCCTTGCATTGTGGAGTAGCACCGTTACAGAGCCATTGCAGTTTGTAAGATAGAGGTATTAATCTTTGTTTGACTTTTTTGTCACATTCAAATGTCCATTTTTTTAAGAAAATGTATAAGGTCTGGTCTTCAAGGACATCGTTTTGCTGCTAATGTAGAATTTTGAAAAAAAAAAAAAAAAAGAGTACCTAGATGCATGCTCATTTTGCTTTTGGCTAAGCTTTAACGAAAACAAACAATAAACCAATTTCTTGCCTCTGCAACACCCTTTTTGTTTCTTGTTGCAAAAACGGAACTTTGAAGACTGTGAATATATGTTCCAAAGGACATTTTGCTGATTTTCTTTTTGAACAGACCAATGTTTAAAGCCAATGATCTATGACGTTTGTAAAGAACAGTGCATTCCAAATATCACAATGGATTTTTTTTCTTCTTGTGCAAGGACTGATGTTTTTCATTTAATTGCTTTAATTGTCACAATCTTTTTTTTTCCTCATCTTTTTTAAAGTGACTGTAAACTGTTGTGTTCTCTTCTTGTTTTTGCGTCATTGGTTGCTGAACAAAGTGACCTCCACATGTCATTTTGTGCTGGCATGGAACATTGCTGAAAATCCCTCCATCCAGTCAAGATTGTTGCTCACTTGTTAAGCAAGTAATAGTGGTTACCAAAAAATGTATATAATACATCTGGTACTGATGCGTCTCATAGGATTAGTAACATTTATGCCAGTCAACTTAAAACTAGTCTCAGAGGGAAATGATGGTTTTTCAACTTAGGTGCGGTTCCCCATGGTCCAGGGATATCCACCGTTGACTTGTCCCATGTATGCAGGTTGCCACTTCTACACATAGATTACAGGTCTCGAGGACATCTTCATTCCAAAGCATTATTTCTGGTAGATAGGAGGTTTTTTTGAAGATGTCTCTTGTATTCAAATAGGATGCTGTCATGCCCAAAGAAGTTACCCACTTCATCTTCTTGCTATGGAAATGGATGTGCATAGGTACCCACATCACCACCCCCCACCCTCCCACTGATGAACCGCAGAACGGAAATTTCTATTTTTTAAAATCAAAACCAAGACTTATTTAAATTTGTGAAGAACTACTTTTTGGCCACTATTGTATAGCCAGTATATTCGCCCTATTGAATACAAGGCACAATCTCAGAAGTGTTTTTAAAGTGCTACACCATGCAGAGCAACGTGATTTGGTTTGTCAATACTACAGCATGTTGTTTGAAGTCAGAAGATTTGGTCCGCAAGCTTGCGTTATCTAAAGTTAAATTCCCTGAAATACTGTTCATAATGTACTTTTTTTTTCCTTATTTTGGAAAATTCTTAAGTTGTACAGTTTTTTTTTCCTCAAATGTGTTTGCTTTATGTTATTTTCACACAATGTCAGACATGTTATTTTCTTAAGTATTTGTACTTCATTTTAGTTTCTGTATATTACTTTTTATCGTAAATTAACACTAGCTTTAATTTTTGAATTTGCTGAAATTAAGAAAAACGAAAAATATGTCCTGGCCACTTTATGGTGTGATAATGTTCTTAATATTCATTGTCTCAATGATACTGTCTCTTATTTCCAAATAGGCTCTCTTGTGGAAGACAAAAATTAAGGTCTCAATTTCAGCCAGCATGGACTGTGTGTGAGTTTGTATGTTTGTGTGTGTGTTTCATAAGAGCCAGCATCAATTTTTTTTTGTGACTTATTTGTTGTGTTACACACCAAAACAAACAGAACCACAAAGCTGAATTTCCTGAAATTTAGAAAAAAATCAAATTTTAAATATTGATCAGAAATGAAACTGATGATACCGAAGCACTGAGCAGTTTTTACTTTGATTGAATATATGAATGTGGCCAAAGCTTTATGCAGTTGAAACAAAAAGATAAAAAAAAAAAAAATGTTGTGCCCCAGATAAGTGTATATTTTATTGTGGCACAAAAACGCTATTGTGGATGTCTGGATCCACCAACCTACATTGGGATACTTGATTTTAATGGACATTTACAAAGAGAAGAAAGTTCAAGACAAGGTTTTGCTGTAGAGGTCATCTTTTGCCCACTGTGAAAACGAACGTGTACCTGTATACAGATATAGATATATTTAAAACAAGACATCAACATTTCTTTTTGTTTGTTTCTAAAATGAAGAACTGAAAAGAAAAATGACTCTGGGAAGCTTTGGAGATCTTGTTAGGAGGACATGAGAGGCTGTGGGCACACCAAAACTGGGCATGGGAGCCAAAGGCAGGCTCAAAACAGCTTTAAACCACCTCCTTATTTGATCACTGACGACTCTGCAATGGGAACGGACTCTGGAACCAATGGACATGTGTGACACAGAGAACTGAACTTTAAGTGGCTCCAGCTGCCTCGATCCCTCTCTCTCTCTCTCAACCCTTTCTGTTTATCTCTTTCTTTCTCCAAACCTGCCTCTGCTTCTGCTCTTTGATGGATGCTTTTCCCCCCGAATTTCAGGACAGGATGGACTGAGATGCTTGCTTCATTTTTCTTACAGTTCATGTTGCTACCTGTTTCATTTCCTTACATGCTTGTCATTGGTTGACAAGCTCTCCGGTCAGATGACGGCTCACCCCTCTCTCTGTTGATTAGAGAATCTAAAAAGAAACCTGAACAACCGAGAGAGGGGACGGGTCATGAAGCTGTCATTCTGAAAGAGGCAGTTATACACTAAAAAAAAGCGTATTAACCAAAATTAACAACCAAACTAACAACCAAACAACCATTTGCTCCAACTTCAAAGATGAACTGTTACTTGGAGCCCTCTGTTCCTTTTGTGACTTCTGGTGCCACAATGTTTTTTTATGCTTTTAGATTTTCTTTTTGTTTCCTTGAATTACTCCTCCTTCGAGCCTCATAAGCATGGCTCTGTGGCTCCAGGCAGCCCATCCGAGGGTAGAAAAAAACAGCCTTGCAATGTACAAAAAAGAGCAAGTTAAACCAAAAATGTTGTTCTTGATGTCTTTTCTATACTGTAGTCTTGTTAGCTTTTTTGTTACTGTAATTATATGATGAAGATTTCCAAACTGTACCAAATTACATGGAAACTAACATACATACAACCACATGGAACTTCAGACTTTTAAAGAAACTTTTGTCACAAAACCTTGTTGTCCTAGTTAAGTTGATTGTAGATGGTAATTGAATATACTCCTTTGAAAATATTTCATCAAGTATGTTTCTTGCTCATTGTGATACATTAAAAAAGTATGAGCATAATTTTGTTTTGTTTGGGCTCATTTTGTGGTGTTTTCTGCAGAATGTGGTCTTTGAGCATTGACTGGTTGAGATTTCTACAGCAAATGTTCATATTAGATATATTGTAGATATAAGTTGCTCATCAGAAATGAAAATTAAAGCTTTAGTGCAGCGCTTCTATTTAAAAAGCCTTAGAGCACTTTAGAATGATTTGGTCTCTTTTTCAATTACATACATGACAGAGGCTGCCATGCAAGGTGCCAATTAAGGGTGGAATTGGCAATCAGGGTTTTAGTGTCTTGCTCAAGGACACTTTGACACAAACACTCCACGCTGGACGATCAAACCGGTAACCCTCGAGTTAAGAAACATCCACTATACCAACTGAGACATGCTGTCCTAGGCAGAACGCTTACAGTTCTGCAATATTCTCTGATGGTTTTATACACTAAAATCTTTTGAAGCTTGTACGACACTAAAAGTGATTGAATGTACCGAAAATATGGTGTTAAATGAATGTTTACATCTCTTCAAAAACATCACGCTCAAATATTTAAATTTGACAAACAGGTTAATATATTTCATCAGTGGGAAATGTTTTTATCTTATTCTTGGCTTTCTTACACTTGAAGTATATACTGTATAGTAACACCTAGTGGCAGGCTTGGGCAGAGAAGAGAAGCAGAATGTCCTACGCCATCACTTATTGATTGCCCAACTCAAAGCTCACTGACACGGAGATCTTTATGATAGTTTACTGCAAATAAAAGTTAGCATGACTCAAATTCAAAGTTTTTTGAACTGCCGATAAAATTCACAAACTGGGAGGAAGACTAGAATGGTGGAGAGCACATCTGGATAGGATGTCTGACAAATTCTTAGAGAATTTCCCACCAGTTTTAAAATGCGGCAAATCTAATCAAAATACAGGGAGAAAAAAAGCTAAGGGAAAAAAAGCATTAGGCAATGGCCAGTTAGGGGGTCCTGCAAGTTTGGATCATTCCCAATAAAAACAGTGGTGGGACTGCTCTGCTTGTTTAGCAAAGACGGAGTTCTCAGCCAACATCGCGGTAACAGAGACTGGCATTGATCAGCAGTACTTTGGAGCCCTTTGCTAATGTGTCATGATCAATTTGTATCAAAAGTTACTGAAATATTACAGATTGTACCTTCAAAGCATCTGTGCTTTTAAAATTAATCACATAATAGTCTTTAATTAGTATGTGGAGTGATCTTGTCAGATCCCCTCAGCCACTGTTGTTCTTTGTGCCCTGAGATACATCATGCGTCATCTTTAGATTGCTGGTAGGGATTGTTAATGTCTGAGTCTAATCAAGGCAAATTAAGCAACAAATTATTCTTAATGAGAGGTGGCTGTGTACAACTAATGTAATTTGAGTCGCTGACAATTAAAGCTTGGAATTCAAGGGGGTGGGAACTTCATGCTCAAATGAAAATAACAACAATTAGATCTGGAGTGTCAAAAGTTATATACATTTACAAACCACTCTAAAGTGCAAACTATAAAATGTTTCAGTGATAATCGAAGGCTTTGTCTATCAACTGAAATCAGTTCAAAGTCCAAAAATCGTTTTTTACATTCAGTTTCAGTTTCTTCTTCTTCTCAATTTATATTTATATACATTTTATTTCAAGCAGGCAAATTGATTCTTAATTGATGATTCATTCCATCATTAATTCTTTTACATTAGGAAAGTTCATAAACACTCTCAATACATTTTTAAATGACATGGGCCATCTAGTGGCCATCCTAATTTTGGCACTGTTCGGTTGGGGTGGCGGATAAGTCTCTCCCTCTCTCTTGCTCTCTCTCTCTCACACGCACACACACACATCCAGAATGTTTTGAGCCCTGAGACATCATCTCCAACAGGTCGTGGAGAATGGAGAGCCATTGTTTTAATCTGACATCTAAAAAGGCATTGCGTCATTATCATCCAGCATGCTTTTAAAACATGGAATGAGTGCATGTGTTGCATCAGAGAAACAGGTAGCTATGTAGTGATTTTGGTTTTTGTTAAAATTCCTCAAAACAGTTTTCAATTCATATCACATTTTGTAAGGACAATCTAAGGAAAGTTAAAATGAGGTCTGAGGACTATCTAACTGAGAGTTTAGTGAGGAGGCCATCCTGTCTGTGTTGAGATTCATTGGCCATGTTGAGCCAATTAACACGCAAGGGCACATCCCGAATGAATTAAAAACACCCTAATCCGATCAGTGTGAAAAGCAAGGCCATTTCCTTCACAGGCCTGGACCAGATGGCACTCGCATTCAGAGTCTACATTGAAACAGGCCAGGCCCAGTCACACAGTGTGAAATTGGGTTAGCGCCTGCGTCTAACATCAGCCTTGGGCGATGTGAGCTCTCAAACCCATTCTGCCCTGGCCTAGAGGTACATGGTCCACCTTCCTGATATTTGGCCTCATATTTAATTATCATTCTCAATGCACTTCAGTAACTCAGTCATTTCAGTCAGTGGTGGAGCTGACAGCTTGCTCGATTCATTTGTCTCCTTTGGCCGGTCAACTTTTTACATGTTCCAAATCGCCTGACAAACTAATGCGCGAGTGTCTTTCACAGCTCAAACGACCCACACTGCTATGCGGGAGAGAATGTTTACTCACTGTGACCGGAGCCAGTTGGTGTTGCCATGCCAAGAGTGAAGCTGCTTTGCTTTGTCTGAATGATTGCACGTTGCAGTTTCAAAAAGTGCTTTCATATCAGCTTTTGCAGGGACTGAATGCAACAAATGTGGAATGAGTCTCATCGTAAAACGACTACAAAAGCCACGTTCTGTGTCATCTTGGGCCTCGACTTTTATAAAAAACAGCCACATACCGGTTGTTCGGTTCAAGGCTGGCATGACACTTTGACACCACAAAGGCAGAAAATGAGGAGCAGAACCTGTAAGAAAAACCACACCACCACATCCAATTCCATGCTGCTTCGGTTAGAGCACCTCCTCTGCTGCCAGCAGCATACTCTATGAGGGTCCCAAAAACTCCAAGATGTGATTAAGCTACATATTGGAATCAAATGAGGAAGAATATGGAAATGTAAAGTATCGACTTTAGTGCAGGTAATGTTGAATGTACAACTCTGTGAACTGAAGTGACAAATTGGAGTGTGTTACCACTTGACACTGAGAACATGAGGCATTTGCTGCCACTCTTGAAGCGTAACCCCCCAACAGGCTGTTTGGCAGGGTAACTGACCACCAATGACCATGAAGAACAAGGATTTCACCACCCCCCAAAAGCCACAAAATAAACCTCTTTGCGTCGCCATAATGTCCTCCTCCCATATCAGTGTCAAAGGCAAATGACGCCGCAGCCTTCAGGACGCGCTGCACCACCTCAGTCTGTCAGACCAAATGATGGCAGAGTGAGGCTCAAAGAGAAATCAAATTAGATGACAAATAAAGAAATAAATGTCAGCATCTTCACATGTTAGTGTTACCTATGCTGCAGAGCATGCACTACCCCACTCCAAGGTGCCTTGGTTCCATCCTCCCGAGCTCCATGTTGGCCAAGGTGTGGAGGGTATCTTGGCAAGCTGCAGGCCACGCCACAGCATTTCCCGTCTCCTGAACACAGGATCAGGTGTCGCCATTTTCACAGCACCTTCTGGTTCTGTTTAACAGGAAATGAGGTCCATCAGAAGAAGTCTGACCAAAACTGAGCCTGAATGGGCCCTGACAGGCAGGAATATTAGCCTGTGACGGCAGTCAGTAATTGAATGATCGGCTCCCCCCATCAGTCGTAATGAAGAGAATATGTGCAGAGAATGTATTTGTCCTTCGCTATCCTTCATCTGCCCCATACCTTTCCCCTCCCCCACATCTCTTACCCCTTAATAAATCATTTGTGGGGGTAGAAATAAGGGATAATTTTACTTCACTTCAAAGCGCTTTTCGTGTCATTTCTGTAACCTCAAAGTGATGATGCATTAAAAAGGCTGGGCTGGGGGGGGTGACGGGAGGGGGGTGCTCCACCTGAGAGTGTTCCACGCCTTGAAACAATGCGGCACTGATAGTGTTGCGGGAGAGCGCTCTTAAGTACATGAGAGATCAATTATTGCACCTCATTTCGCTCTCATATGCAAAATGATAATGGGTGTACCATGTCAGAGCTGAACCATCAGGTGGTGTATCCTTTCTCCATAAATGTGTTTCACAGATTGTCTGAAGGGGTCTGTTAAATCCCTCTCCAAGTTAAAGAGCTGAGGGGAAAGAATTTGGCTTCTCCTTGATCTGTCTTCAAATGTCCCTCTGTGGGCAAGATTTAAGAGTGATCAACCAGCAGAATAAACCTCACACTCAGCCTGATATCAGCACACACTTGTAAACACCACTTTCATATTAGAGGGCTTGCTGAAACAAAACAAAACAAAAACCCAACATTATATAGTGCCTCATCCTGTATGTTTGAGAGCAAATCTATTTAGAGCGGCACAAAGGAGGCGAGAGTGAAGAAAGGTGTTGCTGCTGGGGAGGAAAGGGGCACAGCTCTGAGGCGCAGCGTCATATTTCACATCACTTTCGGGAGAATTTGAACTCGGAGAAGAATTCTTAATACAATAAGTGCTTTGAGACTTGTTCTTATTAATATTTCTCTGACTCCGGTTTTGTATTTTTTAAAACCCCTAACCAAAATCAGTTGTAGTGTATTGCAGCTGGAATGCCTGACAGACTGGGCCCTGACCCTGGGCCGGCTGCTATAATGATGGGAAGATGAAAGAGCCGGGCCCATTCCCAGGCTGCCCTGTTAGGGGGTGCAAGCCTGTGAAATGGAGAGATAATCGAGACCAGGTGTGCTGCGGATGCCTGAGACACTCTTCAGTCAGTCTGAGAGCTCCTCTCAGTGAAAGGGAGGGCACACCGCTGCTTTTCCAAATACAATGGGCAGCTGTCCAGTTCCTGCAGATTATGCACGTATAAACACACTTGGGTAATACACATGTAAAGTAGAAAGTACAAATAGTTGGACACCTGCAAAGATGTGCACCTGTGTTTCACCCGTGTGCCTTCATAGAAATGGGTAGAAAATCAGTATTTTGCGTGTCGCCCGATCATAATCATGATAATTTGACCATTCAGAAGGGGTTATTTTTGAGGATTTACTCCGTTGTCTCTGTCATTAAGTTAAAGTAGAGAATTAGAGTATTTTTAAAGCAAAGGTCAGGCAGACTGGCAGCAAAAAAGTCTTTCTAATTGGAACTGACAGGCTCACATAGCTCCGCTGTAATTACTATCTAATTAGCAGGCAGCTAGCGGAATCCAACATACCATTTAACATCAACAATTTAACCCCTGAGTGGAACACTCCAAGAAAAATGCTTCAAAGATCTGCATGGACCCACTGAGGGAAGCAGTTTGCAGCATTTCTGTCTTTTGCAGGGGGTCAGTAAATGTCAATTGGAGAGAGTGATGAAAATGCTGTAGAGGGACTCAGGCAAAGATAGGTCCTCGTTAAAGCCTTCACCATAAGGGCTTCTTGAATGACAAATATTAAACATTGATTACATACAAATATAGAAGACCCTCTTATCATCACCAACTATTGTCTCCCTGAGATTATCCCATAATTAAATCTAACAGGGACCTATGAGGCCTTTTTGTCAAGTGAGTGAATCGCTCATTATTCCTGCAGAATACGGCGTAATGATGGAGGCCACCAGATGGATGAGCATGCCAAGGTAGTCGCTTTACATGAGCAGGAGAATACTGCAGCAAGGCACATCCTTATTTGATTTACTTTATCTGGTTATTAAAGGAGCTGTCACTCAGGGTGGTATATCTTGTGAGATAGAAAACGAGGAATGTGGTGTCAAACAGTGACAAAAAGGTCTGCGCCAAATTATTGCTAACTTTAATTGCAAAGAAAGTGGACTTGCCATCTCGTACTCATCTGAAAGGATTCCCACATTGAGTTGCCCAGCTATTGGCAAAAAGTGGTAAACTTCACCAACAGATCTAATGAGTCCAGCTGATTACGAAGTTGAGAGATTTAACTGGATTCCATCTCGATTTTCCAGATTTATCATGTCCACAAGCGAGCAATGACCTTTGTCCATCAAAATCTAATCCTTGAGATAAAGTGAAGGCCAAATTTGAGGCAATGCTGAGATATCATGTTACCAAAAATCGTAATTTGTGAGGTCTTGAACTTTTTTGACCCCTTTTACTTTGTGGAGAGGGTATTTCCACATTAAAAAACTTCAGTAAGTGGCTGATATTTCATTTGAGTTCATTTTTCCAACACCTGTCGGCCCATAAGAGAAGAGAAATACATATTAACTGCACCGAGTTTGATTTAGGAGAAGCTGGAGTCATGCGTCTGGGGTCTTGCAGCTGGCCTGGCTGCGCCGCTCCCTCTGAACACCCTTGATATTGCAAGAAAAGTCTAATGAGAAACATATTTGCGCCCTTCTTTTCTCATCAGCGTTCAAAGTGCACCCTGGAGTTCACACACCACCACGTCAACATTAAACGAGTCCGTCAGACGAGCAGTTTGACTAAATATCTGTTTAACACAATTGTGAGTCATAGGCAATTAATCTGCAACATACACGGCCTACAGCATCCCTTTCCGCATACACACACACACACACACACACGCACATACACTGTCCTCTAGCCTTCATGTTTATCATTCTCACTTTCCTCCAAATGTAGACACAACACTCTCAACATGTCGAGCCAAGGGGTCACTGAACATCTATTTCCAATACTTGCCATCCTGAAATGATTCCAGCCGCCATTTAAATCCTGCGCTCATCAAACTCTTAACACACCGGTAATCTTCCACACAGCCATCTTCAGCCACTCCTCCTCTCCCTTGATGTATTCATTTTTGACCAAACATCCCAGCTTGACTACTGTAACGAGGTATGATGTATTGAACCTTGGCTGTTGCCATGGAGACAGCAGTCCCCTCTTACTTGTCATTAGAGCACAAACAAGCACTGGCATCTAATGTCATTCCAGTCAACATGAGGGAGAGCGATGAGAAAAGGAGAGCGCACTGAATTCCCCCCCTTTTTTTTTCCCGCCTCAGGTTGAACTGGTTTTTGTGCAGATGATTTGGGTTGCACTGGATGTTATGGGACACCGTGGCGTGTGCAGGGGCATTGTTGCACAGACGCACACCTCAGTAGAGGCGCAGGGTTTTTTCTACATCCCATTGATTTGACGTTGGCCAGCAAATGGAATTAGGCGTCCATGGGTGTCACCAAATAATTGCCTGTCTGAGGCGCCGCCAATGCTTGTTTTGTCCTGCTTCCACGCGTTTGCCCGCATATAATTAGAAACCAACTCTGGATTAATTCACTTTGGGATGCAAAATGAGAAATGCGTGTGTTAATGTGAAAGTGGATACATTACATATCTGAGGACCAGTTAATTACCTTTAATAGAGAGTAAGGTGACCATGTTCTGTTCTGGAAACTGCAGGCTGACAGGGTAAAGAAATACACACAAAAAAGAAGAAAAAAGGAACAAATGATTGTTATCAAAACTGAGAAAATGTTATGCAGCTCTCTCTCAGCCAGTATCAATTTAGGCTGCGCTAAGATAATGACAGTGTAAATTAGTAATAGTACTGCAGGGGATTCTGAGCTTTCCTGTCCATCTTACTTCCATTCAAGATGGAGCTTACTTGCTGTCTTGGTATGAAAGTGTGCCATATTTTCTGATGTTATGTTACCCCTTCATTTCACTTTTAATCAGTGGCTGCTTTCTGGTCCCATTGTTTGAGGTGAAATTGTAGCTGTATGCCTCCCTGTCTTTTTCTCTGAACATAATCTCTTCCCCTCACAGAACAATAATCCTACCTTATTTTCTCTCTCAGTGTTGGTCTTTTATTACTTCCAGGTGTTAAGGCCTTGTCTCCCTCTTAAGCAGATGTGCTAGGGAGCGGGGGGTGGGGGGGCTTCAATTGGAGTTGTGCTATTTCAAACCTAATATTCGGTTGGCTCTCTGAAGGCAGTGGGAAAAACATGAGAACGGTGTATTTGCATTTAACAGCAGCAGATGTGAGAGACTGAAAAAACAAATTGAACACATATCAAAACTGTGCGCTATGGGCAGAGGACAGAGCCTGGAGAGACTGTAACCAAGGTGGAACTGGTGATTCATGGTGACGCTACATCTGTTGGTGAGCTGGTCAGTCTTTGCATGCAGAGCGGATATATGTCTTTCATCTGGTACACAGAGCTTTTTAGGAGGGTCTACAACTGCGTCCTCGCAGTGAACATTTTGAATGATAACTTTGCTTCACAGATTGTTTATAAATCTGTTTTCTGCTTAATAATAATAACTTCTTTCTCTTGACCCAAGAATGATATTAGATTTTACAGAAAAGAAACACTGAGCCTCCAGCAGTTGTGTTACAGACTCAAAATATCCATTTTGGACTTTCTCCTTTTTCCTGTAAGCAGCTAAACTGAGATCACATGTAGTGGCAATGAAAAGAGACGGGAAATTGACTACAGCATCGGAAATCAATGGAAGGTAAATGTGCTCCCTAAGTACAAGTGAGCAGCTGATCACTGCCTTCTGTCTACCCCTCTCTTTCCCTTTCTATCTCTTTTCCTCTCGTTCCTTTCCAGCTTCTCTTTTTGGTTTTCCCACTACACATCCACTCACAAATTCTGTCTGTGAGCATAGCTACACATTAAAAAAAAAACTAGTGTTTTGGGATGAGTGACAAATCTTTCATCGTGGTGTCAAACTTTTGGCGTGACAAAATATGAACATCATCAACAACAATCGTTTAATCCCTAATAGTTATTTATAGTTATTTATTTGAGTGAAACATTGTAATAAACAATGGAAGAGCCCTCAATTCTAAATGCTGCAACTGCACACACTGCACACACTGCCACAACTGCAGAAACTTACTTTGCCAATTTGTTGCAAACCTATTGAATCATTTACTGAGATATGTGTCTCCTGTGAAATCACATACAGTATGCCCGGGACAACGTCCTTCTGAGTGTTAAACTGAATTAAATGACGTTTTAAGTTGGAATATTTTTTGATTTATTCCTAATATTACTGACGCAACAAACTGATGAAACGACCTTCAGGAGAAAGTGGTATTATGTAACATTGAAAGAACACATTGTAGCAGTATTGTATATTAACCACTTAAAAATAGACAATGAATGCCAAAATTCTCCTTCTGTCTGTACAGGATTACACCAGAAGTACCATGAAATTTGTTGAAGGTGTAGGGCCTCTGTCATGGAAGAAGCCAATCAATTCAAACAGCATTTCTTCTTCAAACTTTTAATAAATGTCTTTTTGAAAAAATAAAAATCATGATACTTCCAGACTAAAAAGATAGCTTCTGGTTTTGGTAGAAGTGTGCTCTCTGAATGCCTTCCTTGTTTTGGAATTGTTAGCATCTAAAAAGTGATGATCTTCAGCTGACATCACAGCTTCCTCTCAACCCTCATAAGACTTTATAAAATTTACAGGTGAACAAGTGTAAACAAAAAAAGTGAATCGGAGACTTCTGGATTCATGTGGAGGATTTCAATTGTTTAACTGACGTTGAGTGACACAAGACTCTAAAATGTACATACGGGACAGAAAAAACACTGACTACTAACCCTGTCAGTGCTCTCTGGTTGACAAGTTTAAAACATTCAAATGAGCAACTAATGGCCTATTTTTGGCCTTTCTCTTGTGACTGTGTAACCTATAACATGAGTAAAAATGCATTTATAGATATTAGTTATCATTGTTAATATAAATATCATCATCATACTTATTGCCCTTATAAACAGCTATTGTGTTCATTCTGTAATTCTCTGCTATCTCTTTGTTTTCGCTTTTTTTCCCTGAAAATTGAGTGGGGGGGTGGTTTCGCTCCCCCATCACCAAGTGTTTACTCGCTTTGTTGGTGTATGAGTAAATAGGTCAATATTTAAAGAGCGGTCAAGACCTCCTCGAAGAGAAAGTTCCCAGAACTGCTGTTATGATTTGGTGTGATGCCACTGAATTAAAAGAAACTTTTAGTACTTAAGTATTGGGAAAGAACACATTGAAAACATCCAGGTTAAACAACAGTTTTCCTGTCATGAATCAATTAAAGACATTTTTAGGAAAGGTTGAGATCATTTGCTCACAATGTTACATTTACAGAACATTTATCAGCATCCAGACCTTGCCGAGGTGCCAAATAAATATAATTTCATGTTCCATATACATGAATATGTGGTATGGTTCCTCACATATGCTGCTGTTAAGCCTGTGACATTTGTCAAAGACACAATAGTCAACTGTGAGGTTATTCTGTATTACAATGAACAGTGCTGGTACTTTTAAAATTGTTTTTTTGTGTTTTGTTAATTTTTAAAGAGCAGCACTGTGCATATTATGCTAATTCCAGCTGAGGTGCATGAACATTTACTGTGGTGAATATATTATAAATGAGAGCGGGTTACTTGTCCAAATATGGGGATTGTAAAAAGAGACAAGGGGAAATTATGGGGAAAAAACTATGTGGATTTGGCTGTTGTTTTTTTTCTTTTTCAAAATGTTTTTTTTTTGTTGGCGTGGGATGTCGATGGCGTTCCTGGCTTGTTTACAATGTTGCTCTGTATATCTTTTATAGGAGACATCGGCCGTGGAAATTGAGGTTTGGAGATAAAATAGGAAACTATCAACAGTGATATGTAGGGAATATCTGTAAAAAAACAACAAAAACAACACAAAACTCTCTCACTCTTCTCCCTTTTCCACCCACAACCAACTACTGACCCTCCTTCTTCCTGTACAGACTGGTCTCACTGTGACCAGGCAGGGGTTAAAACCATTGCGCCATAAAAAAAAGAGCTGTTCATAAAATGGACGAATAAGAAGCAGAAATAATATTTCAAGTATGATTAGTTCATCCGCAGGGCACCTTGTGCGATTGAGAAAGGGGCTAGAGTGGGAGGGGGTATTGTGCACGGCAAGCAGTAAATTATATCTAGCCTTTGAATGATTCCTGCAGATCCTATTACGACAGTGAGGGGGATTGGGGATTGGTGGGGGGAATGGGGCAGTTGGGGGGGTGGGTGGAAGCAGCAGAACGAATCGGATGAATTTTGTTTCCAGCTGTCCGAATGATGGGGGAGATGAAGGGGTGTCAGGGTAAGGGAGTGCAAAGAGAGGACAATAAGACAGTAATTTGTCCTCTGCTGTAAAACACTGTCACGCAGACAAGTAAACACGTTCGCATGCAAAATACTCCTGCTTTTCTTCCTCTTTTTTCCAGCACTGGCCATCTCTCTCCCTAAATTTTACACCAAACCCTCTTAACAGACCTGCTGCCCATTACCACCCCTACACTTCCCCACCCTCACAGAGTATTTGAGAGGCGCTTGTCTGCCATTTGTCATTTTGACTGGTGATAGAGTAGCTGATAGTGGCATAAATATGCTGCTGCTGCTGCAGATAGTCCTCATGGGGAAGCAGAGATGATGAATTTATTCACTCAATGCCTCAATTTTGACAATGGTTACCTAATATTGGACATCAGACCTTTTCCCTCTCTAAGTTAAAATAAAGAATTTTGTTGACATGGTACAAAACAATTGAACCTAATATGCAATGCTTCAAGAAGTGTTTTTACATTTTTGATACCCTTCAAAAATAAAGTGTAGCTTTTAAACTATATGTTTATCCTGGGTAAATACTGTAGGTTCACTGAGCAGCTTCAAAACAGATGGTAAGTTAATGATATGATTAAAAAAAGCAGAAACCGAATAAATAAGATAAAATGAAATTTTAAGAGCAAAATAAAGTAAAGACAACTTAACAATACTATCTACTAGCTGTAACCTAACACTAAAAAGAGAGAGTTAAAACTGATGTTAAATCATTTCTGAAAGTAAAGTATAATTCAGTACACTAATGGTACCTTTGTGAGTTGAATTGCAAAATTCCATAACTTCAGTTTTAATTAATATTTCCTACATTAGTAGCAAAAACAAGGGAAAACCAGTCACGGAGCAAGACATTCCCTGTGACGGATGGTATGACTTGTCATACGAGAAATTTACTGACATGCGCTGACATCCGACTCCCAATGTGAGGTATCGTGAGGTACGTTACCAGGTGAAGTTGTCATACACCTCATCACCACTAATCACCTGCTCATCAGCATCATGTTACAGCCTCTGTTGTTTAAGCACTACTGTTACAGCTATGTTGTTAAAATCTCTGCACGCCAGATACCAATGTCTAAAGCATTTGAGGGTTTGAAAATCGTGTCAGTGAAAGTTCATGCAATAGTCAAAAAATCTGCATGTGTTGAGGCATTTAGCAATTAAATTTTTCAAATAATTATGAGGTGTATATTTTGTATAACCTCACGGAATATCTCTCAAGTCCAACTGCATCCATATTTTGCAAAAGCTGTTCGATTTATTGTATGTATGAGATCGTTAATTAAGCCTTATTTGGCCAACCTGGGGTGTGTGAGCACCAAAGCAGAGGACAGAGGGCCTGGACATTTAATGCAGGACATTAATAATAACAGGGGAGGAGGCAAGAGGGAATTAAAATGAAAGAATTCTGCACCCAACCTCCCACTTTAATTGCAAATTTAAATTTCCCATAATGGATTCTGACATCTCAAGTCACCAAAATCCATCATTCTGAAGGGTATTATTCCTCAATTAACCTATCACCCCCCCACCACCATACTGCGTCTTTCTGCAGGGCTTCAACAAAAAAAAAAGAGGAATTCTAATTACTTTCAAATATAAAGCAGATTGATAATCCTGTTTTGTTCCAAACAGTCCTGAAAACCTTCTCATGTGTCTAACTCAGATGTTATCCAAAAGTAAGAGCAGGTTTCAACTCAAAAGGCACTGAAACACAAACATCCCATTTATTCCAGTTAACGGGTATCATCGTGCTTTTCGCTCTTCCGGTGTTTCTGATGTGGCGTGGGAGTCAATGGGGTTTTTAAATGATCGCCGGAGTTGCCATTACTGTTGTACCTGTTTCTGCTTTCTCCGAGTCGAAGGAGGCTCATTTTCAGTGTTTTTCTGCTTGGGGCCGACAGTAAAAAGCACCTCTGCTGTCTTTAATTGCATTCACAGCTAGTGTAAATGCTATAGCAGTGAAGCATCTCTGCGGATAACAGAACAAAATGATGAGCTGTGAAAGGGATGAGTCAAAATTTGTTCAGACCATGTCTTCAAGAAGTTGTGGTTGCACTGATTTGACTGTTCATCTGTTTTGTTTGCCTGCATTCCTACTCTACAGCAGGTGACCATAATATCAGAAAAATAAACTTCAGGGTTGTAAGAAAATGTAAGATGTAGACGGAGGGGTTAGGGCAGATGACGCTCACGTGTTGGGATGAAACTATATCAATGACTTAATTTCCCAGGGACATTTTCCGCAACACCAGCACACTACACTGTTTTCCAGACAACTCAGAATTCTGGATTTTCCGAGCTCCTAATTGGTTAAAAAAATGAGCACAACATGAAGTAAAATATCTACCCCAACATCGAGAATCAGTTCCCATGGTGAGTCTACCTTACGCGTCTACTTATGTATGGTTTCAGTGAAGTAGAATAATTCACTTATACATCCATCTGTTACAAAAAACTTACCAATTGACAGTGGGTCAGACTCATCAAAAGCAAGCCAATCAGATCAAAATATCATGCATCATGTCACGGCAGTGGTGCTTGCTGGTTAACTTTCAATCAGTCTCTGAGATGGCCAATGGCTGCCCACACTGAAGGCCAAATTCCACCAGAAGTGGCTCCGCGTCGGTTGCTAAAGCTGGGAGCCGCTGAGAGCTAATAGTCAATAAGTGAAATTCTACCGGATGCACAGCGGCACATTTCAGCCACGTTCCTAAAGCGCCTGGCAGGTGTTCATTCTCTGCTTCCTTGATAGTCCTGGGGGAATTTACAACTGGCTAACGTCTCCGGTCCGTGTACATTCTGCATTTGGTGGAATATGCACATAAACGAGGGTTCTGCTTCCAGGGTTCTTCCATTAAAGGGAGTGCCATTGTCCTGGACACTGGTTGCTCTCAGAGCTCTGTTGGGTCTCATGTATAACTATTTGAGAGCATGGCCTGACTATGTTCAAGTGCCCAGAGATAACTGTTATCATTGAATAAATTAAGTCTGACTGACTGGTATAAGGCATGCACCAGCTTCTCCCATCTACTCCCATTTTGTACACCAAGATATGAAAATGTGTCAGTACAAGAAGGCTCCAGAATTGCTCTTATGCTTCTAAGTTTGTAGTCTTAGCTGAATTCTGGAATGTAATTCAACTGGTAATTTCAGTTTGACGTTCCAGCTCATACAAATTGGTGACATCTTTAACAGAAGGGGTTAAATCCCAACTTAATAATAACAATTATTTTCAATGCTTTGGCTGCTTTTGATGCTTCTTTCCTTCAGCTACTGCAAATACTGATTTTCCCAGCACAAAAATGAGCAATTCTTTGAACAATCTCTATTGGCTTTTTGACATCACTCTCCTTTCTGGGACATGAGTGTAGGCATGATTTGAACATTTTGATTAGATAAATAGTTGAGTTTTACTTCAATAAATCAACATAATTGTGTACAATGAGCCCATTGAGAGGTCTGCATTAACCATGTTTATACTGAATCTGTTTATCCAGTTTGCCAAACGTCTTCCCTTATAAATGTCACCAATGAAATCAGTCGAAAATTTGTGAAGTATTTTGGGGCAGTCTAATAGGCAAATTAATAAACCCATCAGAAAGTTACAGAAAAAGAATGGGAGATCACATCACAAAATAAGGGGGAACACAGGCAGTAATAAATGTCAACATCATGAGGACCAACAAGCATGCCGGGGAGCTGAGAAAATGAAAAAAGAAAAAGCTTGCCTGCAGGCATAATGCACTTTTAGCTGGCAGTCATGTAGCTGTTGACTGTTCTGTACTTTTGTAATCATTCAAATTTAATTAAAGGCTGAAGGGGAAAATGGCCTGAGCTGACAGTATAATGAGCTGCCAAAGGACATATTTTTAATAATCTTAGTTTGTAACAAAGATGTTGCCAAGTCATGGTCACATCATGAGCAATACACAGCCTTTTTTATTGGCCAGATAATTTGCACCTGCCCCAAGGACTGCACTCCCCTCTAAAAAAAAATCTCTGACTAAACGTATGATTTCATTTCACCCATCAGGATAAGTTATCATCAAAGAGTGCATGAAATTAAAAATCAAACGAATGTCATTATTACTGTTGTATTGTGTAATTGTCTTCCCTTTTTACTATCACTTGTGGCTTGTCTTTATATGCTTGCGTAACCAGCACGTTCACTTCATTTATACAGATTAAACAGGAACAAAACACAAAAACATATGAATGTTACATTAAAATTATACAAAATATAGTACATTTATCTGACGAGACTAAAACAAATTTGTTTTAGTCACTACTATCACCCTCTGCTCCTTGTCTCTTTCTCTTCAAACCCAAGAACCCTTGATCACCCACCAATTTCATTTCTCCTACAAAGTTTCATCTGTTAAAGGTTTTTTTTTGTCCCTTATCACCATCTTTAAAAGCTTGCTCAGAGGGGAATTGCTGAATAAACATACACACATTGTATGAATATGTAAAGAGTGTATACAGTATGCTAATGTGTATATCATTCATTTCACACATAAATGTAATAAAAATGTCAGTGTGTGTGGAAGAATAGACTATCATCAATGGTAGAACTAGATGAGTGCCCTTTTAAACGATTATTTATTTAATATTTTGTCATTCTAAAGTTGTGTTATTTAAAAGAGTGTGGAGTGCTGTTTGCCATTTTATATTGATCTGATGTTCTTTTCTTAATTAATAGAGATCCAACATACCATACCATCCAAGAGCAAACACTTGGTTACAGGCACCGCGAAAAACTGAAGAAAAAAACTGTAGCAAGACCATGGCTGGGGTGGACAGCCATCCCCACTGCGCGATGCAACGCCGAAATACGTATTTAACGTAAATTTTCAGTGTCTAAATCAGGTCTCCTGAAGGTGCAGAATGAAATTTTTTTTTACGGACATCATATGGAGGTCCTAATCTGACGTCTTGCGGACCTCCAAATTGGATGTTCACATGACGTGAAATTTCGGTTGAAATTGGCTGTCGAAATCAGGTCTATTTCTGACGTGGTCTAGACATCCGATCGTGACGTCCACATGAATTTTAGATTACATTTGGACGACATCTTATCAACCCAGATTTGGTGTCCACAGGACATCTACATATGAGCATATTTACATCCTAATGACATCTTCCACGTCCATTTAGATTTTTAGCTGTTCGTTTTGTTTCAATAGCCTTTACCACCTTTCATCAAATTGGGTTCCAACCTGACAAAAAAGGTTTTTATATACAATCACAAATTAAGCCTCCCTTAATTTTCTCCTTTCAAAATGTGGCCAAGTCCAATATTGTCAGTCACTTCTGCAATTATAACTTTGAAACTTAACCTAAAACCTGTCAATTGAAGCTTTACATAATGCAGAAATAGCCTATTGCAATTGAAATCGCCACTAAAATTCAATGTCTACAAGAGGTCCAATAATGACGTCCAAATCTTGGATCCATTTTGCACGTTGCGCAGACGTCTAGATTTGGTCCTTGACCGACCACATGCACACGTCCAGATGAGGTACAAATGTGAACGTCAGTTCAACATCTAAAAGAGATCCAATAATGACGTCTGAATCTTGGATCCATTTTGCACACTGCGCTGACGTCTAGATTTGGTCTTCAGATGACGTCCAAATGCTGAACGTCATTACGACGTCTAAAAAAGGTCCAATTTAGACGTCCAAATTTCGTCTAGATGAGGTGTTCGACGGACCAACCCAATACTGACTTGATCTGCACATCTCTCCGACGTCCAATGTTTGGTTTCAACCAGATTGGTTTCATTTGGCTGCCCACCTGCCCATTCTTTAGTACCACCTTCTCAATGTGATGACTCCAATCCCATATCAAATATATTACTTGGACCTCATTGAGATAAGCCATGCATGGATGTATGGATGAATATTGGTGTATCCAAATGATTTAGATGGACTCCACTGCCTGACAAAAATAGAAGCTCTGTCTATGTGCTCTGTCTATGGCAGGCATCGGCGCAGTTCCAACTTCAGTGGAAACTGACACATTGATTTGAATGGAAACCTATCGCATCCGTCAAGACGTCGGCACATTCCGCATTCAGTGGAAATTACCGGTTAGGCTCCACTTGTGCTCACACAATGTGAGTGATGCGCCCAACGCGACTTGGTCAAGCTACCCGGTCATGCGACCAAGTTGTGTAGGTTGCCATGTTCACCAGTCAAGTCAGAAATGTTGAACTTTTAAGGTGACTTCACCTGCCACTGTGCCACTGTAGGCCAGTCAGCGTTGTCCTTACTGTCGTCATTGGATGTCCTATTGCAGAGATCATTGCTTTGTCCCGGGTTCATACGGTGTGAACACATCCCTACAGTGAATTGTCACAGGTCCCTGCATGTAGCTGACAGCTCCATTTGAACCTTAAATGACCTGTTAGTCATTATGTTATCAGATGGTATGTGCAAAATCCCTTTCAGTGATTATACAGTAATAATGTAAGACAAAAAAGGGTATCTGGGCAGTGTGCAGTGAAGCCTGTGATTTTTACTGGGGCACTGAACCACCCTTGGTTTTGGTCTTTAAGGACAACAGTGTCCAAAGTTCCTCTTTTCTAAAGATACAATGGAACACTTTGTAGGGACACTATTAGCTGGGTTGTGCAGTTGGTGTCCACTGATTTGACACAGGGGAAACCATCTCGATGTACTCAGATCTGTACCCTGCATCTCTGTCAAGTTCTCAGATATTGGTGACACTTCTGGCAATTGCATTTTCCTCCTGGTTTGGATGAGAGAAGCTTTCAGCCAGTTCTTTAACATTGGCTACAAACTAGGCGTTTGTGACCAGTGTCAAAAGGTGTACCTTAATGTGTAGCTTAACATTTCTTCAAAACTCTTTAGAGACCTAAATTGTTTTTTTACAGAATAGAGTAACATGGGAGGTGGACATTGAAATTGAAAGTAGTTGCATGTACAGCATGTACTGTTGATGTTTACTATACATTTACAAATTAACCATACTCAAGAGTGGTCAGGAGCTGAGCATGGATTTATATATGAAAAGATGATCTTTTTAAAATTACATCTTTCCGTGTATGTGTATGTTATACGTAGGTTATAGTTACTTTCTATATTCCTATCTACAACCGTTTAATGGCTCCATGGCTCCAAAGCAGGGGATTAGTATTAGTAAGGTTTAAGTTTAGTTAAATGACAATGAGTTATTTTTCATGTGACTGCACTTGTCATATTCCCACTGCACCTGCTTTAATCTAGCTTATCTGGGATTGTTTGCTATCTTCATGGGGACCTCGGCATGGAAAGATATGTTTTCTTCCAAATGGGAAACTTTATTAACCTAGAACATGGTTACTAAAAGGTGGTGTGACTTGAAAGCATGTCAGTTTCATCAGTGTTATTCCTAGTGCGATACTCTAGTAGCGTTACTACATCAAAAAGCTTTTTGCCATTAAATAGAATTCATTAAATATTTTTGTAGCTTGAGGAAAATGTGCCTTTTGCCAAGTGGTTATCTAGAAGAATTATAAATATTAAAAATTAGTGATGGCATAAGAAATAATTTCATTTTTCTGTGTCCTCTTAGTCACTCCGAGTTTATCACTAATTCATTTCTTTCTTCTCAACTTCTTACAATATAAAGTTTTTAGTTAATCATCTCTATTAAAGAATTATGAAAATGATAAGGGTATGTGTACGTGACCACTTTCAATTGAGAATCTGTCTGTCTTTGAGTAAATGTTCGACTCAATAGTTTCTTTATTATATCCCCACATATTAACGTATTATTAGGTCACTACACTGAGTGTGAATGAGTGTTGCCTTAACTGCTCTGCGCACTCCACACACTGAAAGCCACCATACAGTGCAAGCTGTAAAATGCTATATTTAAAACCACTTATATTTGTGTGAACCTCTGTAACATCAAATGACCTCAAATTGAGATGCATTTTAGGCCATCTGATCACAAAATTAATATCAGTAACTTCTTGCCTGCTTTACTCCGTAAATGCATGTTTTTAATCAATATGTTGTATGACTTCAGGTGCTTCAGTGATTTTGATTGTGTGCAATCAGAGGACTTCACATCAACTTGTTTGTAGTAACCCCCCCCCCTCCAAAAAAAAAAAGAAAGAATAGTAGAATTTGTTCGGGTGTGGTACAGAAGGTGCTGCTTAGTGTGATGGGTCATGGGTCACTGCTAAAACAATATAGCCACATACGATCCAGCCCAACATTAATATATTGTAGGATTAGTTCACACCTGAACTTGGAGCTGTCCACTTGACAGATGAAGAACAGCAGATGAAGAACAGGGGTAGAATGACAATGTCAAAAATATTGTTGCGCTCTTAAAGGATAAATAGACATACAATATGCTCCTTTGTTTATTTATTTATTTTTACATTTGAATGCACCAGGAGACAGAGATAGAACGGATGAGTGAAGGATGACTAAGACGAGGAGCTGTCTGTTTGTGGTCAGAGGATGTGGCAGACGGCTTGTGTTGGATGATACTTGATCTGATGTTAATGTGCTGCCGCTGCTGTGTGAGAGGGAGTGAGTTGAAAGAGGGAGAGGGGAAGATGGGCAGATAATCCCGTCTGCCTGATGAGATTGAATGCTGGGATTGATTGATCGCCTAATCATAGGAGGAAATGGGCCTGAAAATGAATGGGACTCTGCCCTTGGCTTGCTGTGGAGTTGGCTGGTTGGGTTGAAGGGGATGTTAGCTGCAGAAAGACATGGCCTTAATGTGCATGGGACCTGATTTCATTTGTGTCTGATATACAGTTATATGATCCTAGCTAAATGATCAAATAAAAAAGGAAGAGGGGGAACAGCGTGGGTGATGTAAATCAAGCTTTATTGCTCGAATATTACTTTTTCATCTCATCTGAAATGGATGCTTTGAAAAGAGAGTAAAAATAAAAATTCATCATGAATTTGGAGTTGTAGCTAGAGATACCCACTGTCCTCGATGCAGTTGAATGGGTAGCACTAGGTATTTGTTGAGTATTTGTTTGCTGTGTTTTTAGCTGGAAATATTGGTTTTGATGAAATCATTCAGTGGGATTGGACATTTTCCAAAAATTCAGAATTCTATCACACCATCTCTATTCCCTTGTCTGTCTACAGTTGTTTGAGAACAGAGGAGTTGGTATTTGTGTTTTGAAAGAGGTGTGCATGTATTAATACATAAGTGCACAGAATAAAAAGGAAAACTGATAGATTCATAGAAACCTGGTAACAGCGAAATAAGGCATTGAAGGAAGATCTTTTAATTTAATTCAATTGTATTTATATAGCCCCAATTCATAACAGTTATCTCTCAGCTCTTTAACGCTTTCATACATAATGGTCTCTATAGCTGACAGCTATTCAAAGCCTAAGCATGGCCTTTGATGGTACTTATGCAGCTATACAGTGGAAGCTATTGCTTTATCCAATACACTGCTATCCATTGGCCAGTAACTACTGAGACTAAAGCTGTGAAAATTCCCAAGTGATGATTTTTTTGTTGGGAGAAAATTATATATTCATATATATATATATATATACACCCATATACTGGGTGAATAGCATTAGTCCAAGTACAGATCCTTGTGGTACCCCATAGCTTATTTTGGTGTGGATAGAAAATGTATTATAACATCAACAAACTGGTCGTGATCTCAAAATCTCCAAATACTCCCTTTAATAGAGATCTTTCCCTATGACAATCCTCTTTTATTAAAGGTTTACATTTCTCAGTAAGTCGAGTGGATGGCTTGTAACCAGATGGTTACCAGTTCTATCTCCCGCCCAGGAGAGGTCCCGCTAAAGTGTCCTTGAGGAAAACACTGCACGTTGGTACCATGTGTGAATGGTAGGTAATGTGGTATGTAAGGCACTTTTAGTGCCACTAAAGTACAGAAAACACTTCATAAGTACAGCCCATTGAGCATGTACCATTTTAGTGGAGAACTAAATTTGGAGAACTGCAGAGGTTGTTTACATAAGCAAGTACCGTGAGTTTAATTAGTCTAAATAAGCTACTGTGAATGCATGAAAGACATTCTCCCAGCTCTTAGGGCACAGAGAGGAACACATTTTCAAGTTTCTGTATGTCTAGATGAAGCATGTAAGTTATTACAATTTGCTGAATGAAATTCACAAAATTATGTGAAATGACCAGTTTGACACTTCAATTTGGCATATCTAAATAGATAGATTGGTTCTTTGTGAGTACAATTATTTGTTAATACATCTTTTGTGATGAGGCGGATGCATTGTTTATGGTCACTCTTCATTCTGTCTCCCTCTAGAGTAAAGTGTGCATGTTACATTTGTTGGAGAAGAAGGATGTTTTGAATCCAAAGCAAAAAGCCTTTGAGTCAGATGAGTGAGGGAAAAATGAGCAGCCTGCACAAAGAACTGGAAATATTGTAGTGTAATTGATCAATGGCATTGATCAGCCGGTCAATCTTAGAGTCTATGCTTGCCTCTGTTTACACTCTCCCATTGCCACAGTGTTAAACTGAGCGAGCGCTTGGCAGCCACCTTAGGGACCTTCTAAAAGCCGGCCTCACACCCGCCATTGATTGGCATGTCGATTATCCTGGAAGCTGTTGACAGCACAGTTGTTAGCCATCTTAAACATTAATGATGATGGTGATTTGTTGCCTTGAGTTTACAATGCTGAATAAAGGAAACAGCCATTCCTTTTCCAGTGAACTAGCATTTTAAGTAACATGAACCACAAAAACTAACCATGAGAAGAAAATGTTAGTATTGTTTAAAATGGTTTATTTAACGGTTATTTTCGTTGAGGTCAAAATATGCATTTTCGTAGATGAATGATTGTGAGTAAAGACGATTGCACTCATGTTAAGACATTTATTTGCATCAACTAATTTTTCAATATTCTTATTGAGCATGAGGCTGCTTGAGAACAGTCTGACTTTTCATTGAGTGCACTTTTTCTTTTTTCGTAAATGATATGTAAAAATCAGGAACTCAGGGATTTCATCATCCTTTCAAAAAGGTCACCCTCATTTTGTTTAAAGTATTAAATACAAACCTCATCTGCCTGCTGATTCACTACATGTCTGCACAAAACACAGTTATGACACTGGGAAGCACAAATGGGAACCATATAATTGGACAATTTGAAAACACACATTGGCTTGCTGAAGCAATCATAATAGGAGAACATTTACAGTTATTTTGTGATTAGTCAATGTTACACAAAAAGAAAATATTCTATTTCCATTGACAGTTTTTGTCAAGCGATAGTTACACATTATCATTCAATAGGGCTGAGGAGTTGTAAATGTGCCACCACGCTTAAGTGTTATCCAGCCAAGACTGTGCCTTGTCGTGTAAAATTAATTGGCAGGCACCAGCTTCAGCCCAGTTCCTGTAAACTGTCTGTGTCAGTTTATAGATTATTTTTCAAGTTCCTTAAGCGTCACCAAATATGTCCTTATTATACAAACTCCTCACTTTAACAGACATACAGTGATTGACTGACAGTGGCCCAGCTGCAAAAAACAGTGCCTCTGAGAGTGGTGTCACCCCATTAATGTAGTAGTAATGCCCATGTCCTCTCTACATGACGCTCCCGAAGCAAGGAAAGCAATAAAGCCCCTTCTCTCTGCCGTGGTGTACATAAGGTCAGTCACCACATTTTAAAATTTTCTGATTCTTTTCAAATTGCCCTGAAAGGGATAGTTCGGATTTTTTGACATGAAGTTGTCTCTAGATCCTCACCATCAGTGTCATTCATCAGCAGTGACTTTTCCCCCACTGCATCCTGTGAGCTGCGTTCCGGCCCGGTTGCGGTGTTGCAGAAAGTAGTTCCGTCTAGTTGCTGGGGACACACGGATAAAGCGTTTTTTTCCTAAAAACAATATGTGTTCAAAAGAGTAATCTATTTGTATCACGAGTTCTTGGCCGCAAAACAGTCTGACCTCGCAATCACCCGGCACTATTTTCCCTCCCTTCGTATCACTGCGCACACCATCATCACGGCGTTTACATGCTCGGAAGGAGACCGCTGCGACACGTCTTCTCTCGCATCACAGCAGTCTCCTTCTGCCTCCTTCAGCTAATGGAAAGGTGCAGTGATACGAAGGGAGAGAAAATAGTGTCGGCCAAGAATTCGTGCCAAGAATTCGTGATGCAAATGTATGATTCTTTTGAACGTATATTGTTTTTGTGGAGCAAAATGCTTTAGCCATGTGACCACAGCAATTCGACAGAACTACTTTCTGCAACACCAAAACAGGGCCAGAACTCCGCTCACGGGACGCAGCGGGGGAACAGTCAGTGCTGATGAACGACACTGATGGTGAGGGTGTCATACAACTTCATATAAAAAAATCCTAACTATCCCTTTAATCTTTTACTTCTCCCATGTCACCAGGAAACGTGAAATCTGTTATGATAATGATGTGGACCTGTCCAAGGTATTAGTGTTAAGCCATCTGATTAGGCTTCACATTGATTAGTCCATCACAGAGAGACTGGCCAGGTCAGGCCTTTAGAAGGGAGTAAGGTTAGATTGATGGTGGGGGGTTGCCAGTCAATGTGCAAAAACGTCACTTAAAATCAATCACAAATGTGTAAACAGGAAACATTTCAAAATGTCTAACAGTTACAAACACAATTTGCAAAACCCCTATAGATACCCACTTAGAACAACAAATTAATAATTGATTAATAATTAATAAATCAATTGTGAAGGTTTAATTTGCTGCCTCTCATTAATTGAAGTAGGTTTAATGGTGATTGATCCTATGTCCTCTTACTTTTTCAGAAATTACAAACCTAAGAAATACAAACATGAACATTTTTAGGGTATTCAAGGTCCTCTATATGAGGAAATTAAACTTAAATTTAGCATCAAACAGCTATTTGCCTCATAAGGTTGTGGGAAAGTTATGGTGCTAAATCAGGTCAAACTTCCTTGGTGTTTGTTGATTCACCAGCTTGTTCTTTTTCTCTTCTGGTGGCTGGTCACGCATGCATGTTAGTGCGTGTGTTCAAAAATGTATTCCTAAAACATTGTTGGCTGTTTAAAAGAGCAGTGGCTGCGTTGTGTAAAGCCCTGTGTTGTTGGTGGAAACAATTGATGTTTGTGTGACATCACATCAACCTTACCCTATTGTCTTCTTCATATTGGTGAGACTAATGATCGTGACCATTAGATTGTAACTGTCATTTCAATGCCACTATGAGTTAATTTTTGGTTGCTCATCCATCAAGTGGCTTTTGGGTCAAAAAACAACAGATTCTGCTATTTCCAAAGTTGGTCGCCTGATTGAACATGTGGCACTTGCATTTTTAAGATACCAGTGAGGAGCAATGTACAAGAGAAGAAATTCAGTTGTGCAAATGTTATTATTGGTATTCAGCCTTTAGCCTCAATCAGGAATGGCAAGGTTAGAATAAAAACTAAAATGTCTGCTAAAAGATAAAGAGTGTTTTGGCAACAAACATGATAAAGCGTAGTACATACTGGGTCTATACATGTTAACATATCGATGGGAATACAGATGATAGAAAAATGAAAAGAGACAGGGTTGCATTCTAGAAAGAATAACGGGAATCTAGGAAATGGGAAGGAGGAAGGAGGAGAGACGGAGAAGCTGAGGAAAGGTTAGGACTCTTGCCTTGCCTGAACACACTAAGGCTTTTAATCCCGGAACAAAGTCATTAAGTTTCACAGCTACAGAAGAGCCCAATTAAAAGTGGAGCGTAGGCTTGCGTCTGAAAAAAGGCATAATTTGCTGCAGGAACCCAGGCTTTTTATCAGACCAGTGGGAGCCCTTTCTTATGCACCCAGGGAATCAGAACGCCTGTCAGACATCTCTCCAAGATGTTTTTACTTCAAATAATTCACTTTCGCCCAGAAATAGGCCAGTTGTGAAAAGCAAGGAGAGAGCTTAAACTGGTTTAAGCCACCTAGAAAATAAAAACCATTAGTTTTTCATCCCTTCTGTTTAATGCAGGACTTACTGTATATTGCAAACATTCAATGAGATGCAAGTCACCATCAGAAGTCATAAAATGGGGAGAACATTGTCTTAACAGTTCTATTATCTGGTTGATATTTCTAATATTCCTCTCTTAATTACACCCAGTGCTATTCCTGACAGACAACTCTCTGTATAGAAATCTTCAATTATCCTTTACAAAGCTCCATTTTACTCCAATTAGCTGTTTAATCCATCTGTGTGCTGACTTAATGCAAGTATCGAGTGAGGTGCAAGGGCTTGATCTCGACTTCCTTGTTTACTGAAATAATTGATATTATCAGATTGTCTGTGATTAATGGGCTTACTAAACTATACCGGAGCTTAGCAGCTTTGCCGGAGTGCAAAGACTCACATACCAACATCCCTTGAGTCACCTAATTACAATCTGGAGTTAGATAATCAAGTAGACAGATGTTGCAAAAGACTTCAATCAGAGAAATATCTTTTATACCCCAGAAATGTTGAACCTCTATGATTAGATGTCTGTTATTTAGATCATAAGAGATGGTGGTTGGTGCAGTTTGAAAGGAAAGAGGGAAAGAGTTAAGATACATTGGGCTACAGTTTTGAGATGCAATGGCGTGATTGACTGTGATGGTCCCATTTCAAAGTTGTGTGGCCCATATTCTCATCAACCAAATGTTCACAAAAGTGAATATATAACTCCGAAACTTATTTTTAACTGGTTGAAAACATGTTACAAACATGTCTGCATTCAGACAAAACATATTTCTAAATTCAGGGTGTTTCAAGACTAAATTCGCAATGCTGTCTGACAGAACCTGACATAATGTTGGTCAATGTGGTCGATCCCGTGCCGGACATAACACCTCTGTTTTCTACAGAGCTCTAGAATGCTTATCCTTTCCCCTGTAAAGTATGCAATAAAAATGCTGCTGTGATCTCACTGTCCATTGAGTTGTGCGGGGGGAAAATGCTGATATCAAGCTCATTTCAGATTTCTTTTTTCCCCTGTTGCCAATTATGAGCCTGCATTTATTTGTAAAGGGCTTATTTGAACTTCCTAATGGAGACACCTCTTTTTTTTTTTATTGAAACCTAATAAATCAGCACAAGTCACTGCAAGTTAATTCTTGCACCATTTTTTGTAACAATTTTTTTACCATTTGATGGCAGAACTTAATGTCAAGACATCCATACTAATAATGGATGTCATATACATGCAATAGTATCAAAGTGGAGTTCTGTCCCATGGAGTATTTGGGGCAACTGAACCATCATCCTCAGCCCAATTGCATGTCCAGCGTTATTTGCAATGCTGACTGATTGCTCATTTCTGTAACCTTCTCCATCCCACACTGCAGCTATGGCTTGCCGCCTCTTTAATTCTCTATCCTTTTGGGCCGTTCCCTCTTTTTCCTCAGCTGCTATCACTTTCTTTGTGTCTATCTGTAGGAGCTGAGCTGATATCATCCTTTGAAAAGGTAATGATCCCAGTGTGTTGAGATTATGGATGTGTGCTGCACAGTGTAATGGCCTGGCTTTTTATTACCTGCCGCATACTAATGGCGCAAGTGAACGTATGAGATGACACCTGCAGGAAGCGGTGTGCAAGCTGCAGCCGCACATGAAAGAATAGCCATTAAAAATGATCAAAGAAATTACTGCACTCGGCTGCACAACACTGCACTCACGCCTGCCTAGGTGTTCATCCCTCTGCCCCCCAACATGCACACGCACATGTACACACACTGACATGCACACGTGAGCACACAGACTTGCACTAATTAGTATCTCTCTCTGATGTATATTTTCCAAGTGATCCTCTGTGGAAATGTCCTGCTCATAGTTGCCTTAGGCTCTCTGCAGAAACTGATGCACCCATACTTGCAGATAGGAAATGGAGGATATGAGTTCAAAATGATACCTCCACCACAAATTATTCATAAACATATTACAACAACTCTTTTCGATCACTTTTATTAATTGAACTTTCCTTCCGTGGTATTTTGTTAAATGAAAGAATAAATACACTATTTATTTTGAATTAATGCTCCTTGGCCCCGTAAAAAAAGAAAATAATCATTATATTTTCTCTTTTTGAATGATTCCTCAACAGTTTGAGAGTCAAAGTTTCATATTTTGAGATCTGTCTGAATTTAAACTAAGTATGGTGAATCAATTTTTATGTCAGGGGTGAGCATGTAGCAGGGGAATGGAAACTTTCTCTACCCTCCCGTGTGAACATATTCCAACCAGCTACACTGTTACAATGGTTCCTTCTTTCTATGTCACTTTTTTTGCTTTTTTAATTTTTGTGTTGTCTCCTGATTACAATCTGTCCATCTCTGCTTGGGTTGCAGCACCTCGGCTCCATGTTCATTCCTGGACATGATGCACTAAGAGCCAGCTTGCCAGTTTTTTTTTATCAGTGGACCTTCTTTGCTGACTTACAGATGGCATTTTGCTGCTGTCAATCCCTTGCCCCTTACAGTAAATCCAGTCTTTGGAGCTGGGACGTGGTGATAAATATGTTTATTCCCCACAGAGCTTGGAACAACTCGTTCAACTTGTTATTCTTAAAATATTTGTTTGTTCTGAAATAGTGAACGTCAAACATTACCTCTGAAGAAATTATAGGCGTAGTCTCATTTATATGAAATTGAGCCTCAGGTGAAAATGAACATGCTACATGCAGTTATTATTGTAAATGATTATTTTTATCGCCACATATTTTTTCTCTCACAGTGAACAGGTAACAGCTGAAGACTGCAAAAGGGAATTTTAGGGATCCATTTTAGTAAAGATTCATTTTCTTGGTAGTCTTCCTTCTTCCTCTTTACCCCTTCCTTTTCTCTCCCCCAGTGGTCCATTTTAGAGTCATGCGGCGGCATGGTTTGGTGGGTAATTTCGCTGCTTTTTCATGTGTCGGAGAGCGAAGAATCCTCCTCCATTAGGTAGTGTCATCTTGTGATGTATGATGTACGCACAGAAAGGCAATCTGATGTTTATTCATGACTTTCAAAGCAATGCCTCAGCTAAGCCCCCTGATTTCCTTTTAAGGAACAAAACTACATGAGATTGAGACTTCATTTTAAAGGCACACAGACCATCCTGCAGCCCCTCATCTACACTTCCCTCTTCGTCTCTCTCTTGACACACACACACACACACACACCGCATGCACGCATACATACACGCATGCATGCACGCACACACACTCCTAGCCTATCACTTTTGAATTCTCCCTCGATATTTTTTCTGTCAGATTTAATTTATTTGACCCTAAGAAAAAAGATCACATGCAGTTACTTCCTTCTGATTTTTCCCGGCTGTCTCCCGATCTTGCCTCTGTACTTAGCTAAGGACTTTGATGAAGAGATGAATTTAGATCATTTTAATAGTAGGCTAGAACATTAATGAGACACACCACCTCTGCAAGACGAAAATGCCCTTTGGTCACATACGACACACACGCACACACACACACCCACGCACACACACAAAGTGAACTCGAACTGTGTAAAATGTTAGAAATAGCCTTTTACAACTTGTATTGGACGAAATCAAACTACAAAAAATCCATCAGAAATTAAAACTGGTCATATTTATATCAAAACAGGCAGTGAATTCATGCACTACAGCTGATAGCAATCCAAGCCATTTGCTCAGAAATGTAACAAGAAGCTGATCACCGCTGCTCTTCGTGTCTTTCCAGAATACATCGTATAATATCAAAATATATGAGTAGTATTTTCAATGAATGGCAGGCTCTGTAAACTGAAGGAATGACACAAAACTGATATTAACGTTAACGGTACCAGGAATTTGTTGTATGCTAGTGTTTCTACTGAGTCTTGTCTGACTTTAAGGGGCGCGTTTTACAAAAAGAAACTGCCTGGACGATATTGTGCAGAACATGAACATGCAGTGGAGCTGCAGGTTCCTGCAGTAAGGAAAGGACTCTGTGCAAAGTAAGTGGTTTTGCATTTGAAATGAAAAAGAAAGCACAAAGCATTGTCATAACACACACGCAAACAGCACCTAGCTATCTAATATTTTCCCTGTGGATTTGGCAACATTTTGCTTGTGGCTCACCTTATAAATAGTTAAAAGAATTCATGTTTGTGAGATACAGCCAGTGTGTTTGGTCTGAATTGTCAAAATAGTTGCCTGATCAAAATCCACATACAATGTGAGCCCCATGCATTTTATGCGGATCCAAATTGTTTTTATCTTTATAAGCACCATAAATTATGTGTCAGATATTTAAAACAGTACCATGAAGCTGACTTGCTTAAATCTTGTTGATAGTGGTGCTTGTAATAAACATCTAGCAAAATCACATGCATGTACAGTAGTTAATGATGCAATTTCATTGGGTAGACTCATTGAAAAAAGTTGCTCCTTTGGCTGATGCTGATTCTTTTAAGGCTATTATTGTCCCGTGCCAACGTCTTACCAATAACAATTTCCATTCTGGATTCCACCCACCAGCTGTGAGAACGTCTGTTCTATCAGAAAAACAGTGCTTCAGATATGTTGACCCCCCCAATATATGCAGAAACATCCAATGCCAACATTTTAGGTAATGAAGAGGGGATTCCTCCAGTAAACACAAACTAACAGTTTGTTTCTAATTGTATGTCTGGATTGAGTGTTAATTCAAAATGTGTGTCCCTATTTGTCTCATAAATGACTTTTTAATGGTAATAAAGTCATATCTATCCATCATACAAGCACAAGTCCATGCATCCTTTGATGGGACTCCATTGAACAAATGGTTTCTATTAATATTCTCAATGACCAGCCATCCAACACTACATTTATCACAACGTATGTGGAAGCTGAAACTGGAGTAACCTTAAAATATATTCATTTATGCTAGCCAGCAGTGCAGGGTTTTTAGCCAAATGTTATTTACATGTTTTAGGCTGAATTTATCTGTGTTTAGTGCTACCTGTCAAGTGCTGCATGGCTGCATTTTTGTTTGTTGAATTGATATCTGCTATCAGGACTCGGCACACGTTTAAGACGGACGTGCAATAGAAAAACTCAAGCACTTGTATATTTTTATGAAGCTTTGGATGCATCTTTTTAAAATAATTGCTATGGGCAGATCCCTCTTCCATCATTCCATGTTTGATTTGAATAGCTAACCAGTAGTGTGATCCTGTTATATTTTGGGGATGCGTGAGTGAGGGCTAAATGGCTGCATTTTATATTTAACACTGCAATAATGTACTAATAACGAAAACTCTTGCCTTCATTCGTAAATATTTCTAACCTTATATGATAAATAATTCAAATGTAGCAACCTCTGCAAATTCCAAAGAAAATGAGGTGGAAAGGAGGGAGAGGGCAAGAGAGGGTAGAATGAGGAAGTTGGAACCAGCATAACTAACTGATTGTTGTGCTGTCAAATTGATTTGCATGAAAAAGGCTGGCCTAATTGCAACACTTAGCTGCAACGTACTGATAATACAGAGCAGCATTACAAAAGGACATGGAGGATCTTGTATAAAGGATTTCCTGGGTGTCTGAGAGAGATGCACCAGCAGCCAATGTTTCTGTGGGGGCCATTCACAGCAGTGTGTGCCTCACCTTGTCCTGTCTGACATGACATATCCATCATGCAGAGTCACAGACATTGCTGCCTCAGCATCCATTAGCATATAAATTATCCATAGAATTTTCATACGAACATTTGAAACTCATAACATGTGACAAAATATACTAATATGGTATATAGATGCAGGCGCAAATTCTTTTCTTGTTCCTTTAGAAAAACTGTTCAGTGACGTTCTTTAAAAATTTAGATGGAGTGTCCCTCCAAGCAGATCCATGAATTTTGTGATTGAGTTAAAAAAAAGGAAGAGCACTATTACGATAGAGCACTATGTTTCTTTCACTGCTAAGGCCTTGGGCACAGGACTTGAAACAGGAGGCAAAGTTGATAATTGATGGTGAGCAGGTAAAACATTTCTTTCAGTATTGTGCCACAATGTGTACACAATTAATTGTATACAATTACATGTGTCAACTTTTGAAACAGAGTTACACATAAAAATGTTAACTTTGCAAGAAAAGGTCATATTTAGACATACAATACCCACTGACTGCCATTTTCTTGGAAACTCGAATTTAAAATGTAGATGTCACAAACAAAATGCATATTTACTTTACAAAAACAAAGAAAACAAAAAAATGACTTAGGCTGGTGTGAAAAGTACACATTTAAAAGTGATAAAGGTTAGAAGGGATTTCTGAAGACAGTACTTTCCTTTACTTCCTTTCTGTAATAAGCCATGATTGATGTTTCAAATTACAAAACAGTACAATGAAAATCCAGTTTTGTATGGGCCTCATAGGGAAAAAAGACATCTGTTTAAAATACCCTTGATTTGTTGTAATATTTGCAGTGGGGCTATGATTTTATGATTTAATTTGCCATGTTTTAATGACTTTTGTGTGCTTAGAGAAAATCAGCTAGTTTTTTGCCCCTAAATGTATCTCTAGTTGGTTGTCTTTCCTTAGACAATAGTTTTGATACATTGATTATTGGGCATTTACCCAGTGTGTGTGCGTGTGTGTGTGTGTTGTGATGGATTGTGCATGTTACAATGTATTGAATTGAGCACTTCTGTACTTTTGTATTTCAACATTTTATTTTGAATAGGTCACACCAGCAAAACTGCCAAAATGCAACGATCAAAATGTTGAGTGTGCAAGGATGGATAATTCTCACTCCTAACAACTGAGGGAGCAGAAGTGGAGAGGTTTAGAGACACTTCTTCTTTTGGATATGCATTTTCTTTTGGTTATGTATTTTACTTCAGACTTAACCTGAAATTATTTTCCTTTCAGTCTTGCCTGACTACGTCAACATCATTAAAACAAAAGCGAACCCCCCCCCACACCCCTTCTAAAGTGCTCTCACTTAAGACTTTCCAAAAAAAGATTACAAATGGAATTGCACCTCTAATTCCAGTGTGTCTTAACATCAGACAAGATTATGAAACAAAGAATGTTAACTATGAAATCTCCACAAATTCTTGCATAGTAAGCTTTCAAAAAAATAGAACCCACA
>CAESWR010000005.1:119053-137105 GCA_903171835.1 Mullus surmuletus | reverse complement strand
TGACAGTTCTTTCATCAACTATTACTGCTGGTGGTAATGGCGTTCTTACGCGACTTTAAAGACTGATTACCATACTGTGTCGATGGATTGACAGTTGACCTTCATGCCAGGTTATGAGGGGCTGGCTTTATACAGGGGTCACCTTGATTGCCTTGGTGACAGCATATTAATACTAATCTGATAATATTATGAGGAGCCAATTAATCTTTAGGCCTCAGACAAGACATCTGTTAAACAGGTAGTGTTGTTTTCTTCCACAGACAGTCCATGCGTAGAGATGTGTGGATTTCACTGCACGAGCAACTTATTTAGCAATATGTGATATATAGCAAATGTTTCACGAATCTCTATAATTTAATTTTTCTTCATTCAGGAAAGATGGTGTCCTAATGGTGTGCTAAAAGACAGTTCAGCTGTTTTTCTTTTTTCAAAAAAAATCTTTCAATCTTAGATTTTGAATACTAATTAAGACCCTGAAGTGTCACATTAGGCTCAGTCTTGGGTTCATTAATTTATACAATCATTAACATAGGCTTTTGCGTGAGTGTGAGTGTGAGTGGCTGAATGAGGTAAGATAGTATGTCAAAGTGTCTTGAGTACCTGTCATGGTAGAAAAGTATGCCACACTGTATAAATATAGCACATTTAACCATTTATATGATATATCTTTGTATTGCTCCAGTTCATATGAGATATACTTTATATTGTCATGAAGTGCATGATTTTCGACAAAGAGACAATGCTTCAGCAATTCAACATGTGTATTGATGATGCTTTGGGTAAAAGTCACCATGAATTTATATTCAGAGTATCTGGTCAACATCATCTTACTGACATATTTGCCAGCCCTGGTTTTGCTTTCTGTCACTGCAGGAGCTTGTCTCTTGAGACTCTTTTCAAATTGACCTCTGTGAATATGACTGATTATTAAACATTTTGATAGGAGGGTGGGGGAAACGTGGCTGTGTTTGTTTCAAGACAGGTAACATTTGCAGACAGTTACTAAAGCATGGCAGAACAGCCTGGTGATATTACCGCACGCTGAGCTGCATAATAAAAGGGAGCTGCATGCATATTAATGCCAGCACTCTGCATAATGTCTACATCTTATGACAGGCTTAGAAGCTCACACACCTCCCCGGTACTGCTTAACCTTGCCTGTGCTTTTCACTGTTGTTATTCTCATCCACATGCCCTCACACATGGAGGAATCTCCCCTCACCCTGGTCTCACACACGTCATCTCCTGTGTCCCTGTACTGCCAACCCGTTTCCCACACTAACACTCCTCCTTTGAAACACATGGTGGAGGTGTGATGCCAAACGAGTTCCTCGTTACCTCCCTCCCACCCGCTTGGTACAGTAGAAGTGTTTTGGAAGAACTACAGCGACATCTGCATGTGCCATGGTTACAAAGCGCCAGGCTCATACCCACCCACTCCTGTCGGGCTTCCCCTGCCAGCCCACTCTCTGCCTGTGCCGCCCCTCCTCCTTGCCCCTGCGGCGCTCATTTCTCAAATTACTAAACATGGCTAATTGTGTGAGGCGTGAAGCTCACTTCATTTGAATATTCTGGCTTGAGGGAGACTTGCCTTGCATAGGGGGGGAATTAAGCAAGGATGTCTGGAACAGGGAGGATCTGCAATTAGATACACATGACTCCCTGGAATAAAATTTCACCTTGGAATTGTTTTAATTTCTGTGAAAATTCATACCTCACCCCATTCAATACTTTTTGAATGAGTCTGTTTAGAACTGAAATTTGTGAGGGCTAAATTTGTTTCAATTCCTTGTTTTTTTATGGCCGACTCTTATTGTAATCTTTACCGGAGTTGAGAGTATTTCTCAAATATTCTGTAATGTCCTTTAAAACCGATCAAATTCAGGTACAGTTTTCAAAGTTTGTAATTATTTGCGCAAAGGTGTATGGGGGGATGGGGTCAATATACAACAAATGAATGAAAATGTGACAATACTGGCAATAAGGTGAATCAGGCTTTCAGCTGTGGCATATTTAAACTGGTGTGTATGAGGAATAATCTGATCTACTATTTCTTATAGTGGTAAAAATATATCAATAGTTTCGAGACCTATGTTTTGCATCCTAGTTGCCTCACACCTGCTGCAAACAGTCACCTGTACCATGATTTTTGCTGCAGGTCACCGAGCTCCTCTAAAATTAAAGCCACATTAATTCAAACAGGTTTTTCTGTATGAATAAGTAAGACGGCAGCATGCAGACATTTCCAAGTCTGAATATGGCAAAAAAATAATCTAATTTCTGTAATTCACAAATCCACAAACACGCATTAGTTCTGAGTGAGCAGCTGTCACAGTGAATGAGACTCTCAATGCACAGATTCAAAGGTGTTCAATTAATCCGAGTTCGGGAAGCTTCAGTCTGCTTTTTTCTTTAATTAATGTTGAATTAAACGAGTTGGCAGGTAGCCAGAGACCAGGCACACAGCTTTGAAGATTGCCATCGCGTAATGAGTCGCATTTTCTTTATATAGTTTTTTCTTTTCTGTTTCCACTCCCTCGCTGTCTACTGCCATTGCCTGTATCCCTTCGCGATTTAATGATATGCAAATGAAATATGCATAAAACGACTCTGCTGTAGGATGATTAAGCACAGAGGACATTAACCAGTGCCCGCTACACAGTCTGTTGTCTCCTCTGCAATTCCACCTCAAGCATGCGCCAACGACACCATTCTAATAAAGATCAATGCTGCTAATGCTCTAATTACTTTAATAAGACAAACAATATCCAGAATGAGAGAAATTAGATTCCAGCAAGGGTTCTTCTCGTTCCAGTTTTGTAAGATCCATGGTCAAGTAAAAGCAGTTGTCTTCATATGTGTGAGTTGGTGCTCGAGAGAGCAGGCAGAGAGAAAAAAGGTTTTCCAAGAGAGAGGGAGACTTCACATCACTGGAAATGAAGGAGCTTTTCTCTGCTTGTTTGTGAGAACTGTGGCATTATTTGACTACTGGCATATAATGAAGAAAGAAAAATATCGCCGTTCTTGGTTTCCTTCTCGCTCTCTCTCTCTCCTTCTCCCTCTCGCAAAAACACACTCCACCCCCCATTCCAGTCGGCTCGCTTGTGCAAGCCCCCCCTTTTTTGTAATCCATTTGTGTAATGAAGACGGTGCACAATTAACATCCCCTGTGGAATTAAATAAAAGGCTGATTATCCTGAGTTCATTAGCTCCGAAAAATTAGAATATCCATTTCCCCCCATGAAAGAATAAGCGAAAAAATACGGCACCAATTACAGATTAAATTGTTCATCGTATTTGTTGCGATCACGATAATTCGTGTTCGAGGTGCCCGAAACGATGCCAACTTTCGCGCAGTCCTTCCTCAGCGATGGCACAACCAGATTCAGACATCTTGCATGCCAAGGTAGTGAAGCAGCCACAAAGAGGTGATAATCCCTCCCTTTGGATGACTTCCTTAATTATTCATTTTTCACAACCTCGTGTACAGAAGAATCCAGAGGTAGAAAAAAAAAAAGAAAATATTATTGGTGGATGCTGGCGGATGGATATCCTTGCGTTGCTAATTGCGGTTTTAATTCCGCCTGTGCACATTAACCACGGACATGAGCTTAATGAAAATCCTCCATCGAATCTTTTTCTTTGTAGCGATGCCCATCCTTGGCTCCCTGCCCGATGCCAGCAGACCTTGCGGGAACCAAAGAAACATTCCGGACGCACCTCGAACTCAACCCCGTTGGTAAGTCAGCATTGCATCTGTTCATGATAGTTTAGCAACGGGGGAAAATCCTGAAAGGGTGGAGTTTGTTCATTTCTTTTGGATGGTTGGCAAGAAAGGGGCAAAAAAAAAAATAGTCGTGGAGATGTGGGGTGTGGGTGTGGAGGATGTAATGAGTTCCCACGGCCTCACTACCCCCAGTTTGGTTGCAGGCAGGCCAGCACCTCCCCCCTCAGTGTCTGCTGAACTCAGGTTTCCTCCTTGTGCCTTCTGCACCCACTTGTTCTGCTGTGCCATCCCTCTCGTCTGCTGCGGCATCACAAGTCCATGATGATTGCTGTGAATATAGATGAATCCCACAAATGCCAGCGTTCTTTTCCGCGACTGCTCACCATGCTGTTGAAGTTTTGAAGTGTCTGACTCCCTTAAGTTGCTCCTGCCACCGAAGAAAATCATCTGGGAGATAAAGCACGCATGTGTAATTAATTCCGAATGGTTAAAATTGAGAGAGAGAGGGGGCGGGGGGTAATTAATTCTCGCCCATCTGCTCTTTTTAATTTGTTTTGGCACTTCATTAGTATGCATCCTCATGTTTTGTCTCTCTTTTGTGTCTATGACATTGTAAACAGCTGCCTTTGAGCTTCAAGCGCACTCCCCTAGGTCCAAGCTGCCTCTTCTCCTCCTCCCTCCTTCTTGTGTAGGCTACACAAGATGGGCAGAGACTGTGGAAGCATGATGGCAGACAGTAGCCATGGAGTAAGCAATAGCACTTTAGACAGTGTAAGCAAGGAGTGAAGGAAGTTAACACAAAAAACTCGCTTCACACCCTCTAATATTTCGTCGCCTTTTTTTGTCGTAATTTTAACGATTTTCTTTTGCCCAATTACCGCTTATTTTGATGATAATTATCCGATTAAACGCGCCAGCCTAATTAGCGAGGCAAATGTTGTCCTAATTAGTCTTATCAGGTGCCACAAATGTCTCTCTTTTGTTTTTGGCAAGCGACACATCAAGAGCATCCGATGATTTGCTTTAACAAGGGTGCGCGATCCGCGATCCTCGATAGTTTCTTTTGCCGAATGCCATCACATTCCTGTTGGCAGACTGCTGGCGACCTGTAAGTGCTGAATCACTGCTCCTTGGGGCATCCTCCTAACAAGTAACTTCTTAAGTCCAGAATTGTCAAACGAAAAAAGCTTTTGTTTTCGCGTCTTCCAAAGCAGGTCCTTTATGGCTTTCAACTTGGCATGGTGTCTTCTACCCAGATGGCTGCCTGACTGCCTGGCACAGAGAGCTGTGATGGTTGGAGAGAAAGCTCGTAGCAAAGAGTGGGAGTGGTTTCCTTTTTTTGCCACTGCCACACCCCCTTGATTATTATGAGATAAACAAACAGCCCGGAGTTCGTTTTTGTTTTCGAATATTGATCCTGGCAATCCCACACGACACCACACGACTCCCCCCTCCTTTCTCGTGCATCGTGTGCCCTTGGCAGAAGGTTCACTTCCTGTCCGTCCTTTCCTGGAATCTTTTCGAGTTGCTTATCCATGCTTGTACGCCTATCACGATGCCATGCAGGAACAGCGAATCCATTTGCGTTCTCCGATGTTTTCTTCGTCCATGCTGGGAAGCAGTCGTAGAAATCCAACTTCTAGCATGCACAAGGCGGAGCACCCATCCACAAAAAACGGAAGAGCAAAATGAGACGCCACCAAAACAATGGCCCGACCCTTCTGTCGTCCAAGACCCATCTAGCCACCGACCCTAGAGAGCAAACAGAAGTCCGCCTTAGTACCACCACTGAATGGATGGCACTGTGCCAACTTCCCCTGCCATCCACTGCATTCGTTCCTTGTTTCCCTTGTTTGCCCATCCCCTTTCTCTCTCTCGCTTACCCACCCTCCTCCTCTTTCCTTGCGTTCCTTCCACATGCCCACTACACCCACCTTCGATCACTCTTTTTGCTCTATTGGCTTGACATTAATTAACACGCGAGTTAATTGATTCTAAAAGCTTGGGATTTCTTCTAACCTGTGCACCGTCTAGCGAGCTGTCTTTCATGCGCCTGTCCGTGATACCTCGGTTGTCTGGTATTAGATGTGCCTCTATGTTGCCCTACCTCTGCACTGGTCCTGCATGCAGAAAGAGAACGTCTGTACCCACTAACCCACCACAACAGAAAAGCAGAGTGAGCCGTGTCTGCACCACAGCAGAGGAAGCTGCTTCTTTCACAGCAGCTGATTGAGGCTGATATTTGCCCGGCTGATTCTGCCGCACCGTGTTGTTCTGGCATTTTATCTGTCGGTAATAGTCATTAATTGCATCACGATCGTGCTCTTTAAAGCCGCTTTTGTGGCCATCTGTTGTGTCTTAGTGAAGCTTAACGAAGATGTTGTAAACAAATGAGTGCCATTTCTGGCAAAGCTCTCTATACACGTGTGCTAATTATCTTTTCTCTGTTTTCATTAGCGGCTTGGTCAGTGCCGCATAACTATCTTTGCCATGTTTGCTTTTTCTCTGTCATTGCTTTTTCATTCCACTCTGTTTCGAACGGTGCTGATTAGGTTGAAAACGCGAGACAAAAATAGTTTAATTATTTAATAACCCTCACTATTCTCTGAAGAGGGAATGCCCTCTGCAGTTAATTAGCAATGCTGACACTCGCTTTAATAGTCGAGATGGAATTGACTAATTAAGAGACATATTCGCAAATACTGTCATGCAATAAAGCAAACCTTACATATTCTCTCCAAAGCTGATGTTTCAGAAACAGTTCCAGGAAAAGTATTTCATTTGGAATCAGATTTATTTTTGTTTTGAACAATCCTGTTCCCTTTTTTGTTATTTTGTTTTATTATTAAATAAAAAGCAGTACTGTGCATTTCAGGCAACAAGAAGAATCCATTATGCAAATTGACCAGTATTTGCATAATGCCTTATGCCAGTAATATGCAAATGAATCGCATAATTTATGAGCGCCTGTGCTGGTCTCATAGTGTTCCCATAACTTACAAAGAGGAGGGTTTTTTTCCCCCCTCCGTCTCTCTCCTCCTATCCAAGCTGGCACAACATGGCCAGACCCACACCCACACGACCCACAAAAAGAGAGGTTGTGGGTAGGGTACTATGACTGGGTGGGAAAAACTTGGCAGTCTGGCAGACTGATGGGGGATAAGGAGGCAAGCAAGAGGGAGGGGATGGTGGTATGGGAGAAATGTGTAGGGGGGCACATAAATCCCTCTACAAAGGCTCAGTAGCAGATGCTAATTCTGTAAAACAACTGCGAAACTAAATAAAAAGACAGACAAAAAACAAAGGCGGAAGATTTTGCCTGGGTGGAGCAACAGCGATTTCTGACTTCTTGTCTTATTGCGGGAGAGCGTCTGCTTCTGCACCTTTCTCTCTCTTTTCTTTGAGAATTATTTTTTCCTTGTCATTGGTGCCGGCAGCTTTTTTGCTCTTGTGGAGGATTTCCCCATAAGTCAGTTGGATGAAGGAAGCTGGGTGGGATAAAGAGGAGAGAGGAATACTGAAGGAGAGAGAGGAAGGATCTCAAGACGTGTGTGTGTGGGCTCCAGTCAGTCTCCACTAGTACCCTGGGATGCCACCACTCTACCCAGCCAAGCCCGGCACTGAGCATTCACTGTATCCAGGGAGACTATAGGACCAGACACATCCTGATGTATGGGTTGAAACGGTACGGTAGTTGTTTGGGCAGCACGTTTCCCGGCAGGATTCTGTTTGCTGTAATTATTCTGTTACGACTCGTTTGTGCTGATTGGCCTGCTTTGCATAGTTGAGTGAGGCTAATGGCTAAAGAGGCATCGCTCTGGAGGAAAAAAAAGCCACGGGGGACTGCGGTGAAGAAAGGCTTCCAGCATAGCACATTTGTTTTTGACAAGTGCTTGGAAAAAGGTTGTTTTTTTTTCTTTCCCTGAATCCTTTGTAAGGGCCTTTATCAGAAATACATATTGTCATCTGCTTTTGCCTCTGTTTTGGTCTTCTGGAAGTTGGAATATGCTTGTTTCCTCACATTTGGACAATGCCGAACGTTGAATGGTGTTCATGCCAAGACCACGCCATAGTGTGCCTGCTTCTCCTTAAGTATGGGGCATCTGTTTCCTCCTTGTTGGACAGTGATTGTGCCGTGGCAGACTTGTGTGCTGTAGTGTGTGTGTGTATGATAAAGAGAGACAAGGGAGATGGCATTATGCAAGTCATCATAATGTGTCTTTAGCTCTTTGTTCAAAACACAGACACTTATGCCTCAGTAAGTGTCCGTATCAGATCACAGAATTGGAAGAAGAAAAAAGGACTACCTTGTGGAAATACTGACCATCCTTAACTACCCTGTAATTATAGATTTTGGTTTTGTCTTCATTCTCGTATGTGCTTTTATGCAGTTGGTGTTTCTAGTCCCAGCTCACAGATTTATAACATCGGAATGTCAAACTCGTTATCCTACATAGATGTAATAGGCCCACCCTTTTATTATTCTAATTATGAGTAATTTAAATGTGGAATATTAAACCTCAGGATAATTATATGTTGACGATAGTGACGCTGTGACGACTATTTTTGTATGTGAATTAGAATTATACATTTTGTTAAAAAAAATATATGGTGCACCACTGTCAGGAGTCATTGTCATCTATAGTATTAGATATTGTTGATTGAAAGAAAAGAAAAGAAAAGAAAAGAAAAGGACAAACCTTCCAAAAGACAATAAGTATCTCAGGACAAAGGATACTATCTCATGTGGACCTGAACATTTTGTGTTATGTAATTCATTTTTATGATTATGATGTTTGATTTCCCAAAATACCAAATTAGAGGCAGTGTCCTTAAATGTCTGCCTGAAATGTCACAACTGGGCATGCTTGCATTCCTTTTGCCCAACTTCACAATGAAAGCTTGTTTAACACATTTTTAATGTGGATTAACAAAATAGATTTAATATCATTTTTGGAAATTTAAACTCCAAGTGCAATAATCTGCAGTTGGCACAATTCATTAAATGACTTTAACACAAGCAGAAACACACTGGTGGGTCATTCACCTATCAAATTGACATTTGATGTTTGAGTGTCAGTTGTGTCCTCAAGTTTGTCATCATACTTGATCAGAATTGCAATGAAATTAGCCTCAAACAGCAAGTTCCCAAAGAATGTTGTGCAATTTACTCATTGTCAATGTGAATATTTGATTTTTCTTCCTGTGTTTTTTTAATCAATATATCTGTAATAAAATGTTCTTTCTTTCTTTTTTTCCTTAATTTAATGCATTGTGCTTCTTAGTCAACACTTTTCAAACACAAATATTATAACAATAGTATGCCATTATTTTAAAGAATGGCCTTGGTACCTTATGAAAGAATTGGGTTTCTTTGTAAATTGGACAGATGGACAATTGAATAAAACACAATTGTTGCACCTCACCACAAAGCTTATTTTAATGTATAATAAACACTTTATAAACTGAGGACTTCCAATAGCATAAACCTGCATTGGGTGGGAAGGTTGGAGATTGGGCCACAAACACAGGATTTTCCTATACACCAAAAGAACAGTACCTGTTCCACAACAGTTAAAATTGTTTTACTCTATGGAAGCAAGGGTAACAAAAATGAGTGCATGAGCGATACTGGTTTCTAGGAATGTTGACATTTCTATAGCTTATATGTAGAACACTTATTTTGATGCTAGTTTCAGTTTTGTATTATACAGAACGAACAGTTGTAATTCAAAGTACCCTCCTGCTGCTGTGCCAACAAGACTGATAGAATTTATCGGTCCATGTTCTTCATGTCAGAACCATTGAAATGTAGGCTACTGAACATCTCATAAAGGACATGTTTTCATTTTACAAACTTCTTTGCTTATACGGGGTACTAATAATGAAAGTTTTTGACTTGATGAAGTAGAACGAGAAGTTGTTCCAGCAAATATTTTTTTATTGAGTTATTTAATAGAAAACCCAGCAATAAATCAGATTTAAAGTGTATTTAGTTAGGAGTGAATTATAAAAGCAGTATTACTGCATTGCTGAAATATTTGGACCATTCTATCGGAAATTGTTTGCATAGCCGAGTTTAAGAACAATTAAGGACAGTTATTTATTGTGGTATATTGTATGGTATCACATATCAGAAATTCTGTTGCATACAAAATACAAAAAATTTCAAATGTGAGAAAAGAGCTGTGTATTTTAGCCTTTAGTCTTTTTCCAAAATAAGAATAATAATAATATTCAAAAAACCAAACAAACCAAAAAACTTGGACCCAAACACCAAAAGACTGAAGTCAGGATGTGGACATTTTACAAAGTATAACAATGTGATACTTCAGTTATATTATACCTGTTGCAAGCCACTGTTGCAAGAAAACTGTGATGTTCATTTCTGATATTCACCCTTTTGCATCAAAATTATTTTTTGTTTGAAAGAAGTTATTCTAAAGTCATTTGTCAAGCTTTTGCACACAGTTACATATTGGCTATATAGGGGCTCATAAGTAAGGGAAAAGTAAAGGATAAGCAAATTGAGGTTGCTAGACTCACTGAAAGCTCTCCTCACACTCATTTCACTCCTGACCCCTCAGCACACATTAGTAGATGAGGATTTATTTCAGCACAAGATGTTCTCATAAAACTGGCAATCTTTGTTGCACTACCATCAAGGTTTTAGCATGCTGGATAACAGCATCAGAAATCACAGAGACGCAAATAGGTCTCCCCATAAATACAGACCATACATGAATAATGGATGTCCATATGAAGTCTGTGTGTTGTTGTGTGAGTTGTGCTCTGTTTGTGATGTGATGGTATCATTTCCCCTCTTCTAGTTTAACCGAACTGTACAATCGTAAAGTGAGAAAATGTAAATATATGAATTGAAAAAGTGTTGTCTTGTACTGCCAGTGTTGGGTACGAGAGAGTGTTTGAGCAAAATATATCTTTGTAATTTCTATTGTTGAACATGATAAGCTTATTGTTGTCTCACGTGGTCCACCTTAAATTTTATATTCACTACTTCTATTAGTAAGGCACTCACTCACATGGTGGGTAGTGTGTATATTTTATGTATATGTCATCTAAAGTCCATCAAGAAAGATATATTGTTTGTCTTAGACAAGAAGAACCTGTGAGTTCATTTTTACCTGAATTTGTGTATATTTAGGTATACATACACCATAGAACAACCTCATAAATGTATTAGAAAAAAACAGCTTTTCCCCCTGTTTTAAAGAGGAAGCATAGTGGGTCATGAGCGAGAGATTGAATAATTTGCCTGCAACATTTCAGAGCCCAGCTCCTAATGTTGTGACCTTTCATACATATCTTCATAATGAAGGTTAACACAGAGGTCCTCATTGAGATTTTTGGCCCAGACCCCAAAATGTGGGTATTCAATATAAAAGGGAAAAGTAAAGTGAGTCTATTCAAATATTGAATATCTGTATTGGACAGCTGTTCTGTTATATTCTGTTAAATATGGAAAGAAGATACAGACGCATTGAAGCATTCTGTTTGTATTTCTATTGTTAAAGGTTGATGATGAAAAAGCAGTTCCTCGAAATATGGTTTGGGCAGGTAGCAGTTCAAGCTTTCAAACATGACATGACAAAGACATAAAAGATATAAAAATCAAACACATTTTTGATTTAATGAAGTGTAGTGAAGGTCTAGCAACTGTACTGTACGAGTTGTGTATGATCCCATAAAAACATAAACTTTCACTTGCTTATGGGGTACAAGCTTTAAAAACACAGCTGCTCTTATAGCAAGAGCTTGACGGCTTTTATCGATACTTTTTTCCCTTCAAATATGCCCTGATTTTTCTATCAATCATTTGAATCAGATCAGAACATCTTTAAAAATAAAGAGAATATGGTTATGAAGTAATGAAAGCTGTGCAAAATATATTATGCAATGCACATTTGATCGACGCACAGAAATCTATCATAAGTGATTGTTTATTTCTATACAGTATGTGATGCCATCATATATATATATATATAATGGTGCAACACACCATAGACATTCTAAGTCTGCCAATGCATGAACCAGCAGCACAAAAAATCAACATCGAGGCGCAAGTCAAATCCACTGTCCTGGCAGTATGAATATATTTTTACACTCACAGTGGTCATATTTCCAGCACAGGTATGTGCATCCATGTGTCTGTTTATTTCTGTATATCTTCTGCCTCACTGCATTCTGCTCAAGCCAGTAGAAGCCCCCCCCTCCCTACACTTGACAAACCGGAGACAATTGCCAGAGGGTACACATGTCCACTGCAACGTGTCTCCATTTTCATTGGCTGCATTTAGCAACTACAACATGCTATTGTAGAGGTACACACATCTATGACACTTATTCCCAGACACTCTTGAATGTAATCCTGAAATACACACCACTCAGAGGACTTTGTTAAGTAGATGTGTTGACTATTGCATAAAATGTGCACTAGAATCATTGTAAGCAGAATCTTGCATTATTCAGATAGGACAGAGAGAGTAATTAAGAGTCTTGTAGTGATTTCATAATTCATTAAATTAAAGGTTGCAGTTTTACTGGAATAGACAGCACTGGAATATGATGGGATGCTAGATGAGATGACATGGCACTCGTGCATTGGACTTTTCTTTTTTGCACAAAGACAACAGCTAGTTAGGATGGAAGTGTAATAACATCAGTGGATGTGTTAGTTGTAATGAATTACAAAGCCTTGTCCTTTTCTGCTGAAGTGGACTCTTCCCCTAAAACCAGTTAACCATGCTGTTAAGGACCAAAACGATCCAAATCTTAGCTTAATCCTTATTAAGGTTGTGGCCAAATAATCACACTTGTTAATAAAAAAAAAAAGTTTGGAGAGAAAAAAAGGAAATTGTATGGTTTTAATTCTTGAAAGTCTGGATTTGTTTCCATCATGTAAACACTGATTTATAATTTTGTGGCCTCACACTGAGACAACTAACAACTTACTGCCAACCATGGCAAACTGCAGTCCCTCATGTCCTGCCCTCAATTTTTGGGGTGTTCCGATGTGAATGTGCTCCCTGCCCAAAGTAGGAAAGCAGTTCTAAACAGCTTGTTTCAGCACACTTTACAGAGAGCAACAGTTTACACCAAATTTACAAATGTTCTGTCATGTTTAGAATTTTATGTTAGTAGACACACTAGTGATACAATTATATGCATGCAAACTTACAGAAAAGTTGATTGTTGATTTTTCACAATAAGACCCCTTTAGACAGCAGCATGCAATCTAGAAAATTAAGATATGTATGACCTCTTCGAACATAATGGCAGTCCTACACTTCAATATGTTGTGTGTGTGTGTGTAGTAGTTACTGCACTGCGCTGGCAGCAGACCTCTTTGAAAAGGTCAAGACAGCTCTTTCTTTTTCCAGCCGTGACATTTGATTGGCAAAGATAGAACTGTGACTGTGTCTGTACGGGAGGGATGAGGACAATTCCTCGGTTCGCTTCACGCAGAAGAGTTAAAGGGTCCCAGCCTCTTTAAATGACCATTAATGGCATATCAGTTCCATCTTGTTTTTCCTAATGAAACTTTATTAAAAAAAAAAAGACAGAAATATCTAAATAAAATGGAAAGCTTCTCAATATGTTTGTGGGTCACGCATGAAGACACGAGAAACCCTGGCGTCATTTGTCTACCGCCAACCCCCTGGCTGTAGTTCAGTGTACAGCACCTTGCAGGCTAGCGACTGAAGAGGACAAGGTCCTTGGTGTTTGGTCATCATACATTCAGATTATACCAGCCCCCCCCCCTCAGCCATGATCCCACACTGTTTCTGCAGTCTTGTGTGCAGCGTGCTCTGGTGGCTAAAGGCGCTCGTTAAAGTCCATAACTTATCTCACGTTTGAAGCTAATGGGAGGAATACTGGCTGCAGTGAAAAATAAATTACATTTTTAGCCCCTCTCTCTTCCTGCCCTCCTAACCTGCAGCGTAATATAGCAGCAGTGAAAGTATGCATTACAGATCTTAAGCATTAGAATTTATCTGTGTTGCACGACGCTGACTGATGCATTTGGAAATAATGTAGTGGAGCTAGGTATTACAGGAACCCTTGTAACTAATGGACAGCTCTCGCCTGTGGTCGTCGATGTATATCATTCAGCTGGACTACCTCATCAAGTCCATGGCACACCAGCCACTCAGGCTTTATGTTAAAGATTGTGCAATAAAAGCCCCTCCCTGTCCTCTGGCCAACCTTACTCACTGACACATTCATTCAGTCCTTCAGCCCCAGTTATATTTTGATATCATTGTATAAGCTTGTATGCAAAGGTAAACATTGTTGGTAGGTGTACATCAAGCTTCATTAAACAAACATTCTACTTTAAATGGAATTTAGAGTGCTCTGTGCAGCTGTTACCATTAATCAAAGCACAAAAAAAGGTAAGCCTTAGACCAGGTCAATAAAGGGTTGCAAAAGATAACTCCATAAGAACAGACATAGCCACCATTAACAATGATATGCATGGTAGAGAGATGCAGGAGACCCAGGTCACCCTATACAGGGTCTCTACTCAACACGACAGCAAAAGAGAAAGCACTGCTGCAACTTCAAAACTTAAACTTACATAAAAGGATGTGGCGATTTTTATGACTGGCACGGAAATGAAAAGAGTCTTCAAATTGCATCTGTCGCAGGTCAAAGTGGATAAATTGATGTCCCTGCACAGATGGTAGTTCCAGTGTGTTATAACTTTCTATCTAAAAGAAAATAGACTGTGGATGGTACAATAAAAACGGTGGTGGAGATCATTTAATGATATATTAAATAACTTTTCTATAAATTCCTGCATTTACTTGATGCCACTTGCAAATTATGTGCTTCGGGAGATCTCGCACACTCATACTAATGTGTGACGTCCATTTGTCGTCCATTGATTTAAACAGCATCTCTGGCAAAACTGTAGAGGCTATCGACAAGCTGTTTTCACTTGTGAAAAGTCAACTCTCATGTCAGTGCGAGTAGTAGTAGTGCGCACAAATTCATATAGAGTTATTCTACAAAAGCCTTTGATGTTCATAGAGTATATTTGCTAATTCAAATCTGTGTAAATCAATTTGTTAACCAAATTTAAAGGACAAGGAAACACAGCAATAATTTCCCAAAACTATTTTTCTTTCTTCTATTTTTCAACTTTCCTTTTGGGGATTATAGCTGTTTCTAAAGACCTTGCAGAGATGTAAATGAAAGGATTGATGAGAGGCATTGTCTTTAACAGTGCAACATAAATTGTGCCAGACCAGTTCTTGAAGTCCACTATTACATCCAATACTTCAGTAGTGCTGGGAGGTTTGAATTTTCATACTGAAGTATAGAACCCTTTTATGTGTTCTGCCATGTGGAATATGTTTTTTATTATCAGCAGATTCCTTGAGTCACATCTACTGATGAGGAGGTTATGTTTGTCTGTTGTTGTTGTTGTTTTAGTGTAGCATGGGTTCTTTGTTTTTATGTGACAAGCTTTGGCTTGAAATTTATCTGTTTAGATAGCAAAGGAAACCAAAATTACATTGAATTAGCAGTACAATAAAAAGAGTACTTTTCTCTGCCTTTCTCTGGCTCTTTTCACATGTCTTGATACAGCACATTGTTATTTAATCATTTTCATGTTTTAATAGTTGCACTAGACAGTAGCTGCTTGTCTCCAAAGAAATGTTATAACAAGGGATAGGCCAGATGAATTCCATCCACACAGAGGTCAGAGAGACAGAAAATGAATAGCAATGTAGATCCTCCAGCGGGCAGCAGGAAAAACACACTAATAAGATCATAACAGAGGAGGAGAAGGGGGCCCTTGGGAACCAGCATAAAGGTTTTCAGTACATTTTTTAAAAGAAAGTGGTCTGAAAATATAATGATGCCTTCTTTGTAATGCATCAGTAATCAGGGAATGAATTTGTTCTAGGATATGAAGGTGGATTGAAATTCCCAGGTTGTGTTGAAGAATTGAGTTTGGAGGTTGTGCATTGGGTTACTAAAGCCAAGAGAGGAGACTATAGAATAAAAAAATCTGAGTGTGCAGTTGATGGAGGCCTTTACTTGTTCTCTGCTACTGTCTTCATAGGTACACAAGGCAGTAAAAAGCTAAGCAACTCTGTGGATTGTCCCATACACATTCTTGCATTTGCAAGACTTGTTTGTAATACCAAGCTAACTTCTAATCCAGTACAAAATATTGTCTCTTGCTATGTTGTGAATTTGGTTTGGCATGGCTCTCTGACCTTGTAAACATCTCAAAATAGATTTAACTAGCCCTGCAACTCTTTTTACGTTGTGGATTGCCTTTAGAAAGCCTGTAAATGCTGATTCCTATCCTTTCTTTTTCTTCTTTTTTATTATTTACTTTTTCAGGAAAATAGGAAGGGGCATTATGCTGTCAATAAGAATACGGAGGCATCTACTTAGAGTATCTTCTATGCCTTAGGCATGTAAATCCGATATTTCATGTGTATGAAAAATCTACAGAACAAAAGGAACAGATCTTGTAAAAATGTGTATATTAAATACAAATATCTTTGTGCAAACCCTCTATACATGTGCAGTTTTGTTGGTGTCATAATACAATTACAAAATAATGTAAATAGAAGGGAGAAAATGACTACAATTTGCATGTAATTGTGCCAAGCTGTTTTAAGAGTTGAAAACTATCAATATATTTAATTGAGTTACTGTCATGGGATGCCCTCCAACTCTTAGTAGGGGCTTACAAGAAATCAGTTTGCTGAAAGCGCAATTACGTTTATTTTTAGTTTTTTTTGTTGTTTGAGTATTTTAATTGCTGTGCTGAGTCTACAGTATAATGCTGTCAAATCCAAGTGTGGATGAAAACTAATGTAAAGTGTAGTATAATTATATCACTTCATAAATGAAATGCTGTCCTAAGCAAATTTTCTGCCCCTGGGGATGTATGAAAATCAAAAGTCAGCAATCCTGCTGCCTAATCTTTTGGTGTAGTGTGAGAAATACCTGTGGGATTATAATAAAAATCTGACTAATAATGATTGTCTTCGAAAGTATTACTCCAGACCCAACATAAAGGGGGGAAATCCATTTCATGATTTCTCTGTGTTTACAAGTTACATTATTATTAGCATTTTCATAAACCCCTTTCATACTCACAGCCAAGTTAGTTGAGTGTTTTAATAAATCCAACTAATAAAGCCTCTTTTAATTGTTTTGATAAACACAAATGTAGCTCATGTGTCCACGGATGAGAATGTTTCCTCTGTGTGTCACTGGTGAAAGATTATGGTTTCCCAAGATGGAACATTCTGCTATTGGGGTTGAGTCTTTAAAAAATTCCTGGCTGTGCAATCTGATGACATTTTGCAATTGTACTCAATTCTATTAAACACCGCCATCATGCTGCAGATTTGTTTCTGATATAGGTTTTCTTGGCCTTAATGTCTAGATGAGCTTTGGTCAGATGTGATACCACTACTACTACTAATAATATTAATAATAATGATAATAAAAACACATTTATATAGCGCCTTTTGAAAGACCCATGGTCGCATCACAAAAAAAGTAAATAAAACAAAAAGTGACCATATTGTAATGAACAACAGACAGGGTGAGAGTGGAATTACAAATTGAAACCCAAATTGATCAGATATGTTTTGAGGGTGGATTTTTAAATATAATGTACAAAATGCATAGACATAGGCAGTTAAATCTCACCATTCTTTGATATTTAATAAAACAAAATGCAATCTAGGTTGGGAAGGTGGTCAGTGAAGGTGAACAAAAATCTTAACCATGCTTACTGTTAAGAGGACGAAGTCTGTGCGCAGAGTGGTAAGTTTGTCCGAATCTCTGTAAAACTGACCAGTCTCAACTGTGAACCAGCCATTTGGTGTGGCAATGATTTGTCAGGAACACCACCTGGAAAGCAGTAGATGGACAGATGTTACACAAAAGCCTGCCATTAGAAGGTTTACTGTGCCATGACCAAAGTAGACATGCTCCATTATGAGTTAAATATATAATAATTGACACTGGCTGATTTTTTTTTACTGAAGTGTCCATTTCCAATGCACGTTAATTATGATGGTACTCAATGCTATATTCTATTATTTCCTTTGTGTGATTTGTGTACAGTGCTATCATTTACAATTTAACAGACCACCCCATAGCATCTGCACTGCCTTCAACTGGGCTCCTTAGGCCCAAAAAGTTCAATTTCCTTTTGGAAATGGTCACCAATAATTAATTTCAATTCCAGAGGAGTGAATAATCCATCCATCCAATAATCCATATGAGGATTTCTGACTCTTTTTATATATATGTATA
>CAESWR010000005.1:81512-119039 GCA_903171835.1 Mullus surmuletus | reverse complement strand
ATATATATATATATATATATTATATATATGTATATGTACATATTGACATATTGCCACAGTTGTGTCCCACTTTGCTGACAGATGTCCCAACACCCTTGGCCTCTGCTTTGATGTGGATCATCACTGAGCCTCACCGTTGCCCCCAGTCACCCTGTCAGCACCTTTTGATGTTTCCAATGTGCACTTCCAGATAGAATATCTAATGAAGCTCATTATAATTTTGATTTCTTGCTGAATGGCAGGAGAGACCTCTGGCATTTACCTTAGAGCATCTGCTTGGAAGAACTAATTCAAGCACACATGACATATAGGTGGATGGTTTAGTGGTTTTGAAGTGAAATTTGTCTGACTTGCATTAAATGGTAAATGGACTGCATTTATTTAGCACCCCGGCTACCTTGATGGGCCTCCCAGCACTGTAGGGCACAATCACATCCACATGAGATGCTGGAAACGTGGTGTCAGAGAAACTATTGTGTCCTAAGATATGATGTGTGCGACTGACTTTCAAGCATTTTCTTTTAAATATGCATAGACAGTGAAAAGCTAAAATAATTTCAACTTTAGAGTAGCTACTAGCTACTCGAGTAGCTACATTTTGCCATTGTCATATTTGGCCCAGGCAGCCAATCAAATCCATGAAATCGAGCACAAGTTGGGCTTTGGAAATGAGGAGAAAATGTTTGTACTTTGTCATCTAATACCAAAGCAACACAAGTGCTTTTCTATTTCTGCTCATTTGATCACCCAGTTGCACATGCATCCCTGTCCTCCTCACTGTGCAAGCACTGATTCAAAGTGCGCTTCGAGTGTTTCAAGCACCGGCACCTCCACAGTGGGAGGTCCCTTACATTTTTGCTAAATTCATGCATTGCACAAACTTGAGTTTTAAATTATGTAAAGAAAAATCACTGTCCCATCCAGGGTTTGTCAGGTCCATCACCACCCTACCCTGCGACCTTTGAACCTTCTATTGGCATCGTTGGTATCCTCCTTTGCTGTGGTCATAACATTCTTTAGATGGAATCCAATAATGAAATTCTAACAAAGACCTGCATTTAATAGCTTTTTAGCCATGATCAGGTCGGGTAACTTGGTTATTGAATTTATTTAACTGACAAAGCAAGAAATGCACAGGTAGAATAGATGGCATTAATGATGGTTGTGTCCAGTTTTGATGCAGTTTATTGTTAAAGGGATAGTTCAGATTTTTGGACATGAAGTTTTACAAGATCCTCACCATCAGTGTTGTTCATCAGCAGTGACTTTTCCCCCACTGAGTCCCGTGAGCGGAGTTCCGGCCTTTTTTGGTGTTGCAGAAAGTAGTTCCCTCTAGTTGCTGGATTCACACGAATAAAGCGTTTTACTCCAAAGAACAACATGCATTCAAAGGAATAATCCATTTGCATCACAAATTCTTTGCCATGAAAAAGTCAGACCTCTCAATCACCCAGCACTATTTTCCCTTCATTCGTATCACTGTGTGCACCTTTCCATCAGCTGGAGGAAAGAGACAGAAAGAGACCGCTGCGACGCATCTTCTCTCGCATCGCAGCAGTCTCTTTCTGCCTCTTTCCTCCAGACTCATTCAGACACAAATTACACATTTTTTTCTTTTTTTTATCTTTTCACAGGTTAGAATCAGCATTACTGACTACAGTACATTGTATTAATGCAAAATCAACTCCATGTCGGTACAGTGTAAACTGCAAGATTTCCTACTTGGTGCCTGTGCTGAATTCATATAATGTTTTTTTCTGGCTGTCCCATGTCAAACTCACGGCCCACTTGGTGTATCTGGAAGAAACATTGCAGAGGACCCAGATGCAGAGGGAGCAGAGACAAAAGTCTTTCATCCAAAACACAGAGCTCTGTAGACAAAGGACAACAAAAAATCCAAGTGAAATTCAGGCAATGGAGAGGGAAAAATCTCAGTCACTGAAGAATCAGTCTTACACAGTCCATAGAAACACAACAAGATAGCTCTAGAACACAAACTCGAACAAACCATTCGGCAAGGGATTGAGGGAAAACATACAGGGGCTAATAAGACACAGGTGCAACAAATAAGGGTTGGGACAGGTAATCACAAAAGGCGGTAAACTGAACAAAGACAGGGAAGCAAAACCTGCAAGAACTCCATGGATCTTATCCTAAAAATCTGCCCCACCCCTTTATCTTATAAGGCCTGCAAAATCTTATAGAGCATTTGAATGTACTTTTTTTAATTTATTTTTTACTTTAATTTACTTAAATACATTTTTAGAAATCATAAATATACACATCTTATGTAGGCCTGCAAGATCTTATAGGGCATTTGAATTTACTTTTTTTAATTTATTTTTTACTTTACTTTACTTAAATACATTTTTAGAAATTATATATATACACATATATATACGTGTACACACACACACACACACACACATAACCGGTCCAGCCGTAATGCTGAAAATGAGTTTGACGGCCCTGGTTTGAGAACCACCTGGCTGGCACCACCATATTGTAATTGTAGCTTAGTCTGTTTTTCCTCAAATGCAGTAGATAGGCCTTTTAGTAGCCTGAAATGACAAAGACTCCTTGTGTGGCTTTCTTCATTGTAGGTCTGGAAAATACACTGCAATTAGCATGCCAACGATCAGCACCAAAATCTGTGAAAAACAAGACAATGGAAGAATTTTCTGTGTGCCTGAAGATAACAAATAACCTTTAACAGATGAAATGTCTTTCTGCCATTGAGTAAACACCTAATTTCTTAGAGCAATTTTGTGTAAAATACTGGCAGTAATCTTTTCTTTTATGTTTTGAAGTCACACAACTGCCTCCAGCTCATTGTAGTTAATTATACTTAGAACCCTGTGTGTTCCTTGTGGATCTGCATATTTTCTTCTCAGCACTACTTGATGTTGTTGCCCGCTGCTTGAGTTCTGAGTGGTTCATTTAGGAGGCCTGGTGGTGCTGCTTTGTCACAGTGGCGGGAGATCAAAGAGGCTACTTAATGCCAAGGTTTAGGAAGCCTTAGAACACCCAGTTCAAGCAGTGTGCTCGGCCCGCTGTGTTTAGTATCAAGCTAGACATAATGAGCACTGTATAATAGCCCTTGGATACACAAAACTCCTAATTTTTAGACATTATACAGTGGAAATCAGGCTTTACCAAGCTTTCCTTTGGGAGACTTGAGTTAGGACAAGTCCAGGTATACATCTGTGAAAGTCATGGTGTAACACTAGTCAACAATGAACAAATAAAACATGTGGGTGGTACACTAGTGTGCTTGAGGAGACAATTTGAAACTACTGAGAGGGCTGTTTTTTTGGATGAAAATCTTTGGCCTATCACAAGGAATTGACCTTAGAAACACAAAGCATCCACCTTGAGCAAAGGTGTGCTAGTAGGTGTTAACTCCAAATGACATCGTATATCTTAGATCTGCAGGGTTTACTTCTGTGATATTTTTTTTATATTCATAATTTTTGAAAAACGGTATTCACATACACAAAAACACACCATTGTAGCATTGTGCGCCACCACACTATGCTACAAGTCTGGCCTTACTGGATGTTAAAGGAACCCAACCATTCCAGACGATATCCTGCAGTTTTCACACCAGCTCATCTCTCTACCATCCACTGCCTCAGGCTACGGACTCCAGACAACCTCTCCATTCCTACACTACCCTCGTCCACCTCACTCTTGCTTTCCCTGTACTTTTTTTCCCCCCCCCATATTTGTCCTTTTTCCCCTTCCTGCATTGATTCAAATCAGTTCATTCTATCTTTTTATTTGTGATGAATCTATCAGAACCCCTGGCCTTTTAACAGAAACACAACACACCACCAGATTAATATGTGTGTATACTTGCATGCTAAGTCTTTATTTCAGAAGAGTATTGTTAGTTTTTACATGTTTCAATACATCTGTGGGAAGATTTCTAATGACCCATGCATACATGATAACCCAAAAATATTGTATTAAGAGCTTTTAGCAAGGAAGAATGATAGCAAAATGTTTTTTATAAGGACAGATATCTGCCAAAGGGGTGTTGTGAAGTGAGGCATTGACTATGGTGGTGCCAAATGTTATGACACCATAGTGCGATGTTGATGATGTGGTTGTTGGTATACTCAAACTGATTATCATATGAAACAGAACATCTAATCTTGTGCACATACACGTACACATCTAAGAATGATATTAAATACAGTACTGCTAAACGACTTATTTTATTTAATGGGGTGTAGATTTTATTTATATATATATGTACATTTATCAATTGTGACAGAATACCTGCATGCAAAAAATACACTAAAGCAATAAAAAAAGTTAGTAATAACACAACAACAGAACAGGATAATATTCAGTCTTTTTCAGCTATATATGTAATGTGCTCAAATCTATTTGTAAATTAGATAAGCTTGATAACCCAAGGTACATTTTTTTTGAAATTCTTTTCAAGTCAAAGATCCAATCGATGTATGAGTCTGATTACTTCCAGATGTGATTTTAGTGATCAGATCACATTCCAGTCCCATCCCAACGAGGGAACACAATGTGCATCAGCTCGCATCAACGTACAACCCAATGTTTTAAGGGCTTATTGAACTGTTGAAATGTTGTCCAATCTATTTCATATGGACAGGCCTGAATTGTCTTTTACATTACCTTTTATCTCCTAATCAGAATAATCTGAATCTATAAGTATGAGCTTGCTTAAAACATTTGTACTTGCTCTTGTTGGAGATTTCTAAAAATGTTAAATCTGCTTGTTTTATACTATCTTCCATTTGAATTCAAAGGGCTTTTCTGAAAATCTACAACATTTATTTTTGTATTACTCTAATAAAAGTTTTGTTGAGTTTTGTGATATATTGTAGCCATTAAGTAATCCTTCTTCTAAACTTTTCAACCCAAACAAAAACATCAACTGCACGGGCAAGGACATAAAAATGGACCCAAAAAATCCTTTCCTTATTTTAGTGCATGCATAACTCACATACTTATGTTATTCTCGGCCAACGGTGTGATTGTGCCGGCTTGGTGATGTGGCTTTGTTAACATCTGCCTGTAAAATTGGTTCATAATAATAGTATAGTCTGAATGTAGGAGCCAAGGCCAAACAGAACAGCAGTCTATTCGTCAGCTCTTAGGCCCCACAGAAGACTCATTGTCTTGACTTCTCCATACATCTGTGGAGACAAAACCCATAGCATTTGATTCACTTTAAATGAATTGCAATAATGTGCAATTTGAATCAGCTGCAACCTCTACACAATTACTGTTTGGTTTCTTGAAGGATTTGACCGCAATTACATCCGTAGTCACAAAAAGGGTAAGAGTTCAAGCAAGAGCTTATGTAGTGCTGCAGATAAAGCTGCTTTGTTTAATGTTTGTTTTGATATAGAATTTGTAGTAAATGGTGACGACCTCTTGTTTTCTTTTTCGCAATTTCCAAGGTCAGGCACATTGATAAAGACTGAAATAAATAGTTTGCTCAATTAAATTAATTAATTAATTGTAATGATAAGCTGCTCTCTTCGTATATAACAAAGCACTGACCTTGAAATCTTTATGTAGTGAGCCGTGCTAATAGCACAAAACACACTGAGTGGCAGGTCTGGAGTTAATAGTTGCACTAAGATTGTCCAACAATGCCACCCTGGGACTTTCACACAGACAATCCTAATAAATCTGTTTCGTTCCAGGGGGTTTCCCAAAAATACCCATGCACAGGTTGTGCCACAAATGAATACAGTCAGGAGTGCAGAAGAATTACAATGTTTATTTAGTTATGCAGTCATTATAAAAACAATCTTCAGTCTTCTGAGCAACGTGTAAGTAAGTGTCAGTCATTTCTCTATGGAGGACTGTCCAGCCTCTTCAATGGTTGCGGCCAGGAGGCCCACGTACACCATCCACATGAACAATAAAGAAAACAAAACCAAATCCAAATTAACACGAGTAATCAAAAAAAGAAGCAACCACACAAACACATGAAGGGACTGTAGAGCCACAGACTGCGATATGGAGAGCCTGGACAAGGCTATGACAGCCTCAATATGGACACCAACATGACCATGAACTCTAACTGACTAAAGCAGAGCAGCTATTATAGCTAACCATACCTTACAATGACTACTGTGACTATCACAGGCATCAGTGAAAGTGGAAAACCCTAACCCTAACCCAACACGTACACAACAGCACAGCCACGGTAAGCATTTAGCGACCAGCTATGCTTTGGCAGCGTTTTAACCGAAGTGAAACTCACCAAAATGTAGGGAGCCCGACAGGACAAACATAAACATCAGATGAATCACAGTGAACAATGAGGGGGGATTGTTGGAGCTTATTTATCTATTTGAGTCAAATATCGGACATATTCAATTCAAAATATGCACCCAGGCTGAGGTATAAACTAGGCTTAAGTGTTCATCTCACCTGTTCCCAATCACTCCTCATTACCTCATGTCCCTCACAGTCTTGTTGCCAGTTTGTTGCACCTCTCAATCCTTGTTCCAGCACTTTCTTTCATCACAGTCATAGCCACGGCGGATTATACCTTGCTTGTTTTTTGGACCTTGCCTTTTGCTTCACGTTTGTTGGATACCTCTGCCTGTCTGGACTGCCCTTTGTGTACCAACTCTGTACCAACTGTGAGTAAACAACCCCTTTTTTTCCCCTTACACAACCGTGCGGTTGTGTGTTGCATTTGTGTCCTCCCTGTTCTGCCCCATGTTCATGACGGCTATCAATTGAAAAAAAAAGCACAAACGCTTACTGCGTACCTGCGGACGTACACACTCACGGCCAGGGGCGCCGCAAAGAGGGGGAAAATTAGGACGAGTCTAAGGGCCCATGACTGACAGCCCCCCCTCCTCCCAAAAATAGAAATAAATCATAATTAATATTTGACTCAAAATAAGGTAATGAAACAAACTGTCCCCTCTTTTCATAACATGTTTATCAGAGATTTCGACTTTATTTGGGCAAATTCATTTTTATCCGAAGTGATTCACAGTGATAAGTGGAACACTAATACACACGACAGATGATGAAAAAAGTGGGAAGTAACCATCCGTTTACATTCATAAAGTGTCATTAGCCGACCAGCAGGAAGCACTACATTATCTGTTTGCTAATGTAGACTTTCCTGGTGGGCCTTTACTCTGACCAGCATCTTGTTTGTTAGGTAAAAGTTGCCAAACAGCACAAATACCTTCTGACTACAGAGAGTTCACTGTCAAGTCTTTGTTTATTTAGGATTTAATGAAAGCAAATGTTAACTGTGAAGGATTCTGTCTCCCTGTGTAGAACTATCCTTTCTCCTGCATTCCTCAGTGTCTTTGTGCCATCCAGTCGGCACTCACTATGGTGGTAATGCATTGGAAAGGAGAACCAAAGTCACACTACATTAGTTTGGTGGTGGCTGCTGCTGCAGAGAGCCATTACTCTTCCCTGACAGTATCAAAGAGAGCAGCAGAGCTGGGCTGTGCCGAGCCTCCCACTTTCTCTCACCATGCACCACTCACAGGAAATTGCCTCATACTTCAGCAGGCAGGAGGTGAAACAGCAGTGACACCGATGCATGTGTCACTTTCTGGGCTCAGGGCTTGGGTGGGAGTGGGCTTGGGTGTCACACACAAGCGCTGCCTTGGGACGAGTAGAGGAGCGCTACCCAGGGAGGGCTAGGCCAGGCGGCGCTATAGAGGCCAAGTTCTGATTGAAAACTGTGATGAAGGTTCTTGAGCTGGCTGTGGGCTGAGCCGAGCTCTGCTGTCTTCCAGCACGTGGCGACTACTTGATGCTTAAATTGAGTGTTTCTCCTATTACATTGTCAATCTTTTAACCAAATTGCTTTTGCAACTATTGATAGAAATGGTTACCGTACACGACAAGAGATTAAAAAACAGACAAACAAACAAACAAACAACTACTTTAGGACAATGGATGCAGCTAACAGCAATAAATATTGACTGCAGTGTTGAAAATGTCAATACCTGTGCTTAGATTTGTCAATAAAAGTGATATAACAAATGGATGAGATCAGTAAAAATGTCTCCCTAGTTCCAGAGAGTTTAATGCTAGGGCAAAAAAGATGGGATACATAGGGCACGTTTTTAAACTGAAAATTTCTTAGTGTGCTTTTACATGCATTTGCTCATTTATGTATTTACACATTGGTGGTGGAAGCTGTTATGCAAGGTGCCTACCTGCTCATCAGGAGTAGTTAGAGGTTCAGTGTCTTGCTTTGACTCTGACATGAACTCTCCAGGCAGTGGACTTCCCACCACTCTACGAACTACGATCCATACTGCCCCTAAGAGTGGGACATGAGTCTTGTACTGCATAGAAGTCACCCATTAGCTTGTGGCCAGTCTGTTCAGAAGCCAATAATTTCACATTTTATTGGCTCCTGCTCTTTTGTGTCCACATATAACCACGACTGATGACAAAGAGTGGCGTTCACGTGGTAACCATGGCCTAAAGCATATCCTATTGCATAGTATGTATTTCACTCAAATCAGACTATTATTTATGAAGGGATCGCAATATTGAGACATTAAGATTATTTTCATCAGGAAAGCCCCAGCTGGCATCTTAGTCCAGATGAAATGAAGGTGTTATTGAATTCAACACCATTGACCTCCATTAGTAGTTTTTTTTGTTTTGTTTTGTTTTGAATAGGTGCTGCCAAGAAACATCTACAATACTTGGACAAATTCCTCTCTATACTTGCATTTAATTGCATTAAAAAAATACTGAGGAAAGAATTTTATTGGGGAAATTTCTACCACGATATTTGAGAAGAGAAAATCTGATGAATTTAAAGCACTGGCAGTGGGCTCAGTAAGCGCCTCCCTCTCAAGTGAGCACTGATTGAACTTTTTCCTGTAAGCTACTGCTGATTTTTGACATCTGTCTGAGAATTTTTGATATGTTTTGAAATCCCCAAATCCAGGCCAATTGTTGTTTGTAGATATATTACATGTACCCATACTCTGAGTGGGGAGATGAACCTTTTTCAGGGTTTTGTGGGGGGTAAAAATGTGTTGATGCCATTCTGGCTCCTGTCACATTTTGCCATGCTGCACCCATCACTCTGAGCAGATGTCTCAAGAGGACAAATGTTTATTGCTATTATAAAGCAGCCTTTGTTGTGATCACTCGTGCTCTCTGTCCTCTTCTTCTTGTTTCTGCACTCCTTTCATTTTGTGCTCGGCTGGGGGAGGGGGTGGGGGTGTGGATTTGTACAACCCGTCGCCTCTGCAGCTCTGTGATTAGAAAAGGAGGGAGGGAGAGTGCTTCTCAGCAGGACTCTGTTTTATATTCATCAAAAGCGCTGCCTTTGATTTGCTCCCTCTTTGACGTGTGACAGCATGGACTGCAGCACCACACTGCTGCAAAGGAAATCGTGCACTTACCTCCCCTCCTGCCTCAACCCTCCATCCTTTCTCCCTCTTCTCCTTTCTGCCATCCTCCAGCCATGCCCCCCCACCCAATCCTGACTATTACAGCCCACTACTGACCCAACCTCCACCCCTGTAGTCTAACCCCCAGGCCAATGCGCCAGCTTATTAATTTCTCCATTATTATTGATATTGCCAGTCCTCATCATCAGGCTTTTGTCAAGGTCATCCTCTCTGAAAGAATGCCCCCGCCTCTTCCTCACACCTCCCATATTTAGAAAGAGACACAGGGTGAAAATGGGGGGAATTCAATGGCAGACTAGTCTACTTGACAAAATAACAGAGCAAATAGACAGATGAAATTCACAATTAAAAGCCATATTGTGGCTGGGCTGTCGAATGATAACATAATGAGACTCGTTAAATCACTGCATTATTAGAACTATTAATTGCAGTGTTTCCTTCTTGATCGCTGCCTTTTATCTTTCTCAGATACAGTAGATGGCACGGTGTGTTGTGCCACTATTTTCAATATCACAGCAATGTACACTCATACTGTGGAAACAAAATTGCATACGCTATGGGTGTGCCAAACACAGGACTTAAGAGCAGTGGATTAGTGTTGAGGGGCTGTCTGCCAGATAGGTGTGTACCTGCTTTTTGCAATGACGGATGTGATGATTTGAAATGAATACTGTCCAATAGCTAAATGTGGAGACTATGAGCCTTGATGGGGGGTTGGTTACTCTGGATGCCCTCTAGTTTGTAATGTTTCAGTGCTAATTGATGGCAGGGTATCTAGTAAAAAGTGGTGTGAATGTGGAATTGCAACTACTGGTCAAAACACAATAAGCTTTGATGTGCATTATGTTCCTTCAGAAATACAATATATATATATCCGAAACATACAAAATGATTGCTGGGTGAGGTTTGTGCAACAGTAAAATTATGTTCTCATGCAACAAAACAAAGCTTTGACTTAATACTTGAATAAATCAGTGATGCTTCAACTAAATGTAGATACTGTGGGTTGTGACCTTCAGCTCCCACTCTGCTAGAGGGAGTATGCGGTTTCCCCACATGTTGACACATGGAGCCCACCCTATAACCACCCTCAACGAGCACATCAGTCAATTCTGCCAAGTCTGTGATAACCCTCGCTGCAATCACATACACATTCATACATACACCGTTGGCTCACTGTTCAAACACCACCGCCCCATTTTCGCCGTATTTTGCACACACATCCAGACACACAGAGCTATGTTTGAACAGGACAGCTCTGTACCACAGAGACTCAGTTGGTTATGAACAGCATGAATAATTGAAGAAATATTCAACTTTGCAAACACTGGTTGGACGAGACAAGAAGATGCAGGAAGGAAAGAGTGTGCGCGTGTGTGTGTAAGAGGCCATTTGCTAGCTTTTTTTTTAATCACTGCTGCTAACAAGGTTATTCATGCCCAAGGTTAACGTTGAGAAATGACAACATGCTGTTATACACAACATAAAAAACGTATAGCGCTCCTAACAATATATTTTACATACAGCCCAGTTTTGACAGGGTTACATACAACTTCAGTTCATTCAGTATTTTCTAATATTCACAGTTAAATTTTTCATGTCCGTGAGGTTTATGTACTTTATACAGTATATAGATACTGTGATCTATATTACAGTAAGACAAGTTTGTAAACTGAGATCTAGCCGGAGCTCTGAAGCTATGATTTTTTCATCATCTGTGTACGTGTCACCCTCTGTATTTACCTTAAGTGTTTCCTTTGACAAGAATCCGTCACTTCATCAGCTTTTAAAAGCTTTTTGCTTAGTTGACCAATACAGGAACTGAAGTGAGAAGGCATCAAAGTAACAGCTAGTCACTGTGCATGAATAATAATGGGGTATGGAGGTCACAGCACCTTTCAGTGTGTGTGCAAGCATCAGTTTGATTTGTCTGTCAGCTGCAATGGAGTTTGATGCTGTGCTCTCTCCGTGTGATCGCCGCCCTCAGTAGACGACACTGGACTGTTCAAGGTGAACACTCTGTAGTCCTGTCTACATACATGCATGCATCTTATCGCCGTCTCCCTTAATGGTCCTTCACTTAGTTCTGAAACATCTTCTCTAGCACTTGAGTCAACATCAGCCTCTGTCATTTCAAATGTTCTCTTGCCCCAGTAAGCAGACTCCTTCTCCTCTGCTCCACTTGACAGAGAGGGACTCCAAAAGAGATGAGGGGAGATGAGAGGGAAAGAAATGAAGAGAAAGAAGAGTGTTTAAGTCTGCAACACTGCACTTTGTGTCAGAAATGGCACATTGAGTCCTCTGTAATCTCTGTAGCCATGGTGTGGTGTGTCTGCGGACTCGCACATCTGAAGCTCCACTGTAGAACCTAAACCCCATAATCCTGCTCAAAAGGACAACTTAGTCTGTATGCACTAAAGATTCACTGTTCTTTTTCTCTGATTCGTGCTTTTCTTCCTTCTTCTCTCGTGTTGCCAGCCTGCTCCCTGGCCCCCACAGGACTCTGCGAAGCCAGTAGGTGATTCCAACATTTCTCCTTTTCGAAGACACTTTTCAGAGACAAGCTCAGGGAAGTGCAGACAGAGCTCTTGCAAAACTGCCTCACTGAAGCCATATGTTGTACAAAATACTTATCAATAATGTCAATTAGAGACCTTAAGGCATTTTCTATCACAATTTGTGTTGCTAGTGCCTCAGATGATATTTGTGTTTAGTGTTTGGATAACTTTTCTTTACTTTCTGACAAATCCATTTACCAGTATAACAACTGTGTAAATGGTGCCAACAGGAGGAGGGAGAAGTTGCTTTTTTTTTTCGTTAAAGATCTCTGTTTTATTTATGGCATTTCTGTATTATTTAGTCAAGTTTGCTGTGCATCACTACCATGTCATTGGTTTATTTTTGTATGGTCCTCCATTGTCTGCTCTCCTTCTTCCTGCTGAAGTCAAGAGTATTTGATATGGCTCTTGACATAGCTGAGCTGCCTTTGTTCTCACAGGAAAGGGTGCCAAATTCAGTGGAAGGTTGTAGATATGAATAATGCTTCAAAGTCAGTACTTCTCACCTGATGAGGCAATAGATGTATTTGTACACTTGGCACGTGATGAAATGCTTCAGATAGGACAGAAAAAATAAACATCCAATATTAAAGCCAGAGCATTATCCCCAAATCAGCTCTTTACCAGACCAAATCTTATCAGTGACATCTACAGCGCATACAGCAAATGATAGTTGATTTAAAAAAACCAAAAACAAAGCCTTGTCACATTCAGATATGTTTCCACATTAGAGCAGCCTTTGAAGAGCCTAGCATTTTTATTTCTCACAGTCAGCATTTGGCCTATCTGCGGGGATTAGCAGTGGGAATGCTGACCTGGGAGCTGGTCAGCCGTGATGCCGTCACACCTGAGTGAGTGGACTTCTGGCTTCAGCTGTGGTTGAAGATAGGTTGTCTAGGGGGGCCAGGGCATTAGGACAGAAGGCTAAGGAGAGGCATTTGGGCTGATCCTCCTATGCAACCTTGGTTCCTCTCTGTCTCTTCCATACCAATAACCTCCAACAGAGGTGAAGCTTTTGAAATGAATCACTGCATAATGCAGATAAACTGAAGTCACAGGTCACAGTGAGAGATAAGAGCCTATATTTAACTGGGCAGTTTCATACATCATCTCTCCACCTTGGCCCACTGGATAGTTTGAAATAGTGTAATTGCATGGGACAGAATGTGTGTGCCCATGTGTGACTGCAAGTTAATATTTTTCTGTGTGTGCATGATTATGTGTAGATTTGTCCAACAGTGTTTGTGTGGAGAAAGAGAGCAGGCTGGCTTGGGTGTGAATGTGAGTGAGAATGAGCATGGTGCTGGAGTATAGGTGCGGGCCCAAGTGTGTCTGTTCTGGCAGTGAACGTGATTGTGTTTTGATTAGCTCGCAGTGGTGCGCCAAGTTCAGGCCTTGTTGAGATTCTTGCCGCTCTCACATCCCCATCGTTTTCCCAATTTGATAGCTGATGGGATCTCAGATGGAGAGTGTGTGTGTGTGTGTGTGTGTGTGTGTGTGCGTGTGTGCGTGCAAATTTCAATATACATAGTTTCTTTTCTCCATCCCTCATCCCTTTCTCCTCGTCATTCCACTCCTCTACCACCATTCAATTAATCTACAGCCATTAATGTGTATCATTTCTGTATATAGGCAACCTTTTCATTCACCTTATATTTTTTTCATTTTCTTTATACAATATGTATCATTGAAAAAACAGTGTCTTCTCTTGATTTTGGTACAATAGTTTCTGAAATACCTGCGATATTGAAACAGCATGGAAGTATTTCAGGGATAGTAAGTCAGACGGGGTACAATGTCAACTGGATAATATACTGACATTGGACAGACTCTTTATCCTTATAAATTGCAGCAGGTTTTGTGCTTGAAAATACCACAGTAGTTGAGGTCAATAGGTAGACTGCACATATGGTGTGAAAACATGTTTTTGTTTATACCTTAGAGCACTGTTTTGTGGAAGTGTTGCTTTTGGAATTAAATTCATATTTTAGCTGTTTGTGTGTGATTGTTGAACATTTTTGCATTGCCTGCATATGATTTTTTAAATATATTTTACAAGTACACTACATTGTTAAACTGGCAAAACTTAACTTCACCCAGAATTTGAGAGTTTCTGAATTTGACGTTTTCAAAAGTTGTCTTATTGCCTCAAGGCCTTTGAGGCATAGTTACAGATGGGGTTTTTTGTTTGTTTTTTAAAATAAAAATCATTGTTAATAAATGCTAGTTAGTTGATTAATGTGATATTACCCTAATGATTTAAAACAAACAGTTGAGGTAGAGATTTTCAGTAAGTACATACTCTGCCTTGCTTCAGTTTCTGCTGACACTCAGAGAGCATATAGACCAAACACACAAGTGTCATCAGTTTGTATAATGGATTTTTTGTGTAGATGGAACTAACAGTACCATGAACTTGACTGACAATAGTGCAACCTTTGTCAAGAAGGTTATTCACTGGGGAACATCAATAACATACATAATTTATTCTCACAAAGCTCTCTGCTTTATATTATATGTTCTACGTGTCAGTGCAACTGCTTGATGGTCTTTATTTTTATGACTACATGTCCTCATTGTTAACTCAGTTTGGGTGGGCCCATCATGCTTTGAATATCTGAGAGGCACCTTATTGTGCATGCACACGCCCTGTAAGTCTGTTTGAAGCATTTTCCGCATGGTTTTATTCTTAGACCTCCTGTTTTTCCTAAAGCTTTTAAATTAGTTCCCAAGGTAATGTGAGCTGATTAGCAGGCTTATGCAAAAATATCCTCCTGTGTTGTGGAACACAGACAACTGCAGAACGAATGCAGATCAATTTTTTTTAAAATGTTATTTTTTTTCTTGATTTTTGCATAAACAAAACCATATTAACCTAATATTTCCACATACTGTAACCTGCTCGCTAATTCACCATCTCTTCTCTTCCTCTAAGGCAGTAATACAGGCTTGGATGTTGTGAAATGTTTCAAGTAGTGTGAAGAATGGCTGTTTGTAGAATATAATACGACAGCTCTAATTACTCATCCTTTGCCATCAATCAAAGCTGCCCCCCTCTCCTCCTCCCACATTGCAGAAATTCTGAAGTTCCCGCTGCAAGGACATTTTCAGTAGAACGTTATAATCATCGACCCCAGTTAAATCGTTTATTCTTGCTGTGTCTCAGGTGGAATTTGAGAAATGTTTAGCTTCTGGTGTTTTGCAGTTGTCTATAACTTCAAGGTTGCTGAGAAGTGTGTCAGGCAAAAGATTTTACTGTAGGGTTTTGAGTGTCAAGCTCTTGGTATGAAACATCAACAATAAAGATGCGCACAAAGAGAGATGGTGGATAACAAAGGAAGAGTTAAAGTGGAGAACACACAGTTATTGTTTTTCGTTTCATGATAAATGACATAATGTACAGTAAGTGTTTTGGACTCCCTATGATAGAGTTGTATCAGCCATCCTACATTCTTCCTCTTTTACCATGGGGGGGCTGGGCTGAGGTCTAAAAAGACCAGAACTTGAAGGGACGGAAACCATTCTGCCTTGCAGTTACATGTGTTTCAGGGTTTTATCAATGATTTTTTTTTTGCTGCTCTGGAGGCAGGCATAACCGTGCTTATGTGAGCAGTGACAAGCCGCCACTTTTTGTGCCTCTTTTTATGGTAAATACAGTTAGGGTGTTCTGATGTTGAAATGCTTTAGAGGAAGCATTTCTATTTGTCCATTTTGAAAGCTGTCTACTAGCTAGTAGAAGACCTTCATTAACCGACTGAACCACCAGAAAGTCTCTATATGTCAGCGTGTTAAATAACTGTTGATACTGATATAACAACAATGTGACCGCTACTGCTGCTTGTTTGCACAGTTTTGAGTTATATTGTTTGTCACATACAATAATTCCTTTGGATTAAATTCTGCTGAGATTTTATTTGAGCATGTGTGTCTCCAGTCACACATCATTAAAACAATACACACATCCGTCATCTTCAAGTATTTTTCAAACTATACACAAAACATTAAATCACATTTTTTTCAGGTGGGGTGGGATCTTGTTGTAGTATACTGGGAAAATTTGACTAATTCTTTATTATACATCATAACTTCATCTCACCTCGCATTTTATGTCACACTATACTGGATTACAAAAAGAGCAATACGGTATTGTTGCTTTCAGCAGCATCATTCATCAGAATAATAGTTTGCATCCATGTGAGTTCACCAGCTGAATGGAGACAGCTACTTCATGTGTTGTTGCAATTTCTTCATACAGTGGGCAGGATTATTTTTTTCACCCCTGTCTTGCTTTTTCATCTCAGGCCCAGTCTTAAAATCTGTCACAAAATTAATTTATTTTATCAGGGATTAGATGGAGGAGATGAAAACAGGAAGATTTGTATTTCTATCAGCAGCAGCTATGTGTTTTACTTCATGATGAAACGAGGTCTGTCTTTGTTTATTAGCAAGAAAGAAGTGGGTTGCTATGCTGTTGACTGCGAACACTAATTAAAACCCCTGTAGAGCGAGGACTTCTCTTGCTGCTGCTAAACTTTGCAGTGCTTTTGAAATGCATTTCTATTTTTAGCTGATCTAATTTGTGTTATCCCAAGCAAGCTCTTTGCATGTGTGTGACCAAGAACAAATGTGCAATAGATTTTTAAAGCATTGGTTTCTAACTGTAATATGTCTGATTAGTTTGTCTTACAATAACATTTATTATTTGTTCCCATTCAGCCAATGTAACAGCAATAAAACATACCATGTATTGCTCAGGCTACTTCTATATTGTTTTTATATCTGCTGCTATTTTTACCCATGGGGCACTAAAGAGAAGCGGTTTTCTCTGGTGATATTTGCTGCAGCGCTGCCTGAGTAAAGGCAGACACACTGCACACACACTATGTATACTACATGGCCAGATACTGAAGGCAAGAAATAATCAGTGGTACCGCACGAGACAGGTGTCAGCGTGTTCTCTTCACTGCCCATAAAAGTTAATTAAAGAAAAGGAATTTTTATTGCACTTTGTTGCTCAAGTATAGACACTGGTCTGCTGCTTAATAATAACAGCCTTTTCCTGAAGCGGCTGTCAAGAGAGGTGTGCAGCTGAATAATGGCTGGCTGCAGATGTGTGCACTGTACGTAGGTGTGTACCTGAGTCAGGTAATTATTCTCATGTTCAAATTCCAGGCTAGATACCCCACCTTGTGTAGCCATAACAAGGTTTGTTTTCTACAGTAGGCCTACACCTCAGTTTGTGACACCTGAGTCTATATAGTCATTGAGATTTTAGAAACTGCAACAAAGACTTGGGAACATAGTGTGCTGAGTTTACATCATTTAAACCTTTGCTGAAGATGAGTAAAATTAATCCTACATTAAGGGCACTAAAAAAAAAGTTATTTTGTTTTTCAATCAGACCGAGGACTGATTGTTGTGCATCAAAATTGTTATGTTGGCCATGCAGCATACAAATCAAGTAACTGGCACTTTATTATATTTCCTTTAAGTCTGGTGAGATTTTTTTCCCCTTTTAAATTCATGTAGTGGAGGCTATATATCAAAATAAAGATGTGATTTTTTGTTTTTCTTTTGTACCTTTCTTTCTTTTTCTACCAACAAATGCTAAACTGTTGTGCTGCTTTATTGTTCCACTACAATAGCTCTCTATTCTGCTACATTCCAGAGGATATATAGGAGTAGTACAGTGGACACATTGACACATGGCAAAAACCAAAGCAGTGTCTACGTATAGCTATATGATGAAAGCGTCTTTCACTCAAATAATACAATTCATACATGTGAAATCATCATCCTGTGCGTGTGCAGTCAAATGTCACCCGCTGGAATGTTTAGCTGGAAAAGGAGAAGAAAAACATACATTTAAGTGGGTCCTCAATAATTAAACCAAAACGATGCAGAATTCAGATGAAAACAGCTGGAGGATCAGTCGCAATAAGAGCACTGCTTCCAACATGGGAAGAGAGACAATTGCCACTATTGGAGATATCGCGAATCCATCGACTTCCTAGGAGCTACAGCAACAGTATGGTGCTCTTAAATGTTTAGTGTCATATACAGACCAGATTTTTGTAAACTTAGTCATTGGATCCCAATAGGTATGTGCATTCGGATCACTTTATGACATTTTCCTGACACCATTCACATATTTTGTTTTAGATACATTATTGTCGTGTACTTCTGCGGATATGACTGGAAAGGGCTATGAAAAGCCACATTGTGTTTCACAGGCTTTGTGCTCCTAATGTAACAATTACAATAATTAATGCTACATTACATGCATTTCTTTCATAATGCATGAGTGACTCCACCACTAACAAAGGCCACCACTGTAGGGACAGGAAATTAGATCAAGTTATTTAATCGAGTATTTGTCGCTAAAAAATTTCCAACACAGTATGCTCTGTTAGTCTAATTGCCACTAATTTTACAGAAGTTGCCCCAAATGAGCATTATGTTTGTTTACAGCTTGAATGTTGCTGTCATTGGTTGTAACACATTTGTCAAACTTGCAGAGAATCAACAGAGCATCAGCTAAAATCGTTGTGGTTGCATTGTTTATACACTGGTTTTCCTGTGTGAACCCTAAAGAGGTTGCTGGTAAGTCACTGGCTAATTGTGCCATCTTGCCGCCATACATCTAGAAGCCTTTGTGTGGTTTAACTTTAATTACCAGGAAGAATTTGGTTGTACATGAGGTGGCAGGGGAGGAGAGGGGAAAAGGGAGAGGGTAAAGTAGGAATGATAAGATGGAAGGGGAGCCAAGAGGAGTTGAGCAGCACAGCAGTAAACGATGCATTAAGCAATTAAAGTTGGGGAGCAGCTGAATGAGGTGTTGCAAAGATTTTCCCTGTAATTGTCATAGCGATCAGGGATGCTTACAAGCAGCTGAAGAAATAGGAGCAAACAGCAACAGCATGCCGTACATCAGCATTGCTGCTTTGACAGTTTCTTGTACATAATCATAGTCAGTCGAATGCACACAAGTACAACCGATGTGCGGATATACACAAACACTCATCACATTCGACTCTTTGTTGTGACAAGACAATAATACACATCCTCCCGGTAATTAAGCTCATGAAGAATCAAATTCATGAATTCATCCAAATGCATGTGAAACGTATCTGCATATTTTCACCATCTGTGCACATATGTTTAAATAATTATGTATGCATCAATATTTGATGAACAACAAAGAGGTTCGCGCCCTGCAGTATTTTCGATCTTGAGCCATGGGATTATGTTAACAATGTTCACACAGCCTCATTTATGATTTATTTATTGCCAGAGCCCAAGCCACCACTGTTTTAGTCCTCAGAGTGTCCCAGAGCCTGTCTTTTGGAGATAGCCAGTGGAAACACAGAGGCTGGGCTACAGCACAGGAAAGCTTGGTGTAAAAAGGAAAGACAGTGAGATGACAGAGAAATGTAACCTTTTGTGGGTGTTCAGCTTGAAGCCATAACTGTGTGGACCCCCCCTCCCTTCTCTGTTTCTCACTCCTTTCAGTCCCTCCCTTTACTGCAGGTCTCTCCAGCCCTCATTAATGCTAATTTATGCAGCCTGGCTGGCACAAAACCAGCAGGGAGGGGCCCTCTTCCTTGATTACCAGCAGTGAGAGTGGGGGATGTGGGAGGATGGGGTGAGGGTGACCTGGACAGACACCTCATTTAATTTAATACATTGGAGCATGCAGCGGCGGGGGAGTCGAGGCGAGGGAGGGAGATAATCAAGAGGCTGGGCCCTTATAAATGCGCTCCGAGATGACAGAAGAGATTGGATTTGGAAACGAAGAGCAAAGAAGAGCAAAGCCAAGCGGAACACAATTGATTGATTCCATTCAAGTGATCGTACCCGCTGATGAGGAATGAGTTATTTTATTTTTTTGTGGGGAGGAAGATCTGATGAGGTTTTTTAGAATTCAACATAAGTATTTTCATTGCCTATCCCTTATTCAGCAAACTCCTCCTTGTCGTGCAGAGATAAACAATCACCATGACTTTATGTTATAAGAGGAAAAAGATTCCACTCAGCAGTCTCACTATAGCTAAAACATGGCTATCTATTGGATTGGTTTCTTAAGGCCCTCAAATGGACAAAACTACCAAACACTATGTGAGGTTTAGACCTGTATGGACTACAAGAGGGTCCATAGTGGTCTCAACAAGCACAAGCACACAACAAAAAAAAGATACAATGTCTATGAAAACTCACAAACAACATACATATATTGTTTACATTATAAACATTAGCCATTGATCAGTCTGACGTCTTTGGGCTATGGCCCTATATATGTATGTTTGTATGTGCATCCATGTGACGCACTTCATAACCATGTTTTTGTAAGTGCTCTATAAATAAAGATGTTATTATTATTATTATTATATACCAATGTACTAACACCACAAGACCTAAACTCTCACTTTTCTCCTAGTTTAACCGTATTTGGAATCAGTTTGGTTTGAGTTGGATGAGCAACAACTAGAATCACATACCAAAAGTTCATCAGTCGGATCTTAAAGGGTTTTGTGAGATGACTTTACTGTTAAGCAAAAAGAATAACAGGGACTATTTTGTGTCGCATCCATATGTCTAACAGCAATCATTTAGTCAGGCCAGCCTCCCTTGTCTTCAGCAATTAGACAACTTTTTAAGGTTGCAAACTATTCATGGTATTTGGGTAAATGTGCACGGATGTTGCTGGTGTGAATACAACATCGCAAAATCATGGAAGGACCAATTATTAATAAAATTTGAGCAGCTCAAGTTGCTGGGTTGACTTTATTATTGTAGTTGTAAATTTTGATTGATAGTCCTGGACAGTGGTTGTAATATTTTGCTGTCAACGAATCTGATGGGAGTCTTATCAAACAGATCTTAACATGACACAGATGTCCCCTGATGATTGCTTCTTACCTGAGAGCATACCAGTGCCTCTAGACTGCAAGTGGCCATGGTTCAGTACTGCAGCTATTCAAGGTAAGGCGATACCTAAACCCAAATGTTCTCCTCTCTTTCAAAGATGAGCACCTCTTTCCTGAGGCTAGTGCCCCTCTCAAGATGTTTGCTGAGGTTTTGAAACACCACCCACCAACCCCTCCATCCATACTGTGACGAATGGCAGGAAATCAAATGGTGGCCATGACAGGCAGATTATGAGATCCCTCTGTCTACATGATTTAGCCCCGTCTCTGCTTCTTAATCGTTAAATGTGATTAAAGCGAACAAACTAAGCATTATTAGATTAGTCAGAAGGACATGGAGTCTTTGTTGTTGATTATCTTTTCTTTTTAATGAAATGCTGCTTGAAATTAACATTGCTCTCACTAATTTGATTTAGGCATTGCCCCAAGAAATAGCAGACAGCTCTTATTTGCCTCCAGTTTGAGATCCTTGTCAGGGACTTGAGCTCAAATGTTGGACTTGGGCAAACATTTTCATTCTTCTGCAAAGTTCACAGTGGCTTATTGAGATACTGGAGCGGCATGATATGCGTATTATAGATGGTTTCAGGTGAGACCTCAGAGAGATAAGGTGCAAAGTCTCCGAAAGAGGAAATTAACTTGTGAAAAATAGTTACGGGTGTTGAACGAAAAACGCAGAAATCTAAAAAAGTTGCAACTAAGGGATATTACAATGGTCACTTCAATAGACACTGCTATCTTGATAGTGTTGGCTAGAAAGCTCTTGTGAAGTTGGATTAAAGAGGGTTAGCATTTGCATGAATAGCGTGTGTGTGTGTGTGTGTGTGTGTGTGTGTGTGTGTGTGTGTGTGTGTGTGTGTGTAATTGGCAGCGGGTGCTGCATTGTTATTGCAAAATAATCCTGTCAGCATAATCCTCCTTTGTGAGGTTCATTAATTGCATTTGAAATCGGATGCAATCTAGCTGATTCAGGCCTTGCTTCATAGCTTTCCTCAGCTTTTGCTGCATAAAGCCACAGTTGGTTCCAAAGCAATATAGTCCAGTAATGGCTATTTTCAGATTTTAATTTGAATTTACACTGCCTTTTTTTTTTTATCTCTTTGACTCCTAGCAGTTTTGCCACATCGTGTATACTGTGGCAAAATTGATTTAACATCTTGCCATTTTCAAAGTGCAGCTGCTACCAGCCACTGCTGCAGCTATGGTTGGGTTTAAGGCAGGAATATTACTTGATTTTGAGTTGATAGTACTCACAATGTGCAGTGTTTGACAGTATATACTGATAAGCAAGATATATTTTCTATTTCTAATACTGTGTTCCACACTTCTGTTCAACCCAAATTGTAAAACGGCATGTGTTGTTGAAAAAAGTATATTTAATTTATTACAATTGAAAATAGAAAAAATCTGTTGGAATGGAAGTATAATTTGCTATTACATATAGAATGGAAGTATAATTTGCTATTTGCTATTGCTATAATTTGCTATGAGTCACTGTGCCCTCAGAACCATTATGCTGGTACATCTACTTGTTTTCTTTTTATTTCTTAAATGAAGCTGTCATAACCCTAAATCACCTCCTTTCATGTTATGGTGATGTAATTTCAGTTTTGGAATGTAGAAATGTATAGATGTTCAATGGCAATGTCACTGTCAAGCTATTTCCGTATAAATCCCCATCAGCCTAATACTTCCACTAATTGTTTTGCTTTTTGATACATGATCACCTGTCTTTCAAGCAGGAAGGAATCTGTTCGGCCAACATAGAAGAACAGAACATTGCTTTCTCTCACACCCTTGCCTCAGAATTACTCTCCATTTCTTTTTTCTGGAGTGAAACTTTTGGAAATCCATTTATGACGAACCTTGTAGCTTTGGCTGTCCAAGATACACCCGCTTAAAACCAGAGGTCATTTCCGCACTTGTTTAATAGCTACTCAGAGTACCTTATTGAATGTGTTTTTGCCCTGCCTGGCAATAAATACTGTGCTGTGCTGGGCTTATCCTTTCTCAGTGTTTTAAGGCATATCTCCTTTATAAAGATATAAAACCCAGAAGACACACGCACCTATTCTATAAGCTGTGGTATGTTTATATATTGCTCATTGATGGAGGTTATCAGCTGTTACTGCTAATTTGAATTTCCAGCAGTTAAAATGAACTCTATAAAAATGCCTCAAACCACTGCAAGCCTGTGTTTCCAAAATGTATCATTTCCTTGATGTGCCAAAGAGATACATAGCTTTTGTTTGTGTTCTTCGAGTTTTGTCACAATGTGTTGTTAGGACATAAAGTGCCTTCAGATGCGCTGTAGTAGCAGAGATTGATATATTTCAAGTGATTCAGTTGAAATCCAAAGTAGGAAATGCTGCTACCCTGCATGTGTTACATCTCACAAATTTCGACTCTGTTTTTGTTAAATAATATGATAAGAATGTAATGTTACAAGTGGTGGTCATACTAAATTGCAGATATGAAAAAAGCATAACTGCTCAAACTCTTGTCGTACTGCATTGATAATTTCCCTCATTAGATAATTTTTCATTTAAAAGTCTGCAAATAACAGCATAAAAATGTAGATTGGCATGTATCTCTGTCATTTGAGGCAAAAGTATTCTCAGTTCTGTATGTACGTTTAGCGGTTTGTTGTGTTGCATGTTTGGCATGTCACACAATATCCGAATTGGTCACTACTATGAACAATTTCATTTATGTGTTGTGCATCATTGTCAACTCAGCCCCACTTAATTCTGGTCTCCCAAGCATGTCTGTCCCTTTCTTCTGATTGTTTTCTTTTTTCCTACGGCTGGTGGCAGGAGGGAACTTGCCATGCATTTCACGTTTGGAGTTCAACTGTTGCTATGGTGGTTGCTAGGGATTTAGCCTAGAGTGACGTGGAAAGTCCAAATATTGAAGGTGTCCTTCTGATGCAGAGGCAATGGAAGCTGTGAGGAGTGAGCAATCGCCCCAGAGAGATATTTTTTGCACTTTCATTGCCATGCCACTCAAAATTAGATTGATTTTCAAAACACAACAAAAGACAGAATTAAAAGGAACAAGCCAGAGCAAAGAGGGGAAATGCTGCCTTTGAAATTCAAGTCTACTCATTAACTATCTTGTTTCACCGTGTATGCACCGCCAAGACTAAAGACAGAAAATAATGTTTACCCTGACCAAGAGACCATATTTTCCTCATTTTCTAAAAGGCTGATAAGTGTTAATTCTGTGCAATAACCGCCCTTCACTCAACCTCTTAAGGTTGATTGAATTTTCAATCTAAAATCAATTTTGCATGATGAAACAACCTGTTATTCATCAATTCAACTCAATTCAATTTTATTTTACAGCATCTTCTGACATTAATATTTATCACAACAGAAATGTCAGAATTGTTTTCTTGGTTAATTATTACTATTGCTATCTGCACTATGGGTGAAATGTGCAGAATTAAGTTTTAAATGAATTTTTAAAAACGGAAACAACCAGATGTCGCCTCGCGCTGGGACCTACTGTACATAGAACTGCAAAGACTAGCAGTCCTATGTAGGCACACAGGTTACTCTCGTCCATCCTTTTTCAGTTGCCTACATATTTTTCGGAAACCCTCCAAATGTGTTGTCTCCAGTATGATCTTTCCAATAGCTGGTGTGATGAAGATGAGGCCGGTTGAGGAAATGTCCTGTTGGCAGATGCTTATCTTGGGTCCTTGGGGTCATGCTCTATGACATTTTGAGCTGTGATCCTGCTGTGTCATGTTGTGTTGCAGGGATCATGCTATCTTGCTGTTCTTTGACATAAATGTCTCTGTCATCTTGAGGGATTTTTTCTTCATCTGAAGATGCATCATGATGTGGGCTGTATTCTCAACCATCTTCTTCAGATAACTCCTCTTTTAAATGATTGTTCTCTTGTTCCTTTGGAAATCTGAAAAAAACTAATCTAGGAGTGGTTGGACACTAAACTGTGCACTTGTGGCTCCAGCAAACAGAGAACTATGGGTGCTGTCCTCTGAAATACTTTTATAGCCACTCCTCTGATTCCCAAATTGCAAAAAGAATGCTTTGTAGAAATGCTCTTTTGAATGTTTTGAGAAGTATTGAGAAATACAGGATTAATTGTCTTTGTGACAAATTCAAATTCAATGCAGTCACTATAAGATCTTAGCCTTTGCTTTTCATTGGTTATTAAACACTAAAAGAACACTAAAATTATGTTGGAGCTGTCTAACACATTTCAGTCTGGACACTGGTCCATTGAGTTTCAAAGTATCTCTTTGTTGGCTACATTATCTTATTCAGGTATTGGACCCCAACATTGGACAGTGTCATGGAATATCAATATAATAAGAACAGGTGACATCAGATTGACAGAGAACACTATTCGGTTGTTGTGATCATAATTTAACTTTTTTCGTAGTTCCTTAAAATAATGACAATAGTGTTAGATTTGTATTTTAGATGCACTAGAAAAGCTCTGGTCCTCAGGATGGTCTGATTTAAGAAGAGATTTGGTGTGAAAACATTTTCACATGGTAGGATCCCTATTGTTGTGTACCAGTGGCACCTTGACACAAGTATCCAATGTGTTTCTCAATAGTAATCGGTTTTATTACATTCTGAAGAAGTGCCATTAAAGATAAAGCACTTTCAAAGATGGTAACTTCGCGTGTTTCAATGATTCTCTCAGGGTAGGGATAGTGTAGTGCGCAGTTTGTGGCCCTTGATGTTGATCTCTCTAAAATCTATAAATGGTATTTTTCAACTTGCATTGCTGCAAAAAGGGAGTTTTTCTTTTGCATTCTGTTAAATGATAGTGTTTCTGTGTGTCACTGGTATTTTGCTTCATAAAGTTTGTTGCTATCAATGGCTGTCCAAATCATTTTGTCGTGTACCCTACTTATGAGATCAAGGCCTGGGGAGAGAAAGACCTGCCTTGCCCTTCCTCCCACTTTCTCTTGTGCTGCCTTTCTCTGCCTTGCAGTCCACAGCTGTAGCAGCCATCACACAACCTCAGGCAGGCTAGTTAGCCCAGAGAAAAGAGCCTGAACCCCCGATCAATAACTTTAGTCTTGTCTGCCTAATTGCTCATTGGTCGACATTGGCGCCAGACTATATGTAAGTGCATGTTCCCCCGAGTGATCGACTTCAGCTCCATTTCCACCACTTTCCACGTAGTGTTGGGCTTACGGTCTGCCCCTCTCTCCTCTCTCTTTCTCCTGTCCTCGCCTCTATTCACCCATGTTCGGAATGGAGAAAACCTGAGCCGATCGGCTTCTGCTCAGTTATATCAGTGCGATGAGACTTCAACAAGATGTGCGGTTCTCTCACCAGGCCCGTGATTCCCAGGCTGCTCAGGTAAATATCCGGGTTTAATGACGGGCAGGAAGATTAGCCAGTTACTCTTGTTCGCAATTGCAATGAGCGCCAGGAAATTAGCTGGTCTCGTTTGGGGTTTTCTGAACGGCTTATTATATGATCTAATGCAGATGCACTTTATGAGCGTGGAGAAGCATATGGAGAGGGCAGTATTGATTGCGCTCATTGTGAATTATGTGAATAGATAAAAGTGTGCGTGTGCATATATATTAGCCAATTATGCGCTCAGGTGCTAATGTAAAAATTCTGCTGAATAAATATGAAATATGCCTCTATCAGCATCAAACTTGTGTCCCCTCGACACTAGTCATTTGAGATGATAATTGGGATCGCATGTTTACCTTTTTCTGATGAGACAAGATATTGTGATAGCTCTCCTCAGCCTGGATTTAAATGTGTATTGATCAGCGCGAGGCTCAGGAGCTCAATTCAAAACAGCAGCGCAGCCTTCACACACTTGTATAGTTGTGCCTTTGTTTTTTCACGTTTTCAAGAAATTTTACGACCCGTGGGCATAAAGCATTTGTTACTGTGTCACTTAAAATAAGAAATTCATTTGTATTTGTTCTCGCTCGCTTTTCTCCCTGTAGTAGTGTGCTAATGTCGTGATTTAAATGAGGTATTGATCAGTTTAGGAGGGGAGAACAGAAAGAGAGGGAGCGATTGTGAGGCAAAGACAGCAAGACCAGGGTTATCGGTGTGGATCGCACACAGAAAGAGAGTGCAAACGGATGAGACACATTTTAAGCGATTCTGTGAAATGGATTTCTGCATAATCTGTTTTTAATTCAGGGATAACCGCCAGGCTCCTTTGTTTGATTTGTTTCGAGAAGCCAGATTAGACACGGAGGCAACACCGCTTCTAACTGGACGGAAATGGAAAGATCTTTTTTATTTTTGTTTTTTTAATTTTGTGGAATATTTGCCAGACGTGTCAGACGTGTCCAGATGCTTTAGGAAAAAGGTTAATCCTGGTTCCTGTGTGAATCTCCATCTTGGATCGCTATCGTTCCGTCTGCAACACCGCTGCAGCCGGAGGCAGCTTGGGCGTAAGCCTCCGTCCAAGTGAATCCGAAGTTGGGTCTGTTTGTCTTCCTCTTGCTCTCCTCCCTTCCTTTCTTGCATGCTCCCTCCTCTTTTTCTTTCTGTCAGNCCCCCCCCCCCCCCCCCCCCACCTTCCATCATTTCCTCTCATGTGATCTTGTACAGCAAGGTTGTATTAATTAATTAGTGGCCTGTTTATTGTTGTTCACACTCCAACTGGGAAAGCAGCTGTGTGCTGTTTATCTTCCCATTTGCAAGATTCCATAGCTAGGTTGCTGTTTATAGCTACATGAACACTGTTTACACATTTATCTAAATGGCTTTGTTCAGCGTTCACGTTTTAGAATAGCCTATTTTCTTTATTTTCTATTTGAGGAACTGTTTTTTAATAATTTTCTATAATCTAAGTCCAAATATTTTGACAATTTCATCCAAAGTAAGTCAATATTTTCACATTTGCTTGTTCCCTAGCTACTCATTTACCTTCTGTAGAATATAGACAGTATGACAAGTGCCGGCTAGTGTAGATTTACTTCATAGTATCATCAGCAGTCCTCCCGATACAGAACTGGTAGCTCCAGGCAGATGTCAGACATGTCCTTGATGCTTTGATAAACAAGAATTTGGCTTTATGTTGGAGTAAGTGTACAGTTTAAGCGAGCCACCGTGAGAGAGCAGGTTTGCTGCGCAGAGAGGATAGGCTCTGTGTACTGGATTGATTTTTCTCCTCCTCTCGCCGCCCTGCCTCCTTTTGTGGTTCAATAGCTGGACATCCAGCAGCAAGGATCTCTCAGTCGCAGTATGAACTGCAGGAGAGCTGCCTGGATCTCACGGGGAAGAGAGTCGAAAGCAGCAAGGCCAAAAGCAGTTTCAGAGCCAGGCCAGCAGGTCCAGGAGCTTCAGAGCCAGGTACAGTGCTCACACCTAGGCCAAGCAGTTTTTCCAGCAGGCCTCAGACTCAAACCCATCTTGCTTCATGTTCCCATCCTTCACAAGGCATTTTGTGAGAAACACATTTAAATTATTTCACACCATTACTATATATTCATTTTAAAGTGGTTCTGCATCAGCCATCTTGACAACCTCGACGAATGAAGTTGGGAGAGTAATATGGAGTGTGTGGATAAAGGAGTGACAGAGTGAGATGACGAAAAAAATGCAAGGAGTCTCATTTCATTTTCATTGTCACTCCTCAATCTTGCATTTTTTTTGCGGGGTTCATAGTGTCCATCAGAAGTCCCTCGGTGGAGTTTGTGGCCATGGGTGGCGCTATAGAGCAATGTTTTTGATTACGTTATTTCTGCTGCTTGGTTAATAAGTGTTTCTCACGTAATGATTGTGATGTATCGTTCTAAGCCAGAAGATTCCAAAGTTTTAGTGTTTCTGCTGAAGGATTTGAAGAATTCTTTAACATTTGAGAAAGAATACTAAACATCTGTAAATTGTAAGTTATCTCATAGAGCAATTTAGCTCAGTGCACGAGGTCTCAATCACAAACTGTACTTTTAGAACCTAGAAATTCAGTTTAATAATCTGTTTCAGTGCAGACATAGAAGATATGTGGAACTAAGATTACCGAACAGTGGTAAAATTGTGGAACTGCATAAGGCCTAAGTCTGACTTGGTATCGTACCTTGGTCGAAATAGCCTTTGTGCTCTGTTTTGAGTTCTTCCAATTTTTCAAACTGCAACCCGTGAGTTCACTTTCCATCGCATTCAAGGTGTATCACAATCTAGGCAGTAAAAGAAATGCATGGTGTAATTTTATTTATCTGATGGAGCCAACAGGTTAGCAAATAAACATATTGTTATATGAATCTGAATAAATAATGCTAAAGTTAGCTTGTTTCTTGTGCTTGATGTGATGACTCGCCCTGTACTCATATAGTGCTAATTTCACGTATGTCTAGTAAAATGTTTTCTCAAATATTTGTTAAAACTAGTGATGTGCATATAATAGCAGAAGATTTTGTTCAATATGGGGAAATATTCATAATGAAATTGTACTGCTAATCATTTCACAATTAACTTTTCATTCTTGTAAAAACAGCCAGTTATTTGCGGACAAGTGATGCTAGTTTTGGTCTACAGGGACAAACTGAACAATGAAAGTAGAAACTGTTTAGTTGGCACTTTAGTACCAAGTGCAGTCTTCTTCAGTCTTTTCTTTCCATGGATCTGATTACTATATTAACTATTATACTGTTTGGAATATTTATCATCGAAGGCCCCCAACTACGACACAAGTATTCACCAACCGTGCATTTCAATGAACATACACAAAAACAAAACAAAGGTAGACTTAAATTAACCAAACCATTGTTCTCTCTTCCCAACCAAACCCAAACCAACCCAACAATGTAGAATCTACCTTTGCATTTGAGTGATCACTTTCTTTCAAACCTTACTGGGTTGGTAAAGAGCACAATTTCAGCTTCAGTTTAATAATTAGAATTTTCTAAAATGATCTCTGACAAGTGAAAAGACAGTTGGTCCTGTTTGACAAATTCGTGCAAAATCATTATGTGTGCACAAAAACATGCACCACGGCCATATTGTTTCAATTCTCCAAGTCGTCAATTTGTCAAGTTTCTGTCTTGCTGGATTTATTTTAGTCAAAAATATGTGCTGTGATTACAAATGAGAGGATAAGGGCAACTGCATATCAAGCACCAATTTTATATGGGTGTAATGTGGCGCCACATACTTGGACCATTTTTTGTGTTTGTAGTTGTACAGTATATGCAAGTTTGTTCGCTTTGTGCTTCCATCTGTCTGCCATATGTCTTTCATGCATTTGTATGTAAGTATGTATGCTTGTCTCTTTCCATCCTTCAGGTGTAGCAGTAATGGATAATGTACCCGTGTTACAGAGTGAAACACAGGGCAGAATGGCTACGCAAGGATCCCAGGTGGAGCACAGATGGAAAGACTCAGAGGGTTCAGCTGGTGCAGACTGCAGACATGTAACCAGGGTTATACAGTGGCAGGATAGGACACAGGAGACCAGGATTAGGGGGAGACTTTCACAATTTGGCCTGTTGGATTACCTTCAAAGACATAGTCTTCTACCAAGCTGTAATGCAAGGACTTATAATTGTAAAGTGAACCACAGCAATATAGTTGCTAATTATAATACAATATGACCGAGGCGAGTGTGCTTTGTTTGCCTCACTTTTATGTGAACACACACACACACTGGATAGACTTTTCAGAAAAACAAACAAAAATACACTGGAAAGTTATAGTTCTGGAAGTATCTGTTGTTTTTTTTCAAATATAAGTATATATTCATATTCATATTTGTCAGTTTAGTCGTGTTCTCCCATGAAATTAAATTCATATTCAACAGAAAATTCTAGAATTGTCTCCTGCAGTCATTGTTGTTCAACAAAAGTTATTACAGTTATTACAATCATATTTAAATGATACACCTTATGAATGAACACACTATTATCGCAGCTTACACAATTCACTTTGCTGACAAAACAGCCAGTAATTGTTGGGTGCTGAAGCTATATGCAAGTAATGCGTGGGTGCCTGTAAATCAGTATAGTACAATTCATTTGATGACCCATTTATTGACTAATTTCTAAGACAAAATAATGAGATGGATGTTGTGAATCAAATGCTGTACAAATTCATATTCCAGAGATGAAGCAAATATTATTTGCACCTTTGGCCACTAATCACCACCTTGGGTTATGCGTCGTATTCAGGGTCATAACTGGAACTGTCCACATTGTTAGGATATATTGCTCTGCATTTTGTTTCTCAGACATCCATTATGGCAACATCCTATTATTTGTGTTCATTGGATATTTATGCTTTATATGAGACCGTATGTGCATGTAGGTATGTTTATATGTCTGGGCACATGTGTGTTTTACAGAACTTGTCTCAGCTCTCTCTTGCTCTCTCTGCCCCCCCCCGTCTCCCTTCCTCTGTCACCTTTGTTGACTTTGTCTCCCTCCTCGTGCAACACTGTGCGCTCCTCTTTAATGACGCATATATCCTATCTCCAGTTGCTGCCTAATCCCTGCAGCGCTGGCTCAGGAACAGATTACTGCTTCCAGACACCAGAGGACATAGGAGCAAAGCAGAATGGGGGTTGGAGGGTAGAAAGAGATGCCACAATGATACAATATATGAGTGTGTGTTGTGTGTGTGTGTGTGTGTGTGTGTGTGCGTGTGTGTGGGTGGGGAGGGGGGGGGGGCGGGTTAGAAGGCAGGCACATGCATCTACAGTGTATGTATCTGCACATACAAACAGAAAGGCAAAGATCCTCCATTTTGTTTTTTCCAGAGTAATACTTTTGTTTTATTACCCCACACTGCCTGCTCACCGATTTGCAGTGACTTTTCACATTTGTCACATTAACAGTCCAATGCAGTGTGCTGTGAAAAGCTTGAAGCAAGAAGATAAAACATGACATATAGAGGGGGTTTATAAAGGAAACTGAGCATCTTGCTTTTTCTTCCCCTCTGTCTCCAGGCTCAGCCAGGATGCTGCAGCTACATTACAAGCAACCGCGTTCAGCATATGCTGCATCAATCGGCAGACACAGTGTTGCTGACTGCTCAGACCTCTGCCAGTACACTCAGTGTACCAGTGATTCTACAAGGTAGGAATTCCCCCAACTGATCAATGAGATATTGTGTTATTATTGCATTTCATTCTTTTCTTCTTTTTTGCAAGGATCCCCATTGCACATGCTGTGTATTTGCTCATTGTTCAAGGACACATACTCTATCTTTCTGGGTTTTTAAGCTGACCGGTAAACACACATGATTGGCTGCTCATTTTCTTCAAAAAAGCTTTTCAGGTCAACTATTCAAACGGAATATGATTGGGGTACATTTTTGTCTATGATTAGTATATAATATATTAGTCACTTGTATAGACACTTGATGAAGTTGTGGAGGAGAACAAGAAGTTGGAAAACAATGACTTTTGACTCTATGGGCCAGTGTAGGTGGATGGTGAGACAACAGTTTGCCATCTAGTGATGACCTTCAAGATGGTAACGGCAGATAATATATATTTTCGAATGTTCAAATGTGTGCATCCACTGCAGATTTGAAATTGAGAAATGTTTACACACACACACATTCATTCACTCCTAACTTGTACTCAACCTGTAGGTATCACCAATACATGACAAAATAACTTGTATTAGTTTGGCTTGAGTTACGTCACACTGTCCCACCAAAAACCTCAGAGTGATACAAATAAAAACATGTATTCCCTACTGTGTTGTGTTTCCCTCCTTCTTCTTCTTTTTCCATTTCTTCTCCTTGTGAAACGATCAGGACAAACATGAACAAAATTAACTTTTTTTTTTTTTTTTTTTAATATAACATTAATCTGAGGTTATCAGCACCATAAACCCTCTTGCACCGTGAATGGGATGCATCTGGTCTGGATCTTGAGGTGGATAAACCAAATTTTTGTTCTGATCCTGGCAAATCTAAGAGCTGCTCAGGAATATGTAAGGTTCAGACAAAATAAAAGCACCTTAGTTAAGCATTGTGGTAATCAGAGCTCCCTGCAGAGCTGCAGCTAAAGAACAGAGCATGCTGTGTGCTGAAGTGGAGTTACCTCTCCGTGGCTGCTGCTGTCATCATGCCTCCCACCGACATGACTTTTAGGACCAAATGATTGCAAATAAAACATTTGATTGAGAGGAGAAGAGAGCCATAAACAAGCTGGATTCTGCCCTTTAATTTCACCACCTCCAGAGAATTGGTTTTTGCTGTGCCGCATAGCTGGTCCCACACACAAGCAGTTTAGTTATCTGCCCAAGGACTGAAATTTAATTTAGCCTGTGTGTTGTTGTGAGTATGGGTGTGTGAGAGTGCATGCGTGTGTGCGCATGCGTCTGTCAATCTGCCTGTCTTTGTCTGTCTTCAGTTTGGAGTGCCTCTGTGTGCTAAACCTTACTTTGAATGAAGTGCATATGTAAGATCCTTGGGGCTGTGGTGTTTCTGTGTGTATGCTGTATTTTGTGTTTTGCTATTCTCATGTGACTTAATCGTTTTACACTGCCGGGTTGTTACAATACTATTTCAGTCTGTGTGATTGTGTTGCAGTATTTATTTGCTCTGTTGTCATCGGATTTTATTGCTTTCATGTGTAGTTGTGATCTGATGTGTTATCACTATGTTAACCTGCAAACCCCCCCAAAATGCCCCAAGTTACTGTTGGCATTACCAGTTTGTTGTAGAAGTTTTTGGCAGTAATTTTCCATGGACTGTATGATAATTGCATGTTCGAAAGTATATCAGCTGAATTGTTTAACAGTGGTTGCCTTGGGTTTTCAGCATGGCGAGTTTGTAGCAGTGTGTACGCGTGTGTGTGTTTATGGTGCAGGTTCCTGATGAAAGCCTGGAGCAGAGGCATATATCAGAGCTCCAGCACTAATAAAAGGCCAGCAAGCTGTGCTCCTCTCCTTCTGGGAACAGCACCGCATTTTACTGCTTCTCTGACAGCAAGATAAAGTGCCCTTCCAATTAGAAAAATATTTGGCCACATACCTACCAGCAGCAATTGTGGGTTTTTATTTTTCATGCCATTTGATCAGGAATCCTTGCTATTTTTACAGTCTGCTTTCTTATCACCATGTCCTGGGTGTGCACATGTTAATGTGCTCCCCACCACTGCATCACAACACTGTATAATGAAATAACAGCTGTATTATTTTGGTGTCTTTCCTCCTTTTTTTGGTCCTTCTTTCATAAGGGAAGGGCTACACACTGCTGTGTTTTGGCATGAGTTTGGGAATGAGGCAGTGTGTGTTTTATTTTTCATTTTGCATGTGGATTCATGCTGCTGCTGTGTGTGTTTGAGTTTATGTCATTCTTGTTCCCCTTGTAATCCATCTATGCCTCATACGGAGATGTGTGCATATATACTTAACTGCTGATGCATCGTGGTTTAAGAATACTGTGGATGTTTTTTCCCAGTTTTTTTTTCTTCTCTTTTTTCCATAGAGTGCATTAAAATTAAATTCTCTCTTGTTGTTGTGAAAAGAGGCACACGTAAAAAATAATTGGCTGCAGGAGAGAACAAAGGGCTGGCTCCTCTCTCTCTTCGCACACCCCAGCAAGGCATTAATACCAAGCCTGCTACATTGTTCCGCTGTCTGCAGCCATCCCCCTAGCCAGACACTCAGCTCTGGAGAAGTCACTTTTAATGTCTGATAATCAAGGTGAATTTTCAAAAAGCTGCCATTTTCAAATGATGGTGTATATATTATGTGTAGATGGGAGCTCAGGAGGAGAGAGGAGCTTTAGCTAGGTGAGAGAGAGAGCGTCGGCCTTGTGAAGTGAAAGAGAGACACCCAATGGCCACTGAGGGGACTACATATTTATTTTTTTTAGCTTTTATTTTCTTTTAATCAGAATTCTATGAGGGACACAAGCCAGCTGGAATAGTGTGGGATTTTGTTTCATAATTGCTTTGTCTGCAGTGAACACGCTTTCTGTTTTGCACCTTGCTCTGCTTTAGAGCGTGCAAGCTTGCAGCATCTTTACGTGTGTCCTATGGCTGCCCGGTATCCGTTCATATCTTGTCTGCTGTTTGCGGCTTCCTGAAGGGAACTCGTGTGCAGTGTTATTGGGGAATCAGGTAGTCAGTAGCAAAGCGGTGGAGCTCCATTTCCCTGCTACAGGGCACAGACTCATCTTCCTCTTGCTCCTCCCATCTCCCCTCTTCCCCCTCCACTAGGTATGATTATTTCTCCTCTGCTCACCGCACCATTATATTCCAGGTCCGCAGTTACCCTGCGCTGCTGTCATTTTTCATGGCATGTTTTTGCCCGCGTGCGGCACTGCACATTTACTTGGTGCCTGTGCAATATGTTAAGGAGTTGAATATATGCAGTGTGCAGAATGTAATAAGTATATATTTATTTTCTTGGAGAAAAAAGGCAGACCCCTAGCCATGTATCTTAACAAACATGACTGCTGTGTATGCACTCGCCTCCAAGGCTTTTTACTCACCGGGGAAACCAAATTATACATCTGAGGCAGACTGGTTGTTTTTTCGTGCTATGACTGTTAAAATCCTGCTTGGTATTTTGGGATATAAGATTTGCTCACGCCATCAGGTTAAAGTTTTGGTGCACAGCTTTTTAGAATTTGCACCTATCAGGTGATTGGATACGTTGTGTCAGTAGACGTTTGTGCTTTGATGTTAAATCTATTACAAAAGCATGTGCTCTTTTGTGCTCTTCTCCCGGTCCCTCCCAAGACTGCCCCTCTATCTAGTTCTGCTAAATTGTAATGCAAATACACAATGCACATACAACTGAAATTGACATTAAACTCAGAGGGGGAAGCAGATCTAACCCTGTGAAACAGTAGGATTTAAATGGATTCTGTGCTGGGAGCAGCACAATTGACAAGTCTCCCACTGTGAGGCTGTCACAGTGAGAGACATTTGCAGAGGAGACAATTCAAAAAGAATGTCAGTCTCAAAAGATGCACCTGATCTCGTTATTGTGCTGCAAGTTTCCTCCCATCTCATTGTTAATGAGTTTTAAAACAGCATGATGGAAAAGCACAGCGGATTGGGAAATTGGAGGTGAATGCAGCTAACAAAAGTATGTTTCTAAATTAGATTTTAATTACGTAATTCTGCATCCTTTTGATGCATCCTGTCTGCTAATTTTTTGGGAGAAAATACCATTGAGTGTTTAGTCATTTTTATTTTCTAATTTGAAATACTTAATTGCCATCAAGAACACATTCCATAATTGCTCTCTGTCCCAGTGGTTGTTGGCTGCATTCCGATAATATCACACTGTACTTTGAACATGTTTGCAGATGTGTATTGTCTTGTCATAGCTGTCCGGGTGATAACTGCCAAATAAGAATGCTCAATTTCCAAGTACATAACTGAACACATCCCAGGGCTTACAGAGCATGCTCATATTCTAGTTTACACACCTGATACCTGCTGTGGTGCGTTGATGCAACCTGATATCGCCTTTCGTGTGATTGCATAATAACCTACCATTCAAATATGTGAGTGCATTATTTGTTCCTGAGAGGAGTAGTAGTAGTAGTAGAGGTAGTATTATCTTTCACTAGTTGGTTAGAGGGCATACTTGATCTCAGCTGTGGTGCAGAATAAAGACAGAGAAAGGCGGAGGGAAGGGCCACGGGCGTTCTGATGTAAGGATGTGCAGGGAATCTGGAGTGTGTAGAGAGAGACAGAGAAAAAGGATGAGGATGGGGGGGGGGGGGTTGCCAGTCCAGCATGGCAGAGCACGTCTGGCTCAGTGCCAGTCTGGGCGCTGTGCCCACGAGGAGGCAGCACTGACTGTTCACAGACCGGGGAGCACAAGTGTGTCAGTGGGGGCATTTGAGGCTGGCTGGCATGGAAGCTTTAGTCTGCATTTGCACGTGCAGTGACCAGGTTACGATGCAGCAACAGTCGGGGGCAGTGTGAACAGGGGGTCTGATGTCACCATTGAAATGATGATAAGCTAAAGTGCCAGGTCATATGGTTTTTATCTTGACTTTTCATGGTAAATGTGGTCCTGGATACATTAAAGAGTTTGTAACTGGGGTATTGACTACTAATGCTTAATGCTACAGTCCTTAATACATTTATACAGCCTCATTCACACTCCAATTCACAGCGTGGTGGTGGGGGCTGCAAACTGGCTCAATAACACTGTTAATACAAGACATACAACTTGTTCCCTCATATTGCAGTTGTAGGAGGTGATTTTGAATATGTTTGCCAGGTGTTTATATGTCTGAGGTCCCATTTTGCCACTGTGCAAGCCTTACAGTCATATCTGAGCTGTGCAGTTTTGTCAGAGCTACAAGAAAGTTGTAGCGTAAAAATAAGTTGACAAGTCGTGGCTGGTCTGTCTTTCAATGATCTACCCCTCCCTCCTCCCTAGTTCCCTCTCTCCCAAACACGGTAATCTCTGGTTGCAACCCCCCCTCCCAAAAAAAGCAAAAAAGAACTTGTATAATAAAAACCAACATGGCAAACCCACAAATCAGTACCGCTCTGTCCTGACAGAAGCCGCTTGTAGTTTGAGTTGCACTCACGAGGACTCTGCAACAATTGACACCGTTAATTTAATCAGGGATCTGTTGTCTCATTTAATCATGCACTTGATTGTCACTGCTTTTTCTATTGTTTTCTTTATGCACTGCCTGAGTAAAT
>CAESWR010000005.1:40799-64870 GCA_903171835.1 Mullus surmuletus | reverse complement strand
CATCAACAAACAGAACACTGCTTTGGAATGAAAATGTGTATCATTTAATTAGAGCACACTTCTGTTGGCACAGTTCATTTATTTTAATCTTGTTTATGCACCTTGATTGTTTCACAATATAGTTTTTTTTGATTATCTCAGATTGATTAAATTGCATCGATTCCGTGTCCTTATTAAAACAAAACCCCCACAGCGCTGCTTCCTTATTTTTCATAATTAATGGTACAGTGTGGCAGTTTGGGCGAAGCAGCAGTGACACAGTGTTGCACATTTTGTAATCAAAGCGGTGGTGAGAATTATTTATTGTGTGTGCTGTCAGAGCGAAGCAGTGACAAGCATTTTATGAGTTTGTGTAGGTGTTACCCACGTGACTAAATGGAGGCAGATGCTTCACAGTGCTGACTTAAAACACCAGAAGATGATAGATTAAGCTGAGCTGTTCTGTTTTAGCCAGTTCAAATCGGACGCAACCAGAGCCCCCCAACCCCCCCACCCACTCCCTTGTCTATCCAGCACTGACCTTGGCTGCATGCATGGCTGCATACATGCACCGCCTGTTAGCACAGAATCTCATTCCAAACCTAGTGGTCTTATTAATTTTGATTGATGACTCCGTTTATCTCTGGAATAACAATCCTCCGATACCCCTCACCTCCATCCTCCCTCACCCAATTCCTCTCCCCCAACACACCCCCTTGTATGAAAATGATATTAGAAACAAAATGAGATTTGGAATTTTGTGTTTGACAAGCAGCTTGATGAAACGGTTTCATAGCTGGGCTTGATCCATGGAAATTTTATGCTAATAACGCTGCTGGCCAAGCAGTGTAGTTGGAAATTAATCAGGAGTCTGGATGAAGGAGAGGAGAGGAGAGGAGAGGAGAGGCTTAGGGTTGCTCCGGAAACACACCCTTCTCCTGCTCCTCCTTCTCTCCTCACCCTCATTCCCTCTCCTCTCTCCAGCTCTGAATCTCATCAGAAATAGCCATGGGGTGTTGACTGTGTGATGGGGTTGGGAGAGAAAGAGGGAGTTAGAAAATTACACTGCAGCTTAGCACTGATTGATGCAGTAATGTATGCAGCCATGCAGCAAGATGCCATGTTATAGATTAGACCCTTTCCTTCTCAAGCGGGAACACCCCACCGTGGTGGTGGGGTTTGAGAGGGGACACGGATGCATTTAGAAACTGACACACACCTATTAATTTCTCCTGCTGTTATTATTCAATCTATCTCATGTAGCCTTTGACAGTGCCTTTATTAAATATATTTTTCTTTTTTTCTTTTTCTTGTGTGTGGTAATTCAACCACAGTCTTCGTGTCACCTAAACACATTTGCTTGGAGTCTCTCTGTATTTATTCCTCTTTAGGCCCTGGGAGTCATCATTAGGCTACATAGTCACTAATGAAGTCATTATCAGATTTCACTTGTTTGAAACAACATAATTAGTAAAGAACCCGTAATGATGTTTGCAAACTAAATGCAAACTAATCGCTTTTCCCCTCCTTTCGTCTCTCTCATTTCCTCTCTCCCAGCTCAGTTGGATAAAGGGAGTAAATGAATCACTGAAGTGTTTTGTGTATGTGGGTGGGTTTTCATGGGCACATATTTCTCAACTGAGTTACAAGTCTGTGTGATTTATTTTTTTTACCCAGAGAGACATCTGTTACACCATTCCTTATTTTTGTAATGCATCATCAGCCAGAGGAAAAACACAATATTATCCAGTCTGGGATATTGCACTCTGGAGTCTAATAATCTAATGTACACTAGTGCCGGTGTCATTAAAGTGCCAGTGGAGCTGTAGGGAGATGGTAGGTACACATCTGTCTGTCTCCAAGTCCCTACCGGTGCTCATGCTCCATTCTTCCACCCTCCCAGCTGCAAATACACACATACCAGTCCCCAAACACTCGGCTCGTACAAACACACACTCAGTCCTGTAGGTAGTTCTGTTGCTGTTGGCTGCAGCTAAGCCAGCAGGCGGTTGCAAATGCAGAGAGCAGAAAATAGCCTGGCCCTGAGCCTCAGGCGACAAGGACAACAATAATCAGTCCTTGATAGTGCCGCTTAGCTTGATATCAAGAAGTGACCATTGACAGAGTAAAAACACGAGTCAGCATGACGTCCCGTGTTTGTTCTTGGACTTCTGTTTTGAAGACTAGAGTTTGGAGTCTTGGAATATAGCAACAGGAAGGCTGCTTGCAGACTATGGCCTTACCAATTTAAACTGTAGAATTGTACCCTGCACATCCAAAACTGACACTGTGTGGGTTCATAAAATGTCTTCATTTGAAATGAAGGTCCAACAAACCATCTTCATATGGGAGTTGGAAACTGGACGATGTCGATGAACATGTATACTATTGACAAAGACAATAACATTGAGATTGTCCTTAAATTATCTCTGAGAAATGTTTGGATGTTTAGAAATAATGTTCCTCCTCTAAGGGTACACCCACCGCAGCTCATTTGTATAAGCTCCTGTGGAGGCAGAAAGAGTCATAAGGTGCAGAAAAGTTAGAGGAAACAATAAATAGATGGCGTTTTGCTCTTTGGTCAAATTAATTTATTTTACTTGTATTCCATGCAAAGAAAGGTTCAGAACCTCCCACAACACACCTCTGCTGTTTTGCAGAAAGTACAGCTATTCTTGATGGTGTTTTAACTTGGTTTGATGCGGAATCAATTGTTAAAACGCACAACAGATAAATAGGATGCTGGGCGGGGGAACAGTGGGTACAGAAATGCAGGCATGAGCTGGGAGGATGAGGATGTTTCTGGTATCAGTACACACATTATTACTAATTCTTATATCAACTTACCTTCCTCCTCTGCTGGCCTAGTCAGCGTGTTTGATATGTGATATGGTTCTTCTGCAGGCGTTTTTCAGAAATGCTTCCGCTGATCCTCATTGATCGCCACCCATCGCTACTGCACAGCAGGGCGCACTGTGAGAAAATGCTCCACAGTAAAAGGAGCAGAGGTCATTATGCCTGGCAGGAAAGGGTCCTTCAGAAGAAGGAGGCAACTTTGCTATGATAGAAAATCCCACAAGGTTGAGTCGGAGAGACGGATGGAATGAGGTTTTGATAAGTGGCTATTTGTATTGATGTGCAAATGTGTTGGAGTGCAATAGCATGTGAGCACCTAAGCATGTTTCACATGCATCTGTTGGTTCGTTTACATAGCAGGCAACAAGGAATTAGACAGCATGGGCAGATCTATGTGAACGTGTGTGTTGGTGCCTAGTGCAGAGGTCAAAGGTCTGATTGGGAGATCAACGCCATTTGTGACTGAGGTGTGGGGATGCTGCTGATAACACACTTACTTCCACACTCACACTCAGAAGCTGGTAAACAGACCAAACCCCAAGTCCGCAGTGCTGATCTTCCATCCTGAGCTCTTCCTGTGTGACTCTCGCAAAACTGCTTCATCATGAGCATCTTTTATACACACATACATACGGTTACAGTTTATCAGTGGCTGAGGGTGTGAGCCTATGGTGCTGTCCATGGTGCTGAAATCACTCCTCCCCGGACTTGTAGTTGTGCCTTTATATGGTATTTCAGCCACACTATCTGTCAGTTTCATCATGAGTTTAGAACATTCTAAAAATGCTAAATTCTGTGCTCAATTCTGTGTATCAATATATTTAGTCTGTTTTGCAGCTTTTTATAGTAGCGGTTGAATCATGCAGTCAAGCTGCATCTCTTCCATTAGTATCACCAAAACAACTGCATGCAACTTCTCAATGTGAGAGCAGTTATTGAATCGGTCTGAGCTGCTGTTAAAACATCCATCAACCATAAGTTCCACAATAAGCTGATGCTAAGGTGAAATAAAATGTATAACAGTGATAAATCTGGCCAACCATGCAGCTTCAAAGTTTGGATGAAAAGGTCAACTATAGTCCCTACTTCCTTAAGCTTGAGCTGTTGACAATCAAGTGCACACTCACCTAATGCAGTTTTTTTTCCCTCCAATTTATTTGGAGACATTTCTCCAAAAAATAGAGTAAATTGAATTATTTGGACTGGTAGTAAATGGTGGAACGGCAGAAGTAAATGTATGGTTTGCTCCATTCATCAACAGAATATATTATATCATCTTTATTTCATCATCATCATCGTCAAGTCTTATGTGTCGATCATAAATACACATACTCTTTATTTTGTCTTAATGAGGAGTGACAGAGGTGAATGTCATTTTTTGGCAAACATGCAAGTGTTTGTGTGTGTACCTGTGATCATATTGAATTTCACTATTACAGCAGTGAAGGGGTGACGAATTGAACCCCTCTTGCTTCTCGGTGCCCACGACAAGAGCGGAGCGCTCATCACCAGGCGGGCCCTCGGCATGTTAAGTCCATACCCACAGCAGTGACTAATTGTTTGTTATGTCAGTGCTTGTCGTGCCCGTTTGCCTTTAATGGAGTGTAGTGTGGTGATCCATCAGGCTGTCGAGCAAGCCCTGTGTCAGTTGAAGTGGCTTGGTGTCAGTGGGGCGAGCGTGCCGTGCAGATGTGATTTACTGCCCAGCTCATTTCGCCGTGTTGTGCCTCGCCTCTTAGCCATGCAACGCAGCTCACTCCTCTGCCTTCTCTTCTCCGCTTTCCCCTCCTCTTACCTCAGATTGATTACCAGCGCAACTACCTCATGACACTCGCCATCCTCTGGCAACCTTTTAGTGCCATTTTATAGATGGTTAGCGCACCTCATTTGGCTATTTATACATCTGTAAGTGGCCATGAAATATAGATTTGTCTTGATGGGTGTCAACATTGGAGCTATGGAAGCAGAGCTCAGTGCCACCTCGTTATTTTAATGGTGTGAGATGAGGATGTGTGGCAGGAGTAATTTTCAAACATGCCTATTGTTTTTATTTTTATTTAATGTTTGCACACGTATTATACTGAGGCCAATAAAGCAGGTTTTCTGGTTTGCAATGTTCAGGTGGAGCCGAGAGATGGAAATGAGGAGAGGAAGTTGACTCACATGCTTGTGCATGCTTTAACCCGACGATTCTGTGTGAATATTAAGATGGTTCTTAGTGAGAGGAACCTTTAACAGTATGTGTGACCTGTCATCCACACATTTCACTCCATTCACAGGCAAGGTCTCACAGGTAATTAGTTGCTGGTGCCCACTCAGTTAGAGGTGCTAGTTAATTGAATAGTTAACACATCAGAGGAAGGCCTGTGCAGATTGGAGTTGACACCTGTCAGGAGGCTGTTCTCCCCCAACCAGGGACATTTCCTGGTCTGGTCCCGATACATATGTCATCCTTGCAGGGAGGGAAAGAAAAAAGAAACAAATGAGGTGCATATGGGCGAGTGAGCATGGTGCAGCAGGTGTGGAGATAGCTGCAGGGTGGAGGACGGCAGGCGCACCTCTGCTCTGTCCTTCAAGAGGATTTGTAAAGCTCCGGGCACCCATCCCTACTTCACCTCAGGCCATTTCCATGGGTATGTGACAGGAAATTGACAGTTCTGTGAGTTCATGTGTGTGTGCATACGGTGGCAGGCTCTCCCCCAGGCCCCAAGCAGAGTGCCCAAGGCATTCAGGAGTTGAGTATGCAGCATACAGAGATGTGTCAGCCAAGTCGAGGTGTCCAGACTAAAAGACAGCTGTCTGGCAGGTCGGCTGGCACTCTGAAAAAAAAAAAAAAGTCAATCGAACAAGTCTTTTTGTCCACACATACCATAAAGAATGTATATTTGACTTGTACTGAGGTGCATTCTTGCAGCTTAAGGAGGCTGCAAGTAGAGGTCCTGTCAGGGGCCAGAGGAGTTGGCAGGAGATAAGCACTGCAGAGCAGAGAGATTGCAGCAGCACCTGGAGGCTGCTCACAGCCACACCACGGGAGGAGAGCAGGTCACCTGCTGGGTCGCACAGAGGTCATTCTCTGCATATGAATTTGACACGTCTTTCAGTCATACTAGACTCTGTGCTATCATTGAAAGAAACTGACAGTCCTCTATGTAGAGTTAAAAGTTCTGCGACATATGTCTCACCAGTCCAAAGGACCCTAGATTGGCACATATCTGATTCCCACTGGTTGATGATGACATGACGGGGGTCTGTCTTGTAGTTACAGTTAGGTATAACCGTTATTCCATTGGCAGTGTAAGACCAAAAGTAACAGGACCAAATGTATATCACAGAGGTCCCCTTGAGTCTGGACTACTGCTTTTCCATAAGTGAGAGAGGCAGCCTTAAGACCTTAAGAGCTGAGGACTTCACAAACCGAGAGCACGCTTTAAAACTACTTTTATTTGATAAATCGGTTTCTGATTTAGATAAATAAATTACATAGCCTCTAACTGGCTGACAAGCTTTTATAGAAAAGTGATCTTTGATGCTCTGACTGTCAGACAATGTGATGAATCTGTGAGGAGTTTATTAAAAATTAAAAAAAAACAAAACAAAAAGAAAATAACTGTCAAACAGAGAGCATGACAGAAAGCAGTGACAGATTCTTGTGTCTGGCAAGTCCACCTCCAGTGCTGGCTTAGATATATTGAGAGAGGAGGGTCTTGCCTCAGCTGCTCATTTGAAATGAAACCATCACCTCAGTGACCGAAGGGTTTGTATACAGCAACGTCTTTTTAAACAACATAGGAAAAATTATTAAATGATACCTATGAAAGTTAAGAAATGGTCAAATGAAACTCCATACTTTGCCTTATTTGAGAGGGGAAAAAAGGGAATGGTTCATAACAGCTTTACAAAACTCTTCCCATCTGTTTTTTTTTTAAGTGTTTCTCTGGAATCATGGATTTAAAGCAAAGTAGCACTGCAGAGACAAATATGTCTTTAGGATTTGTGTGAGACTCAACATGTTTTTATTTTTGTTTGATTGTTTCAGCCCTGAAACTAACTTGGAGGCAAGAGGGAGGCCTTGCTGTCCACGGGTGGCCTCCTGAAGCAGGCAGAGGTGGTGAAGTCTGTATCAACAGGAACTCTTTGTTTTCCTGACAGCATTTAGAAATATTCACATCTCTGAGAGCTGTTTACAGGCGTGATTTATCATGAGACTGCATTTAATTTAAATCTCATGTGATCCCAAGTCAATATGAGAGACGCTTGGAAGGACTGTGTGAATGCTCAAAAATAGAAAACATGCTGTGCCTCATGCTGTGAAAATCCAATTTGGAGAGTATTTCAAAAATATTATGAGTATAAAGTTGAAATTTCCCATGAAAAATATGAGAATAAGGTTGTCATTGTTTGAATGTTTGGAATCAGAGAGAGAGCTGTAAATTTAGAGGTTAAAAGGCAAAATTGCCTTTATCACAAATTTATTGATAAGATGATTAATGATGTGTGTGCTTCAGAGATTGAGAGTGAGGCTCCACGTGGCTCTTTCCTATGCCCTTTATACTGAGACAGACACCAGTAGAACACTTTCTGACTCCTGCTCCCTCACAGCTTCCTCCAAGCCCTGCAAGGGCTGAGGTGCTCAATAGGCGGATAATTTCAGGTCCGAGCCCCTGTGTGAAATCAGATGTTTAACTTGCCAGCTGAAGTGGGACGGGAGCATCTTAACCAGCACCTTGGCAAAGGTCTCATGTTCATTCAGCCACCGGGGCTGCTGTAAGACCACCCGCCACCTGCCAATAGGAATTAGGGAGGATTTAGTAATTAAGTGATAGGCTGAGGACTAAATTGGGTGTTTGTGGGCTGGCGAGCCACCCCCAGGTCCCTACAGCCATGCAGATAGGGGATTCTAATTGCCAGGAATATTGATCAGCATGGTGAGGGGGGTGCTGAGGGAATTCACCAGCTATCGATTAGCTGTTACTGCACCTCACTTGTCAATGGAGGAGGGAGGTGAGCATTGGAAAGACTCCGGGCTTTTCCCGCAGTATCCCTTTACCACCTCCTGACACAAGTGCTCACATATTGACGGCTGGTGACAACGCATGTAGGAATTTCTCCACAACATGTAGCGTGACCTCTTACACTGAAACACATCTGGAAGGGTGGCAGAACGCATAAAGAAGAAATAGGTTTGGTGGATTATGTTTGTTTGGATTATGATTATTTGGTTATGTGATCTAACCACACATTTTTTTTATGTGCTTGTTTGTGGACACTGCAGTGTAAGAATATATTTATTTCTATTATTTATTATTATCACCAAGATCTTTTGTTTTTTTAACCAATTCAACTATTTGGACGAACCATGGAAAGCTGAGCAAATCACACCGTACGTCTGTTGCTTTTTCACCCAGCTGTGCTGCAAAAGGACAGAGACACCGTTGTTATTCATTTACTCTCACATTTCACGATTTCTGGAAACTGTGTATCACAAGTTCAAGATCATTCCCACTGAATACCAGGAATAATTGCGTGTAAATGTAACTGTGAAGTTGTACGAGCACACCAAGTAGATTTTTTTTCTTTAAACAAATTAGATTCATTTTTTTAACAAGCTGTTCTGGATAATAATTGAAAGCAAAATGTTGCTTCACAGCGCGTAGGCAGTCAAAGGTGTTATATTTAAAACAAGGGCTTTACAGGGGATGTATTTATTTTTATGTCCTTATAAAGTGCAACCCTTCACCCAGCCCCATCTTTCTCCTCCTTGGTGCCTTTTCCTTCCAACTGGCCTCTCCGAGTTTGTAAGGGCTCTGACCCGTGGCCGTGGTCCTCGTTAATGTTGGAGGCGGAGAGCGGACTGGGCTGGCCTGCCCTCTGTTATTTAATTAGTTGCTCCACCTGGCAGTAAATAGTCCCTGGTCAGCACTCACGTACACACTCTTCAACACACACACACTACAGGCACACACAATGCCTTGAATTGTGCTCGGTTTGTCACCATCACAAAACACCACGCCCTGCAAAACAACACTGCGCAAGCAGAATTACTAAACATAATCTCATTAAATGTTAAACCTCGCCTCTCATGCATGACGCACTTACAGAACTTTAATTTCCGGTGACAGAGCCAACTACAGGGGCAGTCAGTTCTGGAGACATGCTGAAATCGTATAAGATTCTATTTAAATTCAGCATTTGAAGCAACTGGTCAGTTTTGGTTGTTGTGTCAACAGCCTTGAAGCACTGACTGATTTCTTTGGTTTTGTGACATGAAACAACTGTTTCACTGTGGGAAATCCATCGATTAAGTGAGTGCTGTGGGAGGACTAATCATGAGCAAATCAGCACCATATGGCAAGACTAACACTCTAGATATCATTGCTGTTTTTTTCCCCTCAGTTACCCTCTCATGTTCGGGACCCCCAATATTTGGATCAATTAGCAATAAACTTTCATCTGAAATGATTTTGTAACCTTTACAACTTGAGATATTTGAGATTGAAGCTGCAATAAGACGCCCATCTGGGGTATTTTTAAACATAAGACCCCATTCAAACATCATTGATCTCTCATCCAACCTCAAATAAATCAAATAATAAAAAGATTACATTTAGAATGGGAATTACACAAATTTAGTACAAGAAGTGATAACAACATGACTTGAAACATTCTCCCAAAATAGATTGATGGAAACAAAAAATAGATTTCTAAAATTGAAATTGAGGTTTGATATGTTTTATATAATTTATCAGTGATCAGACCCAGGAACATACTCTCTGCAGATCCTCTTGTTTTATGTCCTTCCCAACATCTGTGATTGGCCTCCACAACCAGGAACCATACATCATCAAAGATTTTATCACTATTTGGAAGGTTGCTTGACATCTTGCTCAAGGACAACTTAAAAAGACATGGGGCTGTTTATTATTTGAACAAAAAAGACATTCTGGTTTCCTGTTGCTCTTTGACACATTTTAAACAGAAAAACTGGGCCACCTTCACCACCAGATTCCATCTGTGCTGAAATGGATCGGTGAAACAGAAGCTGTGGGAAGGTTTGCTGCACAGCAGTCTCTAACCTGAGTCATTTAGAGCCTATTACAAAACATCAATACATTGATCGCAGGAAGTGTCTCAGTGTACTGCTCTGTAAACACACAGTTGCATGTTTTATCTACTTGAATCTTATCAGTATTTAAATCTTTTCTTTTTCAATTCACCCAGTCATGCCCTGACTGATTTTTTGCCAAAGATTAAATTAATTGGAGCGTTGATCAAAATCACTTGGATGGGGTCTAGCCTTTTGAGAGATCATTTGGGGGTCTGAAATGTATTCCCAAAAATGTAAATAGTCAAATTTGGATTACTGAACATTATGATCATCCATCTATGTGCATTAGGTGTCTGAGATTATTTTTTTGACTACTCAGTATGACTGACATTAAAGAGTTTGATTGCACCTCCAATGCGCCTCCTGAAAAAGAACACAGATGTTAATTCCTAATAAATTTTTTAAAACATGTTAGTCACTGATATCAACAAATTACAGAAATAAAAACAGTGGCCATTTCAGACACATAAAGAATTACAAAAGCAACACAGCTCATTGATTGATTGTGAGGATGAGGTATTTTGTTGTCTATCAGCTGATAATTAACATTCAGCAGCATCAGACTTTAAGATGAGCATCACATTTTTAATCTACATTCCCATTTGAAAGTCTGATTGGACTGATTACCAAGGTCATTTTGACACCTCTGAAGTGAAGATTGCACCTGGCACTTGTCTTCACATTGAAAGTACACCCGTTTATTCACCACCACAAGTCACCTTCTAGCCATACTCATACTGAATTAGTTTTGGTCTGAATTTCTGTTTAACTAGTAATTATATTTTAATCCAATGGGAAACTAAGAGAAATATTCGAAAGTCATGAAATTTGATGATAGATAATTTTATACCAACAGAGGGGACACAAGTCTGAAGCACAGCAATTCACCAAGCATTCATCTGTTAGCAAATTAAATCACACCACATTGGAGGTTTTTTTTTTTTTCAAAGTTAGATAAATCTGATGAAAAAGTTTCCCTCTCAATTACCATCGGAAATTAATCTCCTTAATCCCAATTTGATCTCCTCCATGCATATCAGGCGTATCTTTCATCTGCCCACCTATGTGCTTTAAATCTCCACCACAGAGTTGGAAGTTGACTGTCAAACGTAGGTGAAACTGACAACCGCGCAGCTCAGTGCGATCAGTGCACTGATTGGGGTGATGATGAGGACAGAGGGGTGGAACTGACAGCCTCTCATTATTTCCCTCTCTCCAGGTGAGGAAGCAGCAGCGGTCTGCAGCAGAGCGCCACCTAAAGGCAGGTATGTGCCAGCTAATGACAGGAGAAATGTGCTCTGACCACATGAAAAGCGGCAGCAGATGAGAGGGAGCTCAAAAGCCTGGATCACACATCTATTCTATTTATATCTATGTTTGGACATGTGGGTTAGCACAGACTGGGTTTATGCCGACATTGTTTGCATCCAAAAAAAATTTATACTCCACATTAAACACTTTTTTTGGACCCAGAGCATTGCAGGGTTTCTATGGATCCACCTGGCACACTGTTCTGATGCTCACATATATTTTAATGTTTTTCTATTTCCTGTGTCAAAGTTTCACATTGATGTGAAGCAGTTTTAAATCCGCTTCCTGAAACCATCCAGGGGTGTTGATCTTGAGAAAAGTTTGTTTTTGTTGTTTGTTTCACGATAAGTAAATGAGAATGTTCCAAGTGCGGTGTAAACTCAAGGGATTTGCAGCCTAAGATTTAGTTGAGTGAGTAGTCCGTTTCTTTGTTTTCTGTTTTTGGGTGTATTCTAAATTGTTTCCAGGCAATGGGGAGCAAATGAGTATCTGTATCTGAGTACTGGCTGACGTATTAGACCAAAGAGATGATCAAGCCACCAGCAAAAGCTCTCATGGTGAGCCCAAGAATATTCACTTCCCCAAAAACTGCTCCCAGCATCCGAGCAGCCTGAGTCGACACAGATCAGACATGCCTGCTTTGACCAGCCGCTGCCCTACGAGCCTGGAGCGCGGTTATGAAGTAAGCTCTCTGTAATAGCAAGGAAAAGGAGTCTCATCTCCGCACTCAAAAGGGAACATTAGTTTAAGTTGGCCGGAGCTGGCAAAGGGGCATGGCACTCGTCACCTCACAAAGCATTCTTGATCATTAGTGTGGACTTCTCAGCCTCTCGCAAGTAACCTCCAGAGGTTGTGCTGTTCACTAATTGTACACTACAGGCAAGAAAAGAAAGAAAGGTCGGATCTTTGGCCGTTTTATGTGTTCCTAAAGCAGATTAGATAATGATAGACCCTGGGTGTATGTAATACTTTCTGATAGATAGGCTTTCCTAATGCTACGTACTTAACGTACCAGTACTTTGATGGTTACATATTTATTTTCAGCTCCTGCTTGACTTATTACTTGCCTTCAGCTCTGCTGTGGCTCTCCTGTCATTGATGTTTGTGTTGGCACGCATAAATGTGTATTGTTCTGCATGTGTGCGTGCCTGTGTCTGTACACACGTGAGCCAAGACCACGTCTCCAGCTCATCTCCAAGGCCTGGTGTCAGTCACCTTAAGTGCTGTCAATGTTGCACGGAAGCTGCGGCAGTGCAGCCTCTTAATTGGTTTAGGAAAAGCATCTTTGTCATTTTGCGGTCACTAAACTCTGCCAGAGAAAATGGAGTCCGAGCCGCTCACCACCTCCTCAGCCCCCACACGGCACAGCCTAACAAAAAAAATAATGATTATATGTCTTGTATATTTGCGCATCCACTGTCTGTTTCCACTTTTTGCTTTTAGAAATAATTGCTGTTGGTTGTACGGCCGCATCAGAGGAAGGGCATTAATGATTCTCACTGGTCGCGAGGAAGCTCAGCATTGCAGAGGCCGGGTGGAGAGCAGCTCATTTTCTAGAACTAAACGTGTGTGTGTCTGTGTGTGCGTCTGAGCGTTTGGTCATTTATTCTTAGAAGTTTTCTTCAGTTTGTTGTGCAGCACATATTATGCAGTCTTTGATAATTGTGTCTGTGTCTCCAAATGACTTCAATGTGCGTGCGCGTTTGCACGTGTTGATGGATGGCTGTCCTTTTGCACGGATTAGCTGGTGAATGCTGAAAGAGGATGATCAGACCAGGGTGGCTCTGCGATCACACAGGGATTATGGGGGATATGGAGCTGTAGTGCATTCCAGGGCCGCCTCCAGTTAGGTTCATCTCCGCCACGCTCCCCTCACACACACCAATTTAATTGCCTTTGCTTCTTTCATTACTTTTATTGCCTCTCCTCTGCATTGCCTGCTCCCTGGGCTTGCGGAAAGGTCATTGAGATGGTGCAAACACATGCGCGCGTGCATGCACACACACACAGACAGACACACACACACAAACACACACACACACAAACACACGCACAGACACACACATACACACACAGTCCCTGACTATCAGAAATTGGCTGGGGGGCTGAAGCTTGGGAAACAAGTGACACAACAGCACAGCCACTGACAAGCTGATTTTAATCACAAGGTCTATAATTCATTATTTCACACCAGGCAGGAAAGAAAGCGGAATAATATATTTTTACCACCTAAACAAATGAGACAGGTTTCATTTGGTGGCATCTTAAGATGTGCAGATACTGACGGCCGATTCGCTCTGACTGACTCCGTTATTGTGCTGAAAGCTAAATCAAACAAATGTATAATCATTATTAAAATGACTTCATGCTCTGACAAAGGCAGGAACTGAGGCACAGTGTTAATAGGGAGTGAAAGGATGACAGCACTGAGGGGAGGTTGGAGCCTCACAGCAGCCAGGAGCTTAGAAGAAGCAGTCTTTCTGGTTTTTATTTTTACATTTCTGCAAATGATGGAAAATGTTGTTTGTTTGTTTTTGTTTTTTAAATATGTCTGCAATTTATCTACTTTTTTGGACAAAAGTTTGTAAATTTAGATAATCTCACTAGGCCTTGAATATAGCAAGGACTGCCCTTGAAGTTGGATGGAGTTTCAGATTCAGTATATATTAAGTTTTATGGTTATTCTCTCAAATCTTCCTCCTCCTAATTGCAAGGCTTTTGTCCATTGCTGCTTCTGTCACTGTCTAAACCATTGTGAATCATCTCAGTGTATGAAATGTATGATTTAAAAAAAAAAGACAAGGAAAAAAAATCTCCAATATTAAATTATTTGATGTGGTCATTGCACCAGACTTGAGGGCAAAAATTGGTGCAAGTTATTAACTCTGAGTTGCAAACATGCCCCTGAGCAACTGTCTCCTACTTCAAAGTCCTGCTCAGCTTCTAACCCCCACCTGTTTTTGGTGCCTCTGAAATATTGAGAATATTTGATATTTGCAGAAACATACAATGGTTGTGGGGATACATTTGCACTTATTGCAAAAGCGTTCAAAAGTTGACTTCAATGTGTCAAAAATTCAAATGTATTCAAAATAAAGTATATTTCATATACATTTTCTTGTATTTGTATTTCCTTTTTTTGACAATACATTGCAAGTTTGAGCCTGAACAAGCACAGCAATAACTAAGAGGGTTCCTTAGCCATTTAAGTTCTGTTTGATCAAAAAGCCTTCATGTTTCTACTGTTAACCAGCTCATTGCAGAGTGTTCATCTGGCTGCAATATAACACCAGATTACTGCTACTGTCTTCCTGCACTTTCACAATAATTGGTTTCTATCCCAACAATAGCTAATGCACATTTTATCATATCTCTTCAGTGCTGCAGGCAAACAAATGAAAAAAAAGAAAAAAACTGGCACTGAAAATAAGGGAAAAGAATGAAGATCATCAATCTCCGCCAAAGAAAAGAGAGGATGGACAGAGCAGGGTTATATTATTTGCTTTGCTCTCAGATCCAACAATGTGTGGAAAATTGTATGTTCTTCTGTCTTTGTGTGTATGTGTGCACGTGAATCTACGGAGGAAGGTGCAGGAGCTTGGCAAATTGAGGTCAGGAAATGTAAAGCTGAGGAAGATTGAAGAGGAGAGAATCCAGGTAAAAAATAAAAAATAAATGGCGGAATGTATGTGAGAATGTAACCATGAATATAGTGTCCTCCTTATGTCTTTATCTGCTTGTTTTGTTTTTAAATCAAAGAGGTCAAAAAAACGCTCCTCAGGTAGGTAATTAGGAGCACACCCAATGAATAATGCTTCCACACTGTCAATATCGAGGATAAATAATTTTCTCTGACATTATTGTGTTATTCCATCGCAACGGTAATCTGTCCTTCAATTTCCAAGAAATGAGACAAAGACAAATGGCAAAACATCACCATCTGCAAATAGTTCAAGTGTTCTGGGCCAATGACTACATGAAGGACCGCCCCCTGTTGTGGTTAAATTCCTGAAAACTCCCCACCAAAACTGAGGATACCTCCTGGATAAGAGGCGAGACATCTTCACGAATTTCAGGTAAGTCCAGTCACCAACCTGGAAACACACTATACAATGACATGGATGACTGACAATATCCACAAACGTGGTCAGCTATCGGATTTCCAACACCAAAGTCTCTTGTCTGTGTGTAAAATATTGACATTATCTGATCTCCTTTGTTCCTGTGGCTATAATCTCCACAGCCGCCAGGAGGCACCCGCCAGCAAAGGTTGTTTCCACTTGCCACATTTACAACCTGTCTGCTCATCCCTCTCAGGAGGACTGACTCTGCTGGGCAGTTGTTGGACGCTCTTGACCAGGCAGAGTTGACTCAGTGACTCTGATTGTTCCACTCTGTTCAATTATAAGAGTCCCTGCAAAGGAGCTGCCGTTTCCTTCCAAAAGAGGGTTCAAATCGATTCAAGCTCTTTTCCGCAGCTACACGTTTTGTGCTTTTCTGCCTGGCTCCAGAGACAGTGTCACTGACAAAGCAGCAAGCTTTTAGATGGAACATGAGAGTTTCTGGAGTGGCTCATCGAAAACACCGGTCAATACAAACATTCGCCAGCACATCACTAACAGTATCACTGGAAGGCAAAGCTGCAGCATGAAGTCCCCGGATTTTATTGGCTGTCACGTAGATTTATTTATTTTTTCTTGGTTTGGGATTAGCATAGGCCTCAGTGTATTTGTGTGACTAATGGTCTGTGTTTTGTGGCTGTGAAATCAGCAGCCTGAGATCCCTGAACAGTGCCGCACATCAGTGTTTGAAGCCCCCTTGGGTTGTGCCTCTGGGCCACGCTGCTAATGCAGCCCCCGACACACCTCTCGCCGCACTGAGACCCTCTTTTACATACAACCATGTATGGTGCTCCTCTTCCTCCTGCACCCAGGACAACCCCCGCTGTAAATCTGCTCCAAGTTGTGTGGCCTGGCCTCGACTGATGGCCAAAGCTTGTTAACACCAAAGACACATTTGCGCAGTTAGCCAGGGAATGTGGAGAGCCACAATCAAAGGGCACGCTGCAGCAGGGGAAACAGCCTCGTCTTAGCAAACTTTTCACCTAAGTGACCCAAGGACGTTTTCTCCTCTTGCCACTTAAGTGTTAGTCACAGACGCTTAAGCAAACATGTCACTCAGGCATCACCATGGAAACATTTTCTGAATAAAATATGAATTCCGCATGTAGCTGGAGAAATGGTTATTTGTCAACTCTGGGCAGTTAAAGCTGCCTTATTTATCCAGCAGGCCACGAAGTAAGCCGGTGTTCTTGTCACCTGGCATTTGCCTGCGATACATCCCCATCTGATATCCTCTCAAACTGAACGGAGGAAATTGGGGCTGATTGAGGGGATCAATTTTCAGTTGGTGGAAGGACTGAGGCAGAATGAGAGCGATTGGGGATGTGGGGGTAGATGTGATCCCAATCTGCCATGTGTTGACTGTACTGATTAGGGGCTTGTGGAAAGGAGAACTTCTCTATCCCCTCATTCCTCTCGTTTACTCAGACCCTCAGCACCTTCCACAGGAAACATCACTGCAACCACCTCAGCACACTTTGCTGCTTGCCTGCCACATCATGGAGCCTTTGCATGCATAAATAGTCCCATTGGAAAGGTAAAAGTTCTCTGTGAGAGGTTTGTCAACCCATAAGAAGTAGACTATGCAGAATACTGGATCATAAGAGGAGTTATATGTCTTATTATTTGCTTTATTGGGCCTACAAATCGTCATGGGTGTGTTTGTGGGCCATGAAGCTCTGTGGGGTCCCAGCATTAAATGTTTGGGAATGCCAGGGGGGCAGATTTGGAGTGAAAGCAAACAAGAGAGATGATGGCTAAGTAATGAATAGCTAAGTAAACGGATGGAGTAGCATTAGAGAAGCATCCATCCTCACGCATTTTTTTTTTTTAAATCTATGCTGTCTAAAGGTTCGGATGCAGGCAGAGGGAGGGGGGGCTCACATGTTGTCTCCTCTCAAAGCCCCGCTCCCTTGCTTTCATTAAGCGTCATTACCAGTACTTTCAAAAAAGCTGGCCAGCCTGAGACCCAACATCCCCTCTACAGATAGTTAGCCATGCATATGTATGGATTTCTGATCCCTCTTATCCACCGCTGAGGAGGGGAGAATTAGGCCAGCGAGGAGAAGCGGTGGGCTTAAAGGGTGCTGCCGAATCTGACTTTAATGGCAAAGATGGAGCTATTACAGCAGCTGAGGGACAGCGTTTATGCTTGGTTTGTTGTTGTCACACAGGTTATCAACATTGCAAGTGTTCTCCCCGACCATAGGGGTAATGTATACTCCCGTCTGTGCCATCAAATAGATTTAACTGTGAAAAATTGCCATTTTAGTTATACAATAACAATTTAAAATATTTTCTGGGAGCACAGTATTCATTAGCAAGTTGCTCTTCCAGTTCACTTGCATTGACAATGTCCCCTGATTGATGGGGGCTGAAGTTGTGTTTATTTGTGTATCAAGAAATGAAATATTCATATTGTATGCTTTCCTGAGCAGAAGTTATCGAGATTCAGTGTAAATGGCACTTGGCATTAGATTTTTACAGCAGATTGCTGTTATTAAGGGAGAAAAATACGAACTCCTTTGAGCAGTCATCTTCCTTGGAGGCAATCTATTTCTCTTTCACACAGTCAAAGTGCTGGACCAAGACTCTTAATGCACTGAAGCAAAAGTCCTTTGGTCCACAACCGTTCATGCCTTCAACTCTGTTTTATGTGACTGAATGGTAAATAACTAAGAGTCGCCTGTGAAAGCAGTGTACCGTTGTTTCTTCTGAGGCACCTCGTTTTCTCTGTCGGGCTGCAGGACCAGTCATCACTTCCTTCAGATGCATGTCTACTTGCCAAGGAGAAAAATCAAATGAGGCCACCTCGTCCCCCATCTGCCCCTCTTCACGTTTCTTTTTTTTCTCTTGTTGCTTGTATGTCTCTGTGTTGCATGTCAGTTTTTTTCATCTATTGTATCTGTTCCAATTCACACACACACACACACACACACCACACACACACACACACACAGACATTTGCACAGCTCATTAGCCCATCCCATGCTCACAGCACAGGCAGAATGTGACCCTGCCTAATTGTGTACCATGCTCATTTGTTCTCCCTGCATGATGTGACGATTGCTTATTTATTCTCCTCAGGGCTCCCATCTCACATTAAAATGATTGCCTCATTTCATTCACTACACATTTTCAAGCTTTATTTGATAAGCGCATTTCCCTTGGCATTCAAATCCCCCTCCTTTTTCCCCATGCTTAAAAGTTATAATTTCACCAAAGCACATTATTGTGCATACTTGGGATTGATTCTTGAGCTAATTATTAGTGATAAAAAATAATTTTGCATGTGTGATCCTGTTTATTCTGGCAGACTTGAGAAACACAAAAGGTCAGACATTAATGATGCAGTTGGAATATTTGAGGAGCCAATTTTGGACACAAAGCTGGCAGACGCGGTCAACAAGAAGCTTAAGAGGGATTTAGACAGAGTGGGTGCTTGGCTCTGGTGAGCAGACCACATTTGCATCCTTTGCATCCATCCAAGATTTTTCATGTGATTAGAAAGCAGTACATACATATATGTATATATGTGTATATATATATTTACACATATATACACATATATATTGTATTATATATTCATAATAAGTGAAGGAAGTGATTCTCACAAACCATGACAGTAACCTGTGGATTCCTCTAAAGCCAAGAAAGGAAAGAAATTCTTTTGTTTGTTTGTTTCCTTGCCTTTGTAAAGTTAAAAAAAAAATCTTGGGAAGTGATGCAGTACTAAAGTCATGTTCAGTAACAGGAAGTTTGAAAGTTGTACCATTGGTAATAAGGTGCTTTGCAATACCTAGCCATTTATTTTAAAGCAATTATTGTCTCAATGATGACTCTTTTGGCCACAGTTTTTGGAACTGCAGAGATGTTGTCGTTGTGCAAGTGCTTGTTTGATTTGGCCTGGTTTTATGGTTCACAACGTCCTCCAACAGATGGTTTGAGTATTTGACACATTATTATGAGAATATTTAAGATTATAGCTATATTGCAATACTATGGTAATTATGTTGTGGGGCAAGTTAGCCAAATCTTCTTGTCATTTGTTATTAGAATTATTGAGATAGAGTGTTATATAATAGGACCTATTTAACTCTAATTCCAAATATTTTATGTTCATGTAATTTCAGAATAATTATCATATTTGTTGTGAGATTGACTTCACTCTCATAATAGAATCATGTTTTATGTTTGCTTAAAATATTGTGACTTTTTTCCTGACTTGTCTTCTCCCTGCATGATGCCTTAATACTGTCATATTATCTCTGTAGCTGGAAGCTTGTGTGAATTCACTGTTTTCTGTCCTTAATCATGTCAGAGTGTAAGTCCCTTAGTTCTTCTGTTCCTGAAAGTTGAATATATGATGAGTAAAAATGAGCATTTATGTATTTTTTATGACTAAGTTTGTTGATTTCTACAAAAGAAAAGTAGCTCTTGATGTGTTTTGAAACCCTGAGTCACATAAGTATTCCTGCAGCCAAGGACCCCACAAGCCATTGGAGCCAGAAATCTTAATGAACATGGGCAGCTAGACAAGAAATTGCAGCCAAATAAAGGAATAATAAAGGCATCTAAACCTTAACAAGTCTGCCTTTGTTCTTCCACTCCACCCACTAGAAGTTGGCTGTGCGAAAGCAGGCATTGTTGGAGCTTTGAGGGCAGCTCTGAGAGTTCCATGCCCATCGGCCTTCAATCACATGGGATGTCTGAGTTTGACAGTATAAAGTCTTTCTTCTAGAACAAAATAAGACCCCTAAGCAATAGTGGATGAGCTGTTAGTAACCATGCAATCCACAGGGAGGTAGACCAAGCATGGTAGTTCACTATACACAAAGTGTTGGTTGAGGATAAGACAATGGACCAGTAAAAACATAACTGAATGCTGCAATACTTTTAAATTTCTTACATTTACGGAAAAAAAGTAAATAAGGTCTACTATTCTGTGTGGTAAAATGCCATTTAGCCCATTAAAAAACCAAGTTAAGTGCATTAAAACTGGTTTGGCTGGTAGAAAACCTAACATAAAACAATTTCTCCTCCCACAGAAGTTGCGCCTGTTTTCTTTTTCTCTATTCTTGCATGCAAAATGTGGCTCAGCCCATACCTCACTACGTCGCCAACTCTGACAGTGGCAAGATGGTCACTGTAATGTGGGGTAAGTTATTCGCTCGCTGGCAGCATATAAGGATTAATTCTAACCAGGAAGAGGACACCATCGGTTTCTGGATGGCCAAATCAATACACAACATTCTTTCCAGCATAGCAGTCAATACACAACACTTTAGGTGTCTGCAGAAACTAAAGTACACCAATAATTGTTATTAATGCCTTGGATTCCCCCAAGCATTGCATTTAACATGCAGCTACCATCAAAAGGACAATAATCTGTCACATGATAATTCACATATCCTACCAAAGCCACCTTGAAGAGTCTGAGAATACAGTAACTTCAATGAATAGAGGGAGCCTGCTTTTTCAGGTTTGTAATGTGAAAATATTAGGTCACAGTGAATAATTACAATATAGTTTGTGATATTTTCCATTGTTTAGCCATTGTTCTTTTAACAGTTGTAACAGCTGTAACTTTTGTGATGCTATTTTAGCCTAATGATGGCTGTAGACTCCCTGAAGCTGTGCAGGAGTGCGCTGGGTAAACACAACAAATGTACAACAAATATGTAGCCTTTAGGATGAATGCTGTCAAGTTCCACAGCTGTTTGTTTTATAAAGTTAATTAAACAAAGAAAGTGTAATGATATCAGTGGAGGCTTAGACAAACACTGGACTTACACCTTTTTCTGTCAGAAATACTGACAATGTTCACTACCAAACAACCACATGAAGACTTCTCTGCTGTAAATTTTCAAGGGAAGTGGAAAACCACTCTTCAAACTCTTCAACTAGGTAAGTGTTGTGGACGGTGTTTTAAAAAAGTAATAATCTTGATCACACAAGAAGAGATTACTCCAAGAGCATACAACCAGCGACAGTGGTGACGTTAAACTCCCTTTCACTAAAGAAACCTCAGGTCTGACAATCTATTATTTGAAACATTTATCTGCACCACTAGTTAGTAGTAGCTGTAGTAAATATTGTGGATGTAATCATCTATGAGAGTGTACAGATATCTAAATGAGGACATAAATGCTGAAAACAGATTGCTATTACTCTAGCTCTGCGCTCCTTCCTCTCCTCACCCCATCATTTGTGTACGTTTCTGTACAAAGCCCGTCTGTAGTTGTGAGCTGCTATCTAATGAAGGACAGCGTACAACAAGCAAACATCGCCTGCTGTCTCCATCATAAAGCGCGTGTGGGTTGAGCGCAGGCGAAGGTAAGGGACCGGAGAAGAATAGGAGTGTGTGTGTGTGTGTGTGGAGGAGTGGGTGGGGTGGGGGGGGGTCAGTGTGTAACATTCAAAATTCAATCAAGTGAAGGCCATCTCCAGCAGGGTTACAGGGAGGAGGTAGGGTGGGGGGGACTCAGCTGAAGTTTCCATTGGGTCTGCTGTGCTCCTAATGCAGCCTTGGATGTAATTGGGTCCCAGCAGGCTGTTCATTATCAGGGGTTGAGCAAGGCAACAACAGAAAGAGGGGTGGAAAGAGAAAGAGAATGCCTCATTCTTTGCTCGGCGCCTCTGTCCCGCCACCATTATGGGACAGGAGTTAATTAAAAGAGCAGTTGATGCCTCTGTTTTTCTCATCAATCTCACTTCTGCTCTTATTAAGTTTGTAATGACAGCGGTGCTTGTCCCCGTCTGCTCGCAGGCATTGGGTGGGGGGTGGGGCACTCCAATGCAGGGGGAACACTCATCTCGACAAATCTCACCGTGGTCAACAACTCCCTCCATCAAATCTCAGGGTGATGATATGTCAGCAGAGGAGCACTGCTGCCTGTATGAAAGAGGCAGCTCCTTTATTTGGGGCGTGGCTGGAGATCCTATTTAAGAGGTGTGGCCTTACACCCTAATCCTGTGGTTTCCTATCTCCATTGCCCCGGAGGCCATTTTAATTCCCTCCATCATTACAGAGGCCCTTCCTGGAAAGCTTTGGTAAAGGTGACTGCTGACACTGTCATTCACTAGGACTATTTCCAAATGTCAGCACCGTAGCTGAGATTTGTCTCATTAAAGTTGGTGGGGTCCATTATATCCATCCCCTCCTCTACTTGCCATACTCAATCAAGGCAACTCAGGGGGTCGAGGGAACACTCATAATCACGCTTATTTGCATGAGAGTTACAGTGCAACAGACAATCACTGACCAACAAGAGACGAAGTGCAACGGAGGGATTTGGCAAAGGGAAAAACACTGTATTTGAAGAAATCACTGGATTTTTTTGTTATCCTCCAAATTGATGCCAGCTAGCGAGGGACATTTCAGCAAGCATACATCAAGAAATGTCAACGTAACCACGGCGAATACCATCCACTACTCTTGTTCAACAGTCTTGTGACCTGCATACAAGCTTCAACAAAGCCGGGCGCCCACATATAGCTTTAGCTTTTCATCTAAAGAACATCAACAGCCGCAGAGGTTTCAAAGCCACATGCAAATGTGTGACATCTGCGGGTGCAAGTGCCTGAGCGAGTGAAAGAGGGACAGACCAGAGCTTTTTGTCATGTTCACTCGCCTCGGCTCACAACTGTCGAGCTGACAGTCAAAAAAAGCCATTGTGAGAGAATTTAAGTGTGACTTTTTCAATGATGTGACTAGCACATGGCACATTGTGCTGCCAAGGCCAAAGACCTCCTTGACCTCAATCAATTAGCTCATATCATGTCAACTGAATGTTTTTTTTGTGTAGCATGGCGGTATTTCATATGCAAGCAATCATCTTTTTCACATTTTTAATTATTCATTTGATCGAGCTAACCATGAGTCGATGAGAAGAAGAACAAACTTCTTACTAGTTTGACATTTCATCGAAATAACTACAAGTGCAATGGTACACAAATTCTGTTGTGGACTTTTTTGTAATTTTCCTTTCCTTTCCTTTTCCTTGGTATGGGCTACGTAGTTAGAAAGCTAAAAAGTAGACAACAAAACAAAACAATGTTCTTAAAGAATATTAAGAACATATTCAGCCAATAGCTGATATCACTGTTCTGCCTTTATTTCTTGAAACAGAAGTCTATAAAAAGTACCTTGTCTTCAAGTCTTTTTGCCTGCCATCACACCATCCTGAATTAGAACAAATTCAGTCAGAAAACCTTTACTCTTCCACAGCAACAGATCGAGTGGAAAACTGGTGAATATTGTCCAATAGATATATGGCTAATATGTCAGCCCCTTCTTACTTACTATAATGATCAAGCATGTCTGCAAAACACCACTCAGCTGTGGACATGATGCATTTGATGTACATTTGTGGATACTGTGTCCCTGTCCTTGTCCTCCTCATTGCCCTGTATTGGCTTTAGCACTGTAGTGAATCAGTCCTATTTCTAGCTTACTGTCCCCCATGTTTTTTTAAATAAGGAAAATGTACTAAAGTGAAACCACATTCTGCAGCAGCTTAATGCCTGTCTACGATAGAGAATAACCCAATATTTGTCAGGATTTCGACATGAGTACAGTAGCACTGTTAATGTCATTAAAAATGTTGCTGAATATAAAGAGCTGTGTATGTGAAGAAGGTGGTCCAAATAATGTTGATTCTTTGGTGATAACTATATATATGTATGTACACACACAC
>CAESWR010000005.1:28944-40636 GCA_903171835.1 Mullus surmuletus | reverse complement strand
ACAATTAACTTTTTTTTGGTACTTTTTATGTGTCACACTAAAAATTGCACTGCATTAATCCGTATTTCAAAGACAAATGTAAGGCTGTATAAAGAGGAAAGAAAAACGACAGGCAAACTGTTTCTGACCGTGATAATAAAAGTGTTGAGTGTTTCAACATAATAAACTGAGGATAAAATGGTACAATTCCTGACCTCAAATGTCTGTTTTTGTCACAATATGAATGTGGCATCCGAAAAGACTCATACTACAAGTAGAATTTGAATAGTGCTTCAGTGTATGGAGGAACACTTCATGATGGAACACAAGCTGCTTGCGCCACAAAAGCAATAACATCTAGTGAATGCAAGGACACAACATTGAAATTAGATTACTATTTACAATCAGATCCTCCAAAGGTTCTCTCTGAATGGCGAGGAATACAGGAAATTCTTTAAAGAATGAAATTGGAGATTCAATAACAGTTAATGTTAAATATACAGAAACATCACGTTCTTCCGTTTACACTGGACCAGCCGCTTGTTTGATGGCGCTCACTTCAGTCTTGTGGCTTATACAAGTTCTCTCTCTAGTGGTGTAAATGTGAACTGCAGGGGAATCTGGCCATAATGGGAGGGTTTGCTTGCGTTCCTTCCACTGAGGTCTGGATGAAGGTGAGGTCAGACAACAGAGAGGCTCCAGGTGGCGTCTCACAACCCAAAGCGGGAAGGCGTGCGTCTGGGCGTCATGGGGGCCTCCTCTCGTCTTCCTGGTGTGCAGATCTTCAATGCCCTAAAAGCAGATAAGTCAAAAGATATAGTCTGATGTGCTGCACGACGCATATTACTCTGTTGAAATTCAACTCTTCCAAATCTTACGTAAGCAGCTATGCCTCGAAAAACAACTGAAGAGGATTATGGGAAAACCAGCCCGCGTGCGTAGATATGGACAGCAGGACTGGTAGAGAGGGAAGCTGGCGTCTGGGACGCAGAGCCTGAAGCCTTTGACAGCACAATCTATCATCTTTAATTACAGCAGCATGACACCATGACACTGCCCACGCTTCCCTCATCGCTCCTACACACACAAGCACACACACACCTGCAGCAATTACAACCATCAGGCCATAACCCTCTTCTGTCACTGTGCCCCCCCTCGTCCCGTCTCCCTGTTCACTTCAGCTTTAATTGTTGTGCTTCCCTTGATATGTGAGCTCCAGCCTATTTTATGATGGCAACACACACAAATATGGACATAAACACTTAAGGCTCACTTGTCGGTTTGTTAGGGACACCCAGATTAATTAAATAAAGTATAATATAAAGCTGTTTAGCCTAATATTTACATTTACTGTGGAGGCTCTTATACTTTCATAATGTAGACCTTCCAAAGAAATCTGCACTAACTGCATTACCAAGATAATGCAATTTGACATTTGACAAAAACTGCAGCATTGATGCACACTGTGATTAATTAAACTAATTACATTATACACTGACTAAATCACATAGTCTGTCTGCCAAGTGTTTTCAACCCAAACTGCAGTAGAGGCTGGAATGGAATGTGAAATACACCCATAAATCTGACAAATTTGGATGAGAAGCTATTTTTTTTCATTCAACCATCAAAAAAATGTTTTCTAATGGACAGAAAAATAAAATCTATAAATAATAATAATAAGCATCTACATCGCTCAGTTCATCTTAAACACAAGCAGCTGTACAAGACCACTGTCTATACCAAACAAACTAAAGGGAGGTGGATATCGACACAAACCTGGGACAGAAAGCAGGAGAAAGATGTTACTTTCTTTCATCATTATCTTTCGTCACTGTGACAATCATTCTTGGCAATGCTAGACTACTGAAAGGTAAGGAGATCACTTCTCTTTATCAACAATCTTTGGGTTATGTATTTTGCCTTCATCATGATATCTATGCTGATAACTCACAGGTGGTGTGCTGTCTCCGTCTCATCAACATGACCCCATGTTAAGTTTTAAGAAACACAATGAGCATATGAAATGTACTCGATAAACAAACTGAGAATATAAACCCAATCAAGCGTTCAAAACTGTATTGTTATCCTTCAGTTGCAACACATTCTCAGCTGAGACCCTGAAAACTCTCTTCCAAAAAACATTCGCTTTCACTGTTTCTGTATCTACAATAAAACAAATGACTTGGAGCATTCGCTAATTCACACCAGTGATCCGCGCAGCCAAGCAGGGAGACAGGTAACGAGCAGGCAGCGGCACATGGAGGCCTATTTCATCTCGGTCACAGTGAACTCAGAGGAGCTGCTTTTGCGGCCCGCCAGAGGACAAAGACCGCCGACAGCCCATGAGAACAGACGACGCTCATTATCACACATCCAACTTCCCCTGCTTAAATCTAATTCTTAATCCCATACCTCCAGTGTGATTATTTTCAACAGATTTCTCACTGATGTGGTCACACGCACTTAGATAGATAAACCAGCTTATTAATTAACAATAAAAGTTCTTTTTTTTTTTATCTGCCTTTATAACCCTATTTCTCTGTGTAAAGCTGGCGAATGGGTATGAAATTAATTTTTTGGTCTAATTTGAAAATGAACGCTCCCCTCCTTTCTCTGTTCTGCCATGGCACAATTTAAATTGCTGCAGTAATGGGGGTCAGCCAGGAGTCAATATTATTTCTTTTTGTCTCGTCTGGGGGGACCAGAGGTGAGAAAAGCTCATCATGAAGAGTGAAAGTGGAGGAGGAGGAGGAGGAGAATGAGGGAGGGCTGAAGATATGGAATGGCAGCAAGGTAGGTAAATTAAACGTTTCTATCTCGCCCATGTATGGAAAATGAGGGCCACGGGGGAACTATTGTTGGACAGAGCCGGTGTGTGTTGGTCGCCAACTCACCTCACACTGCCTGAGCTGCTCTTCCTCTCCTGCTCATCTCGGCGAGATCGCAGCTGCTCCTCGGCAAGCGCCATCTCCTCTTCCATGTTGGTGATCTCCTCTTTGGCCCGCCGACGGTTCTCCTATTGAATTCAAGAGGGGAGGGGGTGATGATTGATGTGAAAATGAGAAAAACAAAGATGGACTTTAGTCCAGGTATACATAATGACAAAAGTGACCCCTGAACATAACACTCATATACGAGTGTTTACTCCAAACTATTTCTACTGATTATTATGAGGTTTCATTTAGGAAGTTCAATGATGATCCTCACCGGTGCAGAAACAATGTTTGTTTTCTGCTGTTTTTAATGCGGTCAATTATAACATCCTGGATGTGTTTCACATCATATACTGTATAGTGTAGGCAAAATAGATTCGTTAATAGCAATCAACCATGGAAGTGGCGACACTCAGGTCTGTGTTTCTGTGCTGTGTGGTCACAGGTTTACAGTGAGTATATCACTTTGGGGGGTTTTTGGGTTTGGAAATAACTTTTTGATCCCAGTCCCATTGTCAACTAAATGCTAAATGCTCCGGAACAACCATCATTGTTTCGTCTTACATGTCTAGTCTTCCCAGCATGTTTGATACTGTAAAACATGGGTCCGAGTTCTGCCAGCCACTCTCCATCCACTGCGGTCACGCACTGCATGTACTCCTGCAGGACATAAATACATGTTGATACAAATGAACAGAGCAACAGGCGCTATGTGTCATATTTTTAGCTTTCCAGCCGTCGTTTTACCTTGGTGGTCATAACAAGCTCGTGGTAGATGATGTAGTCAGGGGTGTAACCCATTCCGAACAAGGAGCTGGTGGGATGGAGGTGGCACGGCATGCCAGTCCTCACGTTCACATACTCACCGATGCCCTGTGAAAAGAATAGTCATTGTTACACTTTAAATGTGGAGTTTCAGGCGTTAGTGTGTGTGTGAGTTTCTTGGCATTGACATGGATTAATCAAATATGTGTGTGTGATTATTTGTCAAAGCAAACAGGGGACTAATCTGCTTCTCCACCTGGCACAGTAGAATAAATTCAAAGTGTCAATGCTAAGGTAGTTTGTGTTGGCCAGACGCTCATTAGTCAAATAAGGGACCTTGAATATATGGTCATGATTTCCTATACCCCTTCAGATTTTAGTGTTTTATTTCACTGAGACAAGGAGTGATATTTCACTTGCGTTTAATTACCCTGCTATACGTCTACCACAACCAGTTTCCCCTAGATGTAACATATTAACCAAGAGGAAAAATAGAAGAGTAGAAATACTTTGAGCTTGGCAGCCTGGTGGAAATAGGCAGCACAGATGCACTTCCTGATGATGTCCCAGTCTGAGCCACAGGAAACAAGGTTCATCCTCTGCTGCACCATGATGTCCTTTAACTGGGAGCGCACCTCACGCACCTGCAACACAATGCATATTCAAAGCTCAACCATTTAGAAAACAAAGGGAACCAAGTGTATGCTGATGGAAACTGTATTCACAGTGCACAGTCAGATCCAAAAGAGTTTCTATATTAACACCCATTTGACAACTGAAGGTGTAGTTTAGAAAAGGTTTTGTAAGATGGTTCCTGTTAATAAACATTTTGCACAGATAAAGCTTTAAACATTTCAGTAAATAAGACAACCACGCAAAGGTAGTTGTGTAAATATATTGTCATAGAAATAAAGCCCACTTGCAATACGCAATAAAATATTTAGGGGTGTCCAAACAATAACATGAGAAAATTGAGGAAAATATTTAATCTGAGAGCGGTTGGCATCAGCAGGGAGAAGCGAGGACTCTGACCTTGCGCATGGCCTTGGTGTGGATGAAGTGCTCATTGCACCAGATGCTGGAGTAATTGTTGTTCTTCCACTGCATGTAGACATTGAGGTACGTGAGGTGGTCGCTCTCGGGCACCGAGAATTTCTCCCTGACCTGATCGCTCTCTTCTTCACGACCCTGCGGAGGCACACAGATGGAGTTTTCATACATACGTGTACTACAAACTATTCTGCACTCTTAGTGTCAAATTAGAAAAATCAAGACACTGCAGGTCAACTGTGTAAAATGTAACCAACCGAATTAGAACAAACCAAATTTTACAACGTGCATATGAAGGTTGTTGGATAGATTCCATAGCAGAATTGAACATGCACACTTAATCACCAAGACTGCAATGTCTTATTTCATTTTGTTAAGAGATTATTGACGATGTTTTTTAAACAACGTCTACAAAAACTATCCAACCATGTCCGCAATAATCGGGATTTATGTTATCTATTTCTACCCATGGTGGAGCGTGAACTTGATCCAGAGTTTGAGGCTACAGTTGATACAGTGGATCAGAACAGGGAGGGCAACATGTTGCGGCAGGAGTACATGGCATTCATAAATCTGTCCTTTTGAGCTGAACCTGACCAAGGAGCAGGCAGAATACACAAACTGACGTCAGTGTTTGATTTTGTTGAATTCACATGCTTGTTTGTCAAATAAATTCTTTAGCCATCTCAAGATCCATGTCATGTCTTAAGAATCAGATGATCTAAATAGCTCCTGAAAAATATCTGAAAAAACACTGAAGTAGAAACTTTCAAATATAGATTGTGTCTAGAGTTTGTGTCTAGAGTTCTACTGGAGAGAAAAAAGTACCCAGTTTCAGATGTTAAAATTTTTTTTTGAAACAGGGATTTTGTCTATTTCAGATTGATCTGCTGTAAAACCAGCGGATACAACTACCTACATTTCAATGCAAAGGAGTCGTACCTTCGGTCTGTAAAAGATGGCGGGCACCGACAGCATAGAAACGATGATGAGGATGTCTGCACTGCATCCCATGTCACAGGACACAATGAGCATCTTGGACAGGGCTGGGTCGAGGGGAAACTCCACCATCATTCGGCCAGTTGGTGTCAAAGCGCCTGAGAGCACAATTACAAGGTCATACGTAAAGAATAAAAGAGTGCATGAAAGAGAGAAATGCAGGAGGGACGCGTGCAAGACAGGTATTTTAAGCTTCTTTTCCACATGAACATGCTGTAGGTGTGAGCGAGACAGCAGCATTATATGAGTCTTATTAGTCTATCACTGTAAAAGAGGAGGATGAACTGCTGACAGTGGAGAACACTTTTAGCAAAAAAAGTGAGATCAAAAACTTGCCAGTTCTGATTTAAATGATAAGACGACAGCGTCTAAGAAGCTTACGAGGAGGAAAAGCAGAGAAGCAGAGCAGCCAGTTTGGGGCAGGTAAACCTTAATCACAGATAATCTGCTGTTAACACACCATATTGGGAATCATCAAAAGTACCCCCCCCCTTATCCCCAAATCCCTAAATCCTTTGGAATCTGGCTATGGATGAGACAGAAATGAGGCCCAACCAGTCAAATCAAACACAGGATCAGTTACTTGGCAATTACTCCACTGGCTAAAGCCATCGCTACCTCGTGAAGGTCTGTTTGCAGTGCCGGCATCATCTTTTGCACAAGTTACTTTGCCAGTGTTTGTCGTTTCAGCAGCACCATGTAGCACCACAACATAGAAACGAGGGGGAAATAAAATCCAATTCTACGTCACAGCTTCATCTACATCTAAAAAATTAATCACTGAGGACATGTGGCTGAATACAAGTCTCAGATGAGTCAGGGGTAGATTGCTTATTTTCCCAACAGGTATTACCATGACTGGTGTATTTTGCAAGACAGTATTTTCACAGGATCAGCAAATACTATTGGGTGTTTTTAATGACTAAAGCAGCAATAGGTAGTTTTTCTGGCGAACAGCGGCCTCTTCTGACATAAGTGGTGAACACAGGAAGCAGCATTAGTTGGTAGTGGAGCCTCCTTTTCACATTTAAAGATGTTGGAAGGGGAAAACAATACTGTTGGAAAACTGGAACAGGAAGGAATGTGAAAGCATTTATAAAATGAGACGAAATTTTTGTTGATATATTGCTGAATTCCGATATATTAATGGCATGCAAGCTGATGCTCTGCCGCAGACCCGTAAACACACATTAAATTACAATTCATTTTTATTCATACAGCACCAATTCATAAAAGTTATCTCTGGGCACTTTGACATAGAGCAGGTCCAGACGACGCAATCAAATATTTGTAAAAACGCAGTACACAGTAAATGTACCTTGTTCAGTTAATTACAGATTCTCCCTTTGCAATGAAAAATATCAATTTAATGCAAGAAATTTGCCTCTGTTGATTGCAACCCACCTGTGTTATCCAGAGCTCCCAAGATCCAGAGTTGGTACATTGAGTTGAGCATGTTGTCCTCTGGTGGCGGATCCATGAAATGGAAGAGAAGCAAATCCTGGACACCCAGTGACTTCAGCAGCAGGACTACGTTTGCCAGGTTGGTCCTTTGAATCTCTGGTATGGTGGTTGTCAGCATCTCATTCTTGTAGGCGCTCTGAGTGTAGAGCCTGGGTAACAGGAGAGTCAGAAACAGTGAGCATACATTGTTAAGTGGAACCGATGTACTTCTGTAATGTAGAATTAGACAATGTGCCTGTTTGAACCACTGCACTGCACAGCACTGACATGATTCATTATGCCTCCTTTAAAAAGTGCACACAGGTGAGGAAGCCACATTAAACCACTCCACGGAAAGAATTTGACTAAACATTGTAAACCCAACTGATGAAATTAACAATGAGTCCTATTCAGGTACTTCTAATCATACAGCAATTTGAATGTGTGTGGTGGTGTGAAGCCTGTTTGGAGGTGCCGGCAGCAACTGCTAAAAAGGCCTTTGAGCAGGGAATCCTCCAGAGCAGCATGACTCACTCTCAACACTCCATGACAAATAGACACATCAAAAACCTAAACTCTTTTCAGGGTAAAGCTGCTCCAAAACTGGTTCTTTCTACACTTGTGTGTTGTTGTTGTTTGTGTGTGTGTGTGTGTGTGTGTGAGTCAGTGGGAAGACTTAATCCTAGAATATGTGGGCTTTTATAAACAGCTCATTAGTAATACAAAATGTGTGCTAGTCTCTCCTTGAGTAAGTGTTGCAAAAGAGGGAGAGGTCAAAGAAAACCTCTGACAGGGTCCTTTGTATCGCATTTCAGCGCTGTAAACACAGTTCAAGTGCATGAAATACTCTGGAGATTAAGGCTTTGGGCCTGTCTCTTTCCCTTGCTACCTCTGGAGGGCCCCTAACTCTTGAGAGCACACTCTCTGATCCCAAAAGGCAGCTGATCCCAGATGATTAAAATTGCACCACACATTCCAATAGGTATGGTAAAATATCTGGCAGAGAGAAGAAAAGGTACCAAAGCACCAAAAGGATGCTTATGTATTAAATCTATACACACTGAAGCAGTAAAAGACTTTTACCTGTAACACTGCCCAGGTCCTGTACGTCCTGCTCTGCCAGCACGCTGGTTTGCATTGGCTTGACTGATGGGATACACTTGGAGAGCATCCATTCCGATACGAGGATTGAACACCTGTTAGCAGGACAAATATGTGAGTGAACAACAGAAATGAACAGTGTTTGTTTTACATCACATGCTCTGTATAACACACAGTTAATCTGAGCAATTAAACCCTTTCGCGAGTTAAGCATTAACTATGAAGTCAGCATTAAAAATAAGAGGGAGAGGTCAAAGAAAATCTCTATTCTGTGGAAAAGTAAAATAATACACAATAATAAATACAGCAATAAATTCTTAATATCTAATATACTGTAGCTTTTTGGTTACATCTTAATGTTGAATTAAAACAACCATGAAGCGACTCATTGATTACCCCTCTATTTTCATGTCATTGCCATCTTCTGAGTACCTTAAGTTTGCAGTATCCCGCATCCACAACAAACATGATTCCATCCACTGTGAGAGATGTTTCAGCAATGTTTGTGGCCACGATACACTTCCTCACACCATCAGGGGCCTGGTAGGGGCACAATAATGGTCTGTTTATTACAATATCAAATATCAGATGTAAGAAATTGGGGAAGTCTTTGCAGATAATGAGGTAGTAGATGGTGATCAATAATGACCTTCTGGAAGATCTTGGCCTGGAGATCAGAGGGTAGCTGGGAATAAATGGGCAGCACAGCCAGTGCAGGAGCATTCTCCAAATCTTCCAGTCGCTCTACAATCTGATCTGATGTCACCTGCAAAGACAAGGAACGATATACAATTCTAATCCAAATTTATCAGCAGAGATAATGTGCAATTGCTCTGGTCTGCAACATTTTAAAAGCAAGCTGTGCATGAGAATGGCTCTGAAATGCCAGAGGACAGAAGCATATTAAACTCATTATTTTGATCTGTGCTAAGCATCAGTGTGAGGATTTGTTAGGAATTTGTTGTTATTTCTATAGTATTGATGTGCTACTTTGAGACATGTCCCTCACCTCAATGTCCTCTTGGCCGGGCATGAAGATAAGAATGTCTCCCATCATACCACTGAGGTGGATCTGCAAGGCCTGTTTCACCGCAGCCTCTACGTAGTCTTCCTGAGGAGTCTGCACAACACAAATTACAAAAAAAATAATGAAATCACAACACATAAAAACAATCTAATATGTTCACACATATTTTACTTGTATAAACATGGAACATTGAGGAGTGTATATCATTTGGTTCTGCCTGCAGTAAATGTCACGGGTATACCAGAATATCTAGAAATCATACATCAAAAATGTAGCCACACAAAAATAAATACAGATGCTCCTCTTTATCAAAATGATGTAGACAAGTAATATTGTGGCAAAGGTGTAGTACATCCCATGCCCCGCCAGAGGTCAGGAATGTGCATTTGTTTGTTGAGATTCATTAGAAACTGCAGGGAAAATAACTGCTTTTTCTGAAGCACAGGAGAATTGGTATTTATCAAAATCAGTTAAATAAATAAAAAAACGACAGAATTAAATAAATTATATTTAGAAATAATAATATACAGTATAATTTGATAAAAGTATATTAGAAAGACACTGAACAACAAATACTTCAGGGAGATTGAATTTACACTCTATTTTTTGGAGCTGCCAAACGGTTCTTGCATCAATGACGCTGCAGTGAGAGGGTGTTGCAAATGTTTTACCAAATATGCAAGCAAGGACTCAAAAATGAAAAGACAAGCAGACACATACCTTGCTGAATAAGATGTCTACAGGAAATGTTCTTCCAGGAATGTGGAATATGGGTACATTGCCAAAAAAAGATGCAAATTTGTCTGAGTCCATAGTTGCAGAAGTGACAATGAGTTTCAAATCAGTACGTCTGGACACAACCTAGCAGGACAAAGATGGAAGTGAGGTCAGGAAATTACATTTTCATATTGTGTTTAAAAAATATCGATAACAAAAATGTCCAGAAGTGTGAACTGACCTCCCTCAGCAAGCCAAACAGCACATCAGTATTTAAAGAACGCTCGTGAGCTTCATCCATGATAACAGCACTGTAGTGATCCAGGTCCGACTCTCTCAATGACTCTCTGAGCAGAATACCGTCTGTCATGTATTTTATGAGGGTTTTCTCAGATGTGCAGTCTTCAAACCGAATTGCATAGCCCACCTGCATGACAAAAGCACAACAATTTAGAATACTCTGTAATGTTTTATCATTGGATTATCAACCATAGTGTTTGAATTCAGTCCACTCTCACATCACTGACACATTAATGTCCACTAGATGGCAGTGTTACATTGACAAAGCGCTACGTGTCACGCAGAAGTGAAGCCAATTTCTACCAGACTCATCATTTAAACGATGAATATCAGTTTGGCTTTTGGCAAAATTCTGCAATCTGTGGTACCTCTAGCCACTGTGATCAAGCTGTATTTCAGTATAATCTGGCCATCTCACCTCCTCTCCCAGGTTGGTTCCAATCTCCTCACTCACTCTCTTTGCCACGCTCATGGCGGCCACTCTTCTGGGCTGAGTGCAGCCCACCATTCCATAGCTGGTGTAGCCATCCTCATGCAGGTACTGAGTCAGCTGAGTGGTTTTCCCGCTGCCTGTCTCACCAACTACAATCACAATGCTGTTGTCCCTGAAGATAACATGTGGTAGGCAGTTTAGGGGAAGACCATGGATTAGATTGAAACGTGTTATGGCTGAGTGCTTGTCCTGCCATTGTAATACCTTATGATGTTGAGAAGCTGCTGTCTGACAGCAAAAATCGGTAGATATTGCCTCTGCTCCAGAAGGCTCTTCTTCTTGGCAAATTCACTGCTTGCCTCGCTCTTCTCTTTCATGTGTTCTGCAAATTTCTGCTCTGCCCTGGATAGAAAAAATAAATCACAGGTCAGAGAAAGTGACACCTCAAAATGACAAAAAAAGAAAATGTGATATGTCAAGTAGATTCTAATTTCATGTGTTGAGTCACCGATAGTCGACTTTGCCATCCTCGCCAACTGCTTTGCCTCCAGAGATGTCATCCTCTTCCTTCTTCTTGATGCCCATGATGTCGCCCAACTTGGTGCCTGCCAGTTCCCAGTGTTTGTGCTGTGCCTGAAAACATAATTCTCAACATTAATGCATGTCTTTGGGCGAGTGTTTTAAGTTTTGCTCTTACACTGCAGTTTTATGCACATTCACCACAAAGCAAAGATGACTGACCATTTGTCAAGCCGTTTCATTTCTGGCGATAATGCCATCACCTGACAAGGTGTGGTAATGCTGAATATATTATATACTGAAGTGATGAAGTGAGACAGGTATGGCCTTATCAGCCAGACAGGTGCAATCCAACAAACCCCATTAACATTTCTCAAAAGCAGAGACCTGTGCTTACTGGCTTTTGATTTCATCTGTTCACTAACT
>CAESWR010000004.1:1085591-1100324 GCA_903171835.1 Mullus surmuletus | reverse complement strand
TTTACAAATATGAAAATGAGATAAAGAAAAGATAATAGATGGGCAGGCTTGATTTGATTTGTATCAGTTAGCTGCTCTACAGTATTGGCATATTGTATGACATTAATTCTTTACATCAATGGAATATTTCACATACTGTATACTTGAATTAAATCAAGGTCATGTAAAAATGATCAGAGTTCTCGGATAACAAGTTTACATTACACAAACTTGTCACTGAATGGTAAACTGATCCTCGAATCACAATTACTCAAGTTACTTTTGAAAATATGAAACAGACACTTGAATCCGGGCAACTCAGTCAATACTCATGTCTCCAGGGTTGTCGTCTACCGAGGGATTCTTCAAAACTAGGCCATCCACCCACGCCTGTGTGCGTTATTGTCCAAACAAAATCTAGTTTGTTTTTTCTGACGGCTTGACTCACATGACACCCTTTTGTTGCCTTTTCTCAGATTCTCATAACATAAACATTAAAGCCCCGGAGGTTGTTATGACAGTGGGACATATCCACGCTGGCCACAAGGCTGATGATGTAGAGCCGGGCGCCAAAGTACACATACATGCTATTGCTAACGTCCGATTTGCACCGCAGTGTTAAGTGGAGAGTGGCCTTCCCTGAGACTATGAAATATCCTTTCTGCTGTTGACATGCTGAACGATGTGACTGCTGCATTCAATTTTCTAACGCCGCTAAACCGGCATACAAGCTCTCCGCAGCAATGACAGGGCGAACACCACTGATTTCGCCGCAAGATGCTACTTGGCACATGGTGGCGTGTCAAGAAAAATGTGCTAAAATAAAACAAATTGTGAGAAAACTTTCTTTTGCCAGATTAAAGAAAACTCAACAACACCGTGACAGATAAAAAAGCTATGAGGCAGGAGATGCAAGAGCTACATCTGTGATGCCAAAAACAGGGAATGTTTATCAGCATTTGATTGTAAAATTGAAATCAGCTGCAAAAAGCAGAATATTGCATGACATAAAAATTGAAATAAAGATTGACTGGATTTCCGTGTACCCTGCTGCGGCACAAGCTGATGCCAACTGCTTTAAATAAGGGCGGGGCTCACCTCCTCCTCTGCATATGGACACACGCAAGTCAAGGAGTCTTGTTTGTTCATTACTCAAAAAAAACGAGATTCAAAAAAAAAACCCCAAAAGCAATCTGAAAAAAAAGTAAATGTTGTTGGATGTAAATGTGGCAGGATGTTCTCACACAATGCCTGCTGGGCCTTGTAACATTTTGAAGCTTTGAAAACAGCAGAATGAGCTACCCCTACAAAATTATTTCTTCTTTTGAAAACGTACTTGTCAAAGTAACCGTGCAGCACGGGAATGGGAGACAAATGCGAGTAAACCATGTATTTGCTGATATTTAGCAAATACACGGTGCTTGACTGGTTACCAAAATTAGCAAAGGTGGCAGCACAGGGTGCACTTGTCAGATTAAATGACAGAACATTCTGTGCACTAGATAGTTCCTGTTGTTAAGAGAAAGCCTCCTGAAATTGTCATCAAGAGATAGTAGCTGAGCAGGGCACAAAAAAATAGAGATACATACCTCATGCAAATTTAGCTCTTTGACTTTTTCCTTCTGAATGACCTGGGAGGAATAATAAGAGATAAGAGGAGATTAGTCGCATATAGTGGAAGTAAAAATTTGAAATTGGACAAATTCTGCCCCAACTAGCTGTTAGCTCGATTTGCCTAAGATGTAAATAACAATCCAGAGGAACCTTAGGGCTACAAAATACACGTCAGATTGTGCTTCCCCTGTCACCGAGAAATACAACATTGTGTAGAGTGAATGTGAGTGTGAATGTGAATGTGTAGAGTCATGTGAGTCAATTTCTGATGTGTGTGTCACTGGAGTGCTTACTTGTTTGTATGCATATAGCTCTTTGTGCGCCTGGTGCCGTAACCTGGTGAGACGTAAAGACAAAACATCTTTTTGATTAGCGAGTGACCTTCACAGCTCACCACATTACACAGAGGCAAGATATTGATACATCCTGGGAAGAGAGAGGGGGGAAAAAACAACACAGGCGCATGTTGTTTTGTTTCCAAATACTTGCCTTATGACACCGGTCAAGGCTAGTGAATCACTGTGGTGCATGGAGAGCAATCTGGCAACAGATACGGAGAGCTATAGCCCTACTTTGGCTTTCTAAACAAAATGGTGAACAATGCAAACTCTTGAATGCATGACTACATGTGTTGGAGGAGATGATTCAGCCTCAGGCGTACAACATCATCATGAGACTGCCGGCTGAATGAATACAGCAGGATTAACGAATTACAGAGTAAGTGAAAATGTAACATCACTGCATGTTTTTGCCAACGCAAGGAATCAGGACGCCAAGTTACAGATTAAAAATATCAATCAGATGAGGCCAGACACCTTAGTTTCTTGTCACAGCCAGCGCAGAACATGAGGTAAAATCTCGACTTACCCAATTCACCCAAACACATTGGAGCAGTGACTAAACAAGAACACTATGGTTGCAGTGAAGAAGAGCGTACCCAAAGTTGTAAAGATTCAGGTTCACTCTTAGCGCAAGTCTAAAATCAACATTCTTCTTTGAAAATCAGCAAAAATCAAACAGCTCAGTGACAAAGAAAGAAAGGGGGGAGGGTATAGGAGGTGAGAATCTAAGCACTGAGAATGGAAACAAAATAAGAAGAAAAAGAGCGGAGAGTGAGCAGGAGTGACAGGAGGAAAAATTCATAGGTTTGTAAGATTTACCTCCAACACAAGTAACCTTAACCTCTCGCAGCAGAGTGAGAGGGATCTGTAAAACAAGCAGCACAGTCTAGGAGAGAAACTGACATTTTTGAAAGAGGTCAGCAGGTAAAGGTGCAGAGACTTGATCAAATCAGGTGAAGAGACTTGATCAAAGGTGAGCGGGTGTTTAAGGGGGGGAGGGTTGCTCGATAGCCCGCAATTAAAATGGCGAGTGAGACATCACCCCCCTCCAAAAAAATGGCCACCAAGGGCCAGATGTCCAAATTGACCTTTTTTCTCAAAGTTATTCAAGTGTCATCAATAATAATTCTACTTTACATATTTTTTTGTATTACATATGTATATTACAATCTGTAAATCAATTAATCTGCTGTTATTTACTTTGCAAATTCATAAATCTTTGGGGAGCACTTGCAGGAAATAACTCCATGTGTAAGGATTGGAGTGAATGAAAGCTGTGTACTTCCCTTATTTTGCTATCTAGATCTACCTAAAGTGACAGATTTACCAATGTGAAGGTTTTGGGTGTATGAACCTTTCTAGGCCTTACTTAACTTTTAATTTGGCCAGCATTTGGTTTGGGAGACTGCATCTTTAAATGCCTTTGACAGAGCCAAAATTGCCCCCTCTTTTTTTATTTTCTATTTTTTGGCTTTTAACGACTTGGCACATTGGCAGTTGTAACTATTCACTTCTTGACTCATGGTACCGCATCAAAGTCACATGTCTATTCAGAGAGGAACACAGGTGTAAATAACCTACTTACCATTTGCCCTGCAAGATAGGATATTACAGGGTCACAAGGGGTGAATTTTGTTGGGACCTGCTGCTTCACACTGTTTTAAATGAAAGATGCTGGACATTATTTCTGTTCAGTGTGTCGCTGCCAGGAGACAAACCCTGCAGCAACAGTGGCTAGGGCAATTTGGTTAGACCAGTGGGGTTAGAAAGTGGGGCAAGGGAATGATGGGCAACTGAATAAAGACTTTATTATACTATACTATATATAATAGTACTTTATTATAGGACTCAAAGCTTAGTGCGTAAAGAGGATGATTTAACCGGCAGAGTACATATGTTACAAACAGGACACTTGCAAATTTAATGACTGCAGGTATATGCCAAGGGTATTAAGGAGGGTTAAGTGACTATTAAAAAGAATTAAGAGTGGTCTCTTTGACGCCAAGTGCCATGACCATAACAATGAAGACGAGCTTTGAATCTGCAGGATTGTACTGCAGATTATCAAGTCATCAATTGTCGCACCATAGCTACCTTCTCCAAACTGTGCTGTTGAAGTTGACCTTTTGTACTAGCAAAATGAGCACAAAAGTACACATATCTACAAAAGCATTTCATTTCAGCCTTTACTAAAAGCTATGGTGACAAGTGTCATACAGTTTTTGGAATGGAATTCATTAACAGTCTTTAGTACTGACCTTCACCTGTGCTGTTTTTTAAGATATAACATAACAATATAGTCTTAATCATTGCCTGAGGTGATGTCAGTAGCTGTTGTAGTTCATGCACAAATCCGGGTATTAGAACCAGTAAATATGGACACTTCTTGAGACAGTGTCGTTTTTGCACACAGTTTGTGACAACACTTATCCAGTATGATTATTTACATTACGTATATAAATGTTACAATTTGTAGAAAGGCTGACAAACACCTGTTTTTTGTTCACCACGGTGCCTTTTTCCAAAGGTCATGCCATGAATGTGCAGCCGCTGTCTATCAATATCTCAAAACAACTCCTGTGGCAGTGACTGTCATCAATTATTGGTCTTCCGTTTACAAGCCAAACAAACACCTGTATGACACTTCATGCCTTAAAATTTGCACAGCAAAAACAACCGCTGGAAATTCAAGGTAACCGAAACCGTGTGTTTAGCTTACCTTATCAAGTAGCAGCAAAAGAGGAGGCTGAGGATGAAGACAAAGATGGCTGTCCCGAACACCACAATGTAGATATTGAGGGGAAGGTTCTGGAATCCTATATTTGGCATCCTGAAACTGTAGTGTGGGAAATCGGAGCTCATGGATATTCTGGAAAGGGAGAGGCAAAGGACATGGAGCAATTGAGTATTTTACACACGCACACACCTATTCGAAAGCAGCTGGAAAGAAATATTGGATCAATCATTAAAACGTGACTCATTTAGTATTGTTTGTGGAGTTGAAGGTTATTTCCTAAACTCTGATTTATGGGAAGCACTAGCCTTCAAGGTGTGGTTTCTCTTTCAGTTTGATTGTTTTTGCGCCTATCACTTGGGACACAGACTTCACAAAAAATAAAAACATCTCCAACTATTTTGTGGGATAGGCCAGGGGCAGTAGCGGCAACTGGGGAAGCGGTGGTGCGGGGGTGGGGGGGTGGGGGGGGGCTGTACAGAGTGTTCCTACATACACTTATATTCCAATACATGTGATTGGCACTGCATGCTGTGGCCTCAACAAAACAATGTGACCATTCTTCAAAAGACAAAATTTGTGATCGGAATATGATGTGTGCACACATTGAAATACCGACCACACAGTTCGTGTTGCTGAACACCTCCTCTCTGGCATGTTTTTATTCCCCGAGTTGACACGTAAAAGGTTGAAATCTTCTGGCTAAAACTGCAACCACACACCTTTCAAGATTCTGCATCTCGTCTCCCTGTCCCAATAGTGATTCTGTGATGTTCATGGACGACACATGTACATTTTTAAAAATGAGAACAGAGTGTTCTCAGCTCTGCCTAAAGGGAGAGAGTAGAACTTGTTTTCTTACCGCCCTGCCAGCTGCCAAACTTGTGCCGAATCAAGTAAAAAAGAACACTTTGATCCCCACAAAAGTATTACAATGATTCCATAAAAAGCTGCTGTAGGTTTAAAGAACATATAAATTGGACTGCACTTACATTCCAAGTGCATCCTCATCCTCTTCCTGTCTTACCTACTAAGCCAATGGCTGATTTACAGTCGTCCTGCTCTTGGGTTTGCTTGGATTGGACATATGCCCAATCCCCAAAATCCATACATAAAGCATGGCGATAGAACAGTCAGACAAAAAGCAACACTGTAAATGCCACTTTATAGAATTCATTACAACTATTTTCCACATAGGAAAAAGAGAGCCGAAGCATCATTCTTATTGTGTCAAGCACCTTTATTAGAGGATAAAAGGGGCTATACAGTCAGATAGAAGGTCTCACTTTGGCAATTGGCAATTTCATAAAGAGTAACTATATTAAGATTCTATTCTATTCAATAAACTCATTCTTTTACACAGGCAGTGCACCACTCACAAAATTGTGACAAGAAACAATGTGTCCAGTGTTAGCAGCATATGAAGTGGTGGTGAAATGTAAATGGCGATTGGGGCGCAGTTGGCTCCAGTCAACAAAGATGACAAAGCTACGCAATCAAAATGTTTTTTAAAAATCGCTTTCTTTTGGGATGCATACAACGCATCGTGTTTGAGGTGGGTATACAGGAGAGAAGCTGTAGGGCTGGGTACACCATGCTGAGTAGTGGAGCTGTCAGCTACACATGGCAGTGAACATTCAGCATGGGCCAAACAAATGCTACAGCTCTACTACAACTTTGTTTACAAGCACAAGTATATCTTTAACTATAAAGCAAATGGAGCAATTTGGCTAAACATTAACATTTATCTGTTTAAAAAAATCTCTAACCACTAAACACAACAATTCTTTTTGAAAAAACCCCCAAAACAATTCAGAACATTCCACCCGGCAAGAAGGATGTATTGGTCAAGTGGGACATGACTAGACATGTTGCCAGGACAGGAATAACCTTTGGTTCTTTTTGCAGCCCGTTCTGAAGGCACTCCCTTAATGAACACCAAAAGCCTTGATCCATATGACAGTGGAAAGGAGAAGACACCGCTCCCTTAACCACCACAGACAGGTTAGTTCATGATGGTGGTTGGGCTGAATGTAGACGCTATAACAAATGTTGACCTATGGCATTTATTTTGGCTGAAAAATATTTAGGCTTAAATCAATGACTTCTTGGTAAGTAAATGAGTATTCATTACCAATCATACCTTCAAGCAAACCCATCCAGAAGTTACAAAAAAGAAGGTCTGTTGTCAACCTTGCCGGACAGCTGACAGCTTCTATTATTTTCACATATGAGCGGCACTATATGAAATACACTTACCCAAGAGGTGCCTTCATGCTGCAGAGCAGAAACGTCTGTACAGAATTACAAAGAGCACAGACCTTAAACAAGTAACACGACTTATCCTTAACAGCCTCAGTGGGTTGTCTCACACTGACTCGCATGGATCATATCACCTCTTTGCCCCGTTCATGAGGACTCCATGCCAAAGTCAAGCCCCACTTCACCTTTTACTCAGTTCGGCTTAGCTCCCCCGACAGGGCCACAGCAGCCTCACACGGTAAAAACATGCTCTAGAGCGACATGCTTTGCACAACACAAACACACAACTCTGGAGATTCCAGATCTGCGGCCAACACACTGACACACTGCACATAAGAAAAAACTAAAGTCTGGCCACAATGAGCATAATTTCAAAGCCACACAAAACATGACTCTGTGATAAATGTATTTGAGTCTCCTGAGAGAGATAAAAAGGACCATAAACATGGTGACTATCATGGATGAATAGTAAAGTTACTGTAAGTTGCCTTGAGGGGAAAGAAAGTACGGGTATTTCTTAAATCATCATTCTTAAATGTGCCACAAGGGCTCTAGCTTCCATGTTCATGGAATCAATGATGTCAAGTTTTCAAATCATGGCTCTCTATTCTAAAGGGAAACAACAAAATATTTAATAACGTAAACAATATATGGCCTTAGTCATATATAGCATGACCATCAGGTATTTGACTGCAAATGAAAATCAATTACCATATTGCATCAAGATCAACAACATAGACATTGATTAACTATTCAGTGCCAATGGAGTCACTGCTGTTGAATCATGTAGGTCATTTGGGCAAGGGTCATAGTTTAAGGGGTGGTTGTGAGTAATTTCAGGTATGTCGGTCAATGTCAGTGTAGGTTCGACTGATGGACTGATTTTGAATGCTTCTACTCTGCAATGAGGTGGTAACATCATTCAGTTAAAGAGCCCTACAGTAAGTTTCAAGATTCACTGAGGTATATGATAGGGGATACAAAAAGTCATAGAGAAACCTAACCCCTCAGTAGTCAACAACCAACATACCACAAAAGTGATTTTGAAGGTTGCCAAAGTCAATCACCGCATGTCCGTTCCAAAATTACAAACTGCTTTGAACTACAAATCGTTTTTTGTTTTTTTTTATTACCAATAAGAATGCAGAATTGAGCCATTTGTGTACAGTGTATAGGCTTCAAACCAACTTACTTCCTACAAGACCTATCCATTCATTATCAAAATGTCACAATCACAAACTTTTTTGGAAACACATTTTTCTTTCCAGTTCAGATACCTTGAAGATAATACCAACCGACACACAGGGATTTCCCTGCCTATTTAACTCAGTGGCAGGCCATCCTTCCAACTCCAGCCCACTGCCTTCACAGAAAATTCTGGCAACAACAAAAACTATTGTGCTCACCTGGCTGCCACTAAGTCTCATATAGGTCCCAGTTTTTTTGCAGATTATGCAGCACTTGGATTTAGAGGCTCACAATGTTAGTTAATGTCATTTTGAAATATCCAAGAGTGAAAGAAAAACATAATCATTAAACATTCATTAAACATGACACTTTTCGGATATAAACGTATGGTATGGCATGAACTACCAGAGAGAGACAAATCTTCTCACCTTCCTAAACCTCTTTCTTGATGGTCCCTGCTCTTAAATAGCTTCCTGTGAATCTAAAAATACCGTGCTACCCCTCTCACTCTCAAACTGAAGGGCTCACTCTGGACTACAGCCAAAGCTGTGTGCCACTGAACTGAACACGAAAAGAAGAAAAACATGAATGCTGTGAGGGGCCTACCCTAGTCTGCAACACCAGAGGTACAGATACAGTTGCTAAAAAAAATAAATGAATAAGGTGTTGTAAACAAACATGCACAACATAATCACACATCAGATGAGGAGCATTTCTGGCAAATTGGATGAGCTGGCAAAAGTGTCTTGTTGCTTGAAAGGGCAGATGTGACTTGCATCTACTCACCTCATCCCACAGTTTCTATCACCATCTGCCTCTCTCACTCAGACATTTTCACATGGCCTCACTTTATTACATAACTAGCAACAAGACTATGCATAGCACTTCACATTGAGCCTCATGGGCAAATCAGACCTTATAGCCATCGTGCACTATTCCTCTTAGTATGATGGGATAGGAGGAAAAAACGTTTAAAAAAATGTTACACCCATCTCAGTCACACAACAATATACAAGATAACATTTGGATTAAGTCAAGAGAATTTTATATTGGCATTATAAATGCGGTTTGCATGTTGTTTTATGGGGGAAACATAAACCTTGTTCTGACCTAAATATCACTCACTGGTTGAGTCAAGCAAATATAACAAATCCCATTATTGACTGATGTGTTTCACTGCTGAGAAAAAAGGTATTTCTCAACCTGACTGTCAATGAGTAATGTGCCTCCTAGACATAAATTATTTGTTTAGTAAAAGGTTTTCATTTTGCCCCATGCTGCATCAAAACAAAGCCTTCCTAAAAGGTATTGCAAAATCATTGGGTAGTTCTGTCAGGTACATGATAATACATGACCTCATTCACCATTCAAACACATATCTACATGTGAATTACTCATCGCTACTTAGCGCAATATCAAGATTCACGTTGCTACAGTAAAACAAGGAAACGTGATGTTTTCAATAAACACCCCTCTCCATACAGTCATCCACCCAAGTAAATAATTTGTCATAGTTTTAGTTCTGAATGAGTATTTATTAACCCAGAGTCAGAGTTAACTTCCTTGGCTTCATTTATTTAGGTGATGGAATCCATATCACCCGTGCCATATTCATAAAATGGTATTCAAGATACTGTACCGTGACTGTTTAGCATGAAATACAGTACCTGCCTCACTGTCAAACTCACAATATTTTGATTAAGACTATCATAAATTCTGAAGGCTGTGTTTTTAAGATATATGAAACCACTTAGGAGAGATTTAAACTAACAATACTGAACCACATCTTCCGAAATACTTTTTCAAAAGGTCCACGTAATGGGAGAGATGGGTCCAAGCATGGGATTTGTGGATCACTTCAACTTCAACTCATGACCCTTCCCATTTCCCTTGTCGGCAATTAAGTTAATAATTACTCCAATGATAACAAAGACCAGACTAGGACAGACCATGCATGGGATTCGTAACTGAAATGGATTAAATCCAACAGAAAATTCTTCTCAACCTTTAAGTGGGTCAGGGTAATAATGAAACACGAGTTAGTGGTTTCAAAATGAAAAATCAACAAGGACAAATCGACCGATCCGAGATGAACCTCACAGAGGCTATACTTAGTTATGAAAGAATAAACATTTCATCATAAAGTATGATGACTAAGGAGCTTAAAGTTAACAACGTGATTAACACATAGCTCTTCTTCCCAGAAACTTACCGAAGTCTCCTCGTGATCTCACTCACAAATCAATAGTGGCTAAAACATTACTGAACATCACATGTACAAATAATGACCTCATGAGCCCATGATAAACTACACGAAAAATGCCTTTGTCACGTGAAAAATTACTGTTAAATAAGCAAGGAAATGTTTCCTCTTTTTATAAAATATGGTAAACTCTACAATGAAAATATATGGAATTTTTAACGATTTCACATATTTAGTTTAAACAAGCCTAAAAACCCAGATGTCAAGCAGTCATCAGCCCATATTACTACATCAAGGAGATGCTGTTCAAGTGGAAATTTCCACTAGCAGCCACGGCCAGCCATGAGATTTGCACATCTGAAACTTAATACGCCAAAGGGCAGCAACAAACACCAGGGCCTCAGAGGCAGAGAGGGGAACTCTTCAAAATGTCCTGGATGTTTGAGTGAACGCCTGCATTGATATGATGATGAATTACTGAAGCTACAGATTAAATGTTCATTTCTTCAGTTTGTGAAGGCAGTGAATGAGGTAATGCCAATTTATAAATCCAAACAAAACAGTCAAACAGTTAATTCATCCAGGCATGGATTAATATACGTATCCTTGAAAGCACCCTTTCCATCTATTAAAGCATATATAAAACCATGGCATACTACTTTATGCAGAGGAGGACTGAATACTCCAAGAGTTCTGAATAATGTTATTATGGAACAGACTACAGAATCAGAACCACTTTAACTTAGGCCTTTGGCAAGCATCTGTGTAAATGTGAAGATTTTTTCATGAATCATATTTAGAAAAGCTTCTCAACAACTGAGTGTCTGCCAATATAAACTCTCGTCCAACACGCATATTTACTTGAAACTGGGCACTCCAAATTGAGAGAAACTCTGCATATGAGTTTCTCACAGCTGAGAGAGGACATGAATCATTCTGAAACTAAATAAAAAGTGTGCGTCACTTTGGGTCATCTGTAAATAGTGTGGCCATAAACACAGGTTAGCAGCAATTCAGATACGATGCCCACAGAATGAGCATAAATTAATGACTGCAATAAAAAAACTGCTGCGGGCAACGCCTGTTTGTTTTTTAAACTAGTAAAAGCAGTCACTGTTGCCAGAGAGGTGAAGCTATTTGAAAGCTCTCGACACAGCTTTGCTAATGATTTTTAGCATGGGACTAACAAGACTTCCTGTTCTTGGGGTTTCCTCACATGATCTAAAAAGGCTTTGAGTTCAGCTACCAATAGCGGATATGGACAGGGATACCTTTTGGTAGCAAGATAAAAAGGTGTGTATATCAATCACATAACAATAAAGCAATAACAGGGAATGTTTTGAGTCAATAATTATATAATAATTGATGTAATATAATAACTGATTTTGATAATGATGAAAATAATGAATAAAAGACGTATAACACAAGTAACCAGAAATTTCCATCTTAAAATTGCTTGATTAGCGATGATTCATGAAAAAGATATAGCTTATGGATGTCAGTGAAACCAAAGATACCAAATAACAATTTCAACTGTGAGAAATAACGAAACTGAAAGTAATTTGTGGAGAGGCCGAAAGTGGGGTGGACAAAATTGAACAAAACCAAAAGGTTGTTATGACCCGTTCTATATTTGCTCTTTGGCGCACTCTCTCTCCCACCCCGTAAACCCCATCATTCCACAGTGGACTCTGATAGTAACACAAGCTGACACAAACAAGAGGAACTGACACACACAGCTGTCTTCTAGCACTCTTGTCTCCCCATATCCATTACCACGTTTTTCTGGAGTTTTTTTTTTTTTTTTTGCTCCATGTCACCTCATTAACTGTCATTATGCATTAATACTGACTATACCTCTTTAGTGGTTTTGTGCAAAGTTTAACAAACGTTTAGCACAACCAGATTGCTTAAAAACACTAAACATGCTTAATCCAATGCAGGGTCTTGTCTCAACTATCCACTATCCGCGAAACAGGACCCTCGCAAAGTGCTGTGTCACAGTCACTATAAATAAAACTTGAAGTCATGTGAGTAAGTTCAGCTGCAACAGGAAAACAACCTGAACCTATTACAAATCATATCGGCTGGGGTTATCTGTAACCTACCTAGAGGAAATGGTGACAACCAGACACAACATAGAATGGACAAGATGGCAACTTGACAAGCTTCAATGAGATCTTTACATTTTACCTAAAGCTTTATGATCCTATCGGTGTCCCACATAGTTCCCGTCACACCATGATAACACAGAACATCAGCTTTTTGTTTGCATTTCAGACAAATTGTGACAATTGTTTTTCACGGCAACTAGAAAGTCAAATACTTGAACATTTGGACATTGGAGGGAACCAAGTCCCTCTAATCAGGTTTTCCTGTGAGTGCTGATTAACGTTAATTTCCCCTTACTGGGAAATGACAGACAGGCAGTATAAATTACATTCTCTGTACTGACAGTTGCAGTCAGTCATTTACGTGCACTGAAATGACCAGACTGAGATGTCTCTCATAAGATGATTCTTTAACTGCTGTTTCAACAAAAAACCTGGTTACTGTGTCTCGGGCATACAGAAACATGTTCCCCACATATTTTTACATAACACTGAGTGGAGGTCTGTCTGTCCGTCCCCTTTGCATTACTGCATTACATACATACACAACTAAAGACTAGTGCTCAAGATCTGTCAGACTTCGAAAATAAAGTTGTGGGTGAGAATTACATTAAAATCTGACATGATCATGCATAGTATACATTGCATGAGTTCCTCAATTCCCTGGATAAAGTCGAATCTTAAGGACACCAATCAACTTAAAGCTGTACCCAAGGAATTAAACAAGCTATTAACAATCTAATTTACTAAGTAATCCTTTTAATTACAGAAATGTATTTTCATGTATAGGAACACTGGTCAGAGTTGACCTCCATTTGTCTTGGCTAATTTGACACTTTGCACAAGGTTTATAAATACCAGGGCAACCATTTGCAATGCACTGTGAAAGGAAGATTGAGCTAGTGGACGAGCGGCACCGTACACAAACACAGAGAGCTCTATTTTCATAGCCAGCACATGACTAGTCCAAGCGCAAATCCTGGCCCAACTGTATGTACGTGCCACAGCATTTGCCAATTTTTTTGGTAGACCGGAGTGCGCCAAGATGGGGGTGCTGCCGCAGCAAAGGGAGTGTCGGTGAAGATGCACCCGGCAATGTGTCGTTTTGGTGTCAGAAAGCTGCACTGCGATCACGCCGGCTCAGACCCTTATCACAGACAGACATCTCCACTGACAGGTCTACTGAATGTCAGACAAATAGTTCTAAAGGAAGAAAGGGACTGGATCTATTTGTTAAACAACAGTACATTTCTGGAGAATTAAGCAACAGTATCTCCTTAAATCAACATTGCCAACTTAAATCAACATCGCCAACTGCAGTCAAGTACTTTTTGAAAATGATTTAGAGTTGGGATTTTATGCTCATATCAGCTAACACGTGCTGACACAGATTTATTTGTGAGGAGCTGATATTGGCCTTGCCAATTAACATGGACAGGCTTCCGTCATCTGTATTCGTGTTGCTGGAGATTAGCGAAATGCCGCCGTGATGACTTTTGCTCACTTCAAAATTCAAAAGTGTGTACGTATTTCATCACTGAAAAATTACATCTGGCTTAAAGGTGTAATTAATCTCTAATCAGTCAGACATTAACTATACTAGTATGTGGTCTTGTACGTTTGAATTTGCATCTTTCCCTCCAGATTGATACCACGAGGTATGACACCGACTTATTGAATGACAGGCCAAAAATAACTTAATGTATCCAAAAGCAGGTACTACTATATTTGTGTAGCTCTAAGTGAGGTGCAATGTTTAACCACCTCCTATCAAATTTAAGAGCCCACTCATATTACCAAGCACCACCGATATTATCCAGTCTCAAATTAGGCTTCTGGCACCTGCTGTCCCCTTCTTAATGCTGGCACTGGGTCAATAGAGGTTCTCACCTTGTGGGACATTTGTGAAAATGTGCCATACAAACGCATGGATTATTGATTTCAGGGGCACTTCCAGTCAACTTGGGACAGTTTCGTTCTCAAAGGTCATCACAGGGGAAGTTCAAAAACTTGAAATCAGTGCACTTCAGTCTGAATAAACCTGCTTAAATGGACCTCAGATTGTTGCCCCGGGCCGCGGCCCTTGGATTCCGTCAAACGTTATCTGCATTTCACTTGGCAAGATCGAGGTGTGTACATAGGGGGTACTTCTACACAAAATGCATGTAACCTGGTTGTGCTGCTGCCAACTACCACTTCAGGCGTGTAACAGCCCACACAATGCGGTCAGTGTTGACGGAAACAGGGAGAACCCCCTTACTATTGCCCCACACCATGCGCCCCCCTCCCAGCCTCATCGCT
>CAESWR010000004.1:1071814-1084053 GCA_903171835.1 Mullus surmuletus | reverse complement strand
AATCTCCTTCTTTGTCTATTTCAAATGATTTACACAGAGCCATTTTTATAATATGAATACAAAGTGATCTGCTTTTATTCAAATATAGCATCATTTTCAATCTGTGTATTTATAATGTTGTGGTCATATATGTACCATAAATATGTCAATTCTATTAAATCTAAGAAATACATTTGAATTTTAAAGATTTTAGTAAGTATCATGAGCACAAGCAGGTTAAAGGGTCCATTTATCGTTAGCAACCGCTGTTGGTTTTCAGTTGAGCCGTTGATTTTTACAAGAGTTGTTTCAATTGCAGCAAATATTCATCATGCTCAATGATTGTGGTGATTGTGGTCCATTTCAGTGATCGTGTCTCGGTCTGCGCAAGCAAGTCAAGGTAATATCTTTGCCTTTTGCGTTGTTATTTGTGAGGCCAGTTTGTTCTAAAATTACTTTAATGCCATGTGCAAAGTGTCTTTCTTTGGCTGAAACTACCCATGGTCTGAAGAAAAATCCCATTTTAAATGAAATATCAATCATATTTAGTAATACTATTTAAAATATTCCAATTCATTGAAAGAATTCTTTCCCCAGCATAGCCATTTTTCCATAAATATGAAAAAATAAAGACAGAACTATGTGTCAATTTATAACGATTTTTCACTATTCAAGTGATGGAACTAGAACATAGATATTTCTGACATTGTACTTGTGGACTGTCAGAGCTCATCTCTAATTGTTTGAACCACTTCTTAACACAGGAGCATTCAAGATAGGCACTAAATTAAGATACAGATTTTTTTAGGAAATTTAAACCTGTCTTTCAAATATCACCAGACATGAAAGATCTTGTCGCTTGTTCAATAAAAGACTGAGCCCTATAAATGATCTTACATGTTGATTTCAAATAATGGATTCTTGAAGTGTATTTTTCAGTTACCTTACGTAAAAAATGAAAACATTTTAGATGTCTTGAATGATTTTTGAAAATGTTCCCTGTCAAACCTTTTATAGAGGATTATTGTATTGCTCGCTATAAATGCTATCATTTAGATATGCATTTACCGTTGACACACCCACTCACTGAGTCTTTATTTTAAAGTTGACGAAAAACTTTGTGCAAACATTAATAACATCCCTAACGGACTGCTGAAGGCATGGGAGGTTGTTGTAACACATTCTGTGACTCCGTGCCAGCTCCCACCACACACACATCACAGCACTTCCTCTTAAGAAATATGAATACCGTATCCAGGAAGCCACGCTTTGGCCACCCAGCCTGGCACTTCATTTCCTTTGAAACTAGTGGAAGGGCACGGCTACTCCCCAATGCACATCACTATGAGTGCATGTCAATGAGGTGCAAATGACAGGGGCACATTGTGAGACGGGTGCAGAGTGGGAGTGCCATGTGACACTCCTGAATGGGCTGCCGGGGGTTGGCTGAGGGAGGAGGATGGCAGCATCCACAAAGGCCCATTGAAGGATTGCAGACTAGGTACAAGACTGGCACTGGTCCTCCTTCCCTTCCATAGGATGGCAGGAGGAGGCTGCTGCTTGGTACTGAATCAATGGAGGGATTATTTCGGAAGAATTGGAGAGGAGGTTTATTATCACCATGTTACACTTCCTTCATTCTGTTGATCGCAATGATAATGTGCAGTTCTTCCCATACACTACTGTCTTCTGTGTTTTATCCGTTTCTCTGCCCAACACAATAGTGCGTTGTGTTTTCAGCACTCCAAAAATGGCACAGAATCGTAGTCAAATACATATTTTTACACCCTGCCCAGAGTAAACCTAATTACTCCTCCATTGGAAGCAAATACTCACAATAGACCCTAAAACACCAATGATTTATCTCAGTTATCCAGCTATCAAAGTTCATCAGAACTATTATCTTACAATCATTGTATTGATTTATAAGGGGCGGGGGGCATCTTTGGCACATCTTATGATAAAAATGCTGCAGTTCATAAATTGTTCACAGTTCTTGGAAGACAAGGGTTAGATTTTTGAAATTATAATGATAATTTCTTGTGATTATATGAAGATGATAATGAACTGTGAATCCATGAAAGCAGCCAAAAGCCACAAAGATTACATGGCTTGACAAAAAATCACAATGAAGACACTGATGAGCACAAAAAACTGTGAAGCAATAAAATATTAATTGTGACGAAAAGATTTTGCAGCAGAAGCAGCGGAAAGAAAGTGACCGTGTTGTTTCAAGATCAAGAGACTTCAACTCGAACTGAATCATGAACCGTCCAAAAAAAAAAAGTGTTTAGCTTGTTTTTGCAGGTTTCAACCTACCATCCTGTGATAATTATTCCACATATAATTTTTCTATTAGAATAATAGATACTTAGTGAGCGCATGTAACAAGTCAACACCCAAAGGGAAAAGCTGCCCGTGTTTCTACAAAATTTCTATCATGTATGTCAGTTTTGTTTTTCAGAAGTTTAAGACTGAACATCTGTGTTAACAGCAACCATGTGACAAGAAAAGTTGTGGAATGTTACATTTAACTTTTTAATTCTCAGAGATTACAGATATCTTTCAGACATAGTGAATCTGTCCAAATGCAATCTTTGTCTCTCAGAGCTGGGCAAGGGAAGACGTTCAACTGGTGCGTTTTTTGTTCATTCCCAACACTGCTGTTTATTTGCTACCCCCTAGTGGTGAACACACATTATATGTTTCTATCATGGGCTACCGGTGGACAATACAGCATTGAGACAGATTAAAATATGTACAGTCTATTTAATTGATAGTGAAGTGAAGTGTGGAAAATTATAGTTTAAAGGGAGGAATTTGGCTCCATCCAAAACACAAAAATTGCTTTTTGAAAAATAAAATAGGACAATGCGTACAGGCTCTTATGTCTCAAATGTTTACAAAAAATAATACAGACCTGTGAACTGTGAAAGATTTAGTGTTCATTCCATATTTACTCATCAAAAGATTCTTCTAACACAGTGAATCATAGTAATATTTAAGAAACCATGCAACCGTTTTTTTATTATAACATTACTCATCTTTTTTTCTGCAAACCCTTTGTCTTTATTATTATTATATTACATCCTCATCCTTTTGTATTTTATATGCTTACTCTCAAGTGTGCATTATCCATGCAAGTGTCTGTCTCACAGAGGGACCAATATGGTCTATAGAGGGCAGTATTGTTTTTCATTGCCAAGATGAAATCATGTGACGGCAGAGACTATTCTAATACATAGATGCAAGTGGTGTGAAATGACAAGGAAAGCAGTCTGGAATCTGAAAAGTGATCAAGAGGTATTAGGCCGATGGAGCACAACATTATAATGCCATTTAAGTCGCATTGTATTTCACAGAATTTATTAATTCTGCAGATTGAGGTGAAAAATTGATTTACTGAGTGTTAAATGTGCAGAGGGTGCGTTTTAAAAATAGCTCTAAAATAGGTCACGGTAATGATCAACAGAACATTTTCATTGTGCATTTCATCGAAGTCATAACATTTTTCAATTATCCTATCGTGGTGCATGACAACAAAGTGACCTGGTCATTCCACTGAGTTATATGTGTTGTGATAACAGTGTTGCTTTATATCACTGACAGCAACATGAATCTGATGATCAGTTATTATTTCATGCAAGCATCGCACTTTACCATCAATGGTTCATTGATATTCTACTGCAGATCGGCTGATTGGCTGTTAGTGGCATCGAACGAATTCTGTTAAACTAATATTGACAGCCCATTTAAATCTGTGGATTCGTAAGCAGGACAGCTGATAACAAACCGCATTGTTGCCAGTAAATTCATTCAGCTTCCTTGGCTGGATGCTATTTTCAGTGCTGGTTTACTAGCATGTAACTACTCTGGCAGTGGTTCTTATTTGATATGAGCTTTCGAGATACAGATTTCCTAGTTCTTTGCCAACATTGTTGGGTTTATTAACTTGACAATGAGGCCTATAGGAGTCAAAATACTTTCCATCGCATGTCATTTTCTCTTCTGTGGTCACAGATCATTCCCTGCAAGGATGTTTTTTTTCAGGTATTTCTGAGTCCACCACCTCTGCTCGGATTGAAAATTAAAGGAACATCTTGCACGGTGAGAGAAGTGGTGTCTCCTGCAGTCTGCATGACATTTAGAATCAGCAAGGTTGTGCAGCTGCAGTGTGTGTTTTGTAACAGGAGAGATCCACGGCTGCATAGCTGCCTCAGCTTTCCCCACAGAGACACACATATCAGAGTGGCCAGTGACAAGGCAGCGTTTCCAATGACAAACACAGGGAAGATGTAAACAAGGGTGAGTTTTTTTTTACCTCACATAGGATTGAAAGTGCTATTGGGATGTGCTGCTGAAAATAAATATTTCAAAACAGCATAATTTATGCAACAAACCAAATCTAATATTAATTTTCACAAGGTTACCGCTCAGTTGAGGATGGAACCATGCCGCTGTCAATTCTCCAAGATTTTCAATTGTCACTACTACAGGAAAACCCACCTTGACAGCAGTTTTTTTCTTTTTTCATCTTTTTTTAAGCATTTTTGAGTCTTGCTTCTATACTGGCTTTTTCTATCAAGCCTAGTCCTTGCTGCTTTATCTATAACACAACCTTCCTCACCAAATAAGTGTCACGGCTCAGTGAGGGCTAAATTACGTCAGTAAATGTACTGCAGCAGATGTGAACAAAGCACACAGCATGCCGTTTCAAACTGTCGACGTGCTCGGCTTACTTCACTATGTGTCAGCAATGATTATCCCTGTTTTAAACTCATCAAGGAACCAGCAACACGACTCCACAAGAATGTTTAGAATGTTGGATGTGTAATTATGCAAAAGCCCAGGTCCTCTTTCCCTCACTCAGGTGAAGATTGCGACTCACCTGTGACCTCAACAACTCATATGATGGACAAACAGGTTCTTTTTTGCCGAATTACCATCAAAGTGTTGAACGACCCACAGACAGTTCAATAAATATGGCATCTTGACCTCTTCTCCCGCTTGCATAACTAAATCCTTCATTCAGAGGCAGAGAATACATCACGCCATTTTGTTTTTCTTACAGTATTTTTTGGGAGTGACAGTAGCAGTTGAGTGGTTGATTTTAAGGCATTCCCTGCTTAATTTCGGCCTCCTCTTACCATTTGAGCAGCTGTGTTGTTTGACATAATCTGTTCCACAAAGAAGGGAACATCCTGCCCAAGAAAAAATGGTTGGCTGATGTTGTGGCTTCTTTTTAATCTAGTCTCAGAAATACTTTTGTAAGACGCTGTTGCGGATTTTACCTACATTTTAACAAATGAAGAGGTAGCAAAGCAAAAAAAAAATAGGCAATCTGTCTGCATTGGACACTGGAAAAAGAATTGCAGGTCAAACAGTAGAATGACGGCATCAGGGTGTTGGTCACTCATCCCTTTCCTGGACTTCTAAAATAACCTGCACATGTACACAGGTCAGGGGGTTATCTACCCCCTCCCATTCATGTCTTTACTGTCAGACCACCGGAAGAGACATGAGGACATGGTCATCATGCCTGTTTTTCTTTTTGCTTTTGTTTTTTCTTTTCAGGCTAAAGATAGAGCAGGAAGTTATATTTATTATTGTCCCCTCTCCTTCTTTATGTATCTCTGTCTGCTTCCTGTAAGTCAACATCCATCTTTGTGCTCTTTTCTCCTCTGGTGTATCTGTGATCACCACTCCCCTTGCCATGGATAAGAATAAAAAATGGGTTTCCAATGGAAAGCAAGACATTTAAAAATGGGCTGTGAAACAAATGGTGGGACTTTATTCTTCTTTACTCAGCAATTGTTTCTTGAAAAGTGTTGTTTATCTCCTCAAACCAGGCTTCCGTACAAAAGGGCACAAGCAGGACTGAAACTCAGTGTTTTGCTGATTCAGATGGAGAAGTGCAACTGCACCAAGGAAATGAAGATTTAAACAGGGATCAAGGCAGATCTGCTAACTGAACCTATCTGCATTGAATTAACTGTAATTTTTGGAATGCTAGTCAATCAGTAGACCTCATTTTGAATCATAATGTAACAAAGTGGATGGACCACTACTACTTTCTATTCATTTATTCAATCCCAGTGGTTCGGGAGAATAAACTACTTTGTCATATTTGTATCAAAACGCTGTGCAGTAGAATAACTGTGCATCTGTGTGTCTCGGCTGAGCTGCATGTGAACTGTTCACTTTCAGAAACTTCCGCTTTTCTTTTTCTTGTGGTTTCAGGTCCGACCGATCTCTTCCTCCTCCCTCTGGTGGTGGAGGAAACTGCCCTCTGTGACACCTTGGCTTTCTTTGCAACAGTCTGTCTTCCGTTATAAACTACATTGCGTGATTGAAATACACTGCTTCCTGCAGGGGGGAAAATAAGCTTCAGAGGCTGTAGTTCTAAAGTCCGTTCTTACCCTCCAGCAGAAGGGGCATTCGTTGATCGGAGGAGGAATTGTAAACATTTCTGCTGCATTTTTTTTACTGATAAAGTTATGCAATCCACACCGGCACTGTCCCCACTGTCCTTATTGAAAAGAATTGGTTGCCTGACTGGTTAGTTTAGAGTGGAGATTACTCAGATACAAAAAGACAAACATCTTTGTCTTACCCTGAAATTACAAATGAGATTCAGATTTATAATCCTCCTATTTCCAACCTTTTGCATTCTTTGAGAATTTAACAAAGCTTTGAGAATGTGTAATAATTCCAAATGAAAACAAATATTTGTCTCTCTAAAATCAAACTTCCAGGGGCCTAGGTTGTAGGAATGTATGAGAAGTGTGGATTTGTTTGTTTTCTGTGCATACTCAATATTGCATCTGCTAATCTTCATCAGAATTGAAACAAATTGAAACTTTTTACAAAAAAAAGAGGCTGCGGAGTAGTTAACGAGTAATAGAGAAGCAGAGGAGGAGAAGGAAGGAGAGGGGGAGGGGGCATTGGTTTCAGAGGGGGAAGGATTTAGCAAAACACTTTGTGACAGGGTTCCTTGTTACACTGCAACAACAGAAATCTCAGACCTCTGGCCAAGACCTGTTGCGCAACCGGTGGTGTGATAGTGTACACAAAAGAGTGTGAAATAGAGTAAGGGGCAGCAGCAACGAGGGGAGAAGAGCAGAAAAAAGCTTTCTGAAATGAAACAAAATCTTATCTTATTATGATCTTTGCTTTGTTAGCAATGCTTAAAAAAATCACACATGGATTTCTTGTGATAACTTTAGAATGGGGGTTTCACCTATCTGTCAGATAAAGGCTGTTTTTTTGCTACTTTTTTGGATGTTTACAACCTGTAACAGAGTGCATTAAAGGCACATAGTAGTTTGATTTGTCATATTAGAGAACAAAACTTAATAAAAGAATTCATAGGGAAAATGTGAATCTGGTATTGAGTTTTATTGTTTTGTCACCAAACTTGATGAATTCTGTTCCTAATAAAAGCTTTTTTGCCTTTCATTGTTCTGTTTGGATAATCAGAAAACCAAACTGTCAATATAACAATTAAGGTTTCAATGAGATTTAAGAGTATAAAGTGATGGATGCATTGATAATCCTAAATTTCAGGATGGTTTTTGTGTCTTACATAAACACAAATGGCCTTCACTGAACCTGTCAGCTGCTTCCCCAAAGCTCAGTAGTGGATGTTCTTTCCCACTCAAATGGGACCTTGAAGTCTGACCAAAGAAAGTTACACTTTAACAATAAACCCTTAATTGCTGCACCCTGATTGGTCCTCTGTCCGCTGCTTTACGGTTGTATTGAGTATGAGTCACTCTGTAGCATTCATGCAGGTTGCTTGTTGCTGGGGAATGGCGCAAGGGCATGAAAGGAAGCCGTAGCCAGCTGACTGACTCCCCTCTTCACTGAGTTCCTGTGATTGCTCCATCCGAGCCATCAATGAAAAGCCACTTTCTTCCCCGTCTGTGGTGCGTGGCTGCACGGGAGAACGAAAGGGAGGTGGGAAACGATGGACAATACAGTAACCCAACACTGGCCAGACTCACAATGTGAGGTCTCTGTGCCCGGGTAGACCAACAAACAGAGAGGCCTTTCTCATGATCCAACTGTTTGACCAATCCCACGCCAGCATTCCTTTGCACTTAATTATGCAGGAAACACATGTATATTCATGTGCTGATCACATCACCTCGGTTTTCCCACTTTGTGAAGTAATTAATATAGCAAAGGGTCATGTGGTCTGAGTCGACCAATGCCCAGAAAGCACAAAAACTGTTTTGGGATTACATAATTCTGTCAATAGAAGACAGGCTGATGGCTTAATCCGTGTTGATGTGTCTTGAAGAAGCCTGCTGGGTTTCCTGCTGTGACCCTACAAATTTAGCTGTGCGTCACTGAACACAGTATGACTCCAAAAAAAATAAATGTATTCAAACAAATATTCTATTCAAGCGAGGCAAGGTTACATACAGATGGGTGTCTTGCATAGAGAATTACATGACTCGAAAGAAATGCCTTGCAATAACAGATGGATAGATGTGGAAAGGGAAGTGTACATGTTGCATGCAGTTCTGGAGTTGCATATGGACTTTTGCAGAAGAAAGCGATCAGCATAAAGTTTCCATGCAGGTGTTCAGCTCATCAGGGTGAGTGATATAAAATCTGTCCATTCCAAACATTAGGTCATCATTCATTACAAGCTTTTTATTCCCCAGATATACCTCAGAGAGCAAGACTTTATTGCTTCTCCTTGTGTGTTTGCCTGATATCTGGAATGTATGTCTACAGTTACATTGGTGGAAACTGCTTGCATGGCTATAGCTAGTCCAGCACTAAAGAGATCTTTGCCAGCAGGGCAAATGTATGGCAAAGGGTAGAAACCAGCTTTATGTTTTGCTGCTGCTGCTGCTACTGCTGCTATAATACATTCAGTGCGTATATTATATAAACTCAAAAAAACTGTTTTGAGGAGTTGTCTCATGATGGCTAACAGTCAATGTGCTGATGTGGCCATAGTCAATCTTGAATAAGTAACGCAAAAGAACTTTGAATGAACCATTTGACTGCAATTCCTTTGAATGCATGCAAAATATCATGCAAAGTTAAGTTGGTCCAGATGGGAGGATGAGTAGCTGTGCCATAAAAGCGCTGTAGCGGACTCCACCTTGTAATTTTCAGTAAGTAGCAGCCTGGAAAAAAGGGGTCCTCCACCCTTTTTCCTGCTTTGTGAAGCTGGAAAAATGCCTCTTAGGAAAGAAAAACAATTGATGATTAACTGAAAAACCTGTGGACTGCAAGACATGCACCAAAATACAAAGTTAAACAATGAGCGTCCCCCTAGGAAAAAATCATAAAAGAAAAATCCTCGCAATCATAAGATTAAAGATTGTTGTATAGTTGCCTAACTTTGGCCAGAAATCAAAACCCTATTTTCACAAAAAGCAGAGCAAAAGGGAAAATAGGTCTATCAGATACCGATACTGTGAAGGTAACAGGCAGACAAGCTTTACAGCACTTAACACAAGGTTCAACTGTTACAAAGACACGCGATCACAGACTTAATAAACCAAGAGGGACGGGTGAAAGAAATCAGGGCAGAGGAAGCATTAATGCAGAATGTAAAACACACTGCGGCAGGAAGTGAAGGATCTGATATGAGAAAATAAAATGCTTGACAATAAGTGTATGACGCAAGACAAACAAAGATGACTCAGGTGGCGAGGAAAGATGTGATGTCCCCCCCCGGGCCAGAATATACTCTTGAACTGGGAAAAGGAGGAAGGAGAAATGGCGATGCATCAAAAACCATTGTGGCTGGATTCTGGGCTGGACAGCACCAATGCGTCATATTTCACTTTTACAACCCTGACGTTGCCATTTGCGCCAGTGAAAAGATGTGAAGATGTAAAAGATGTGATTTTGCTATGCTGTGAACAAGCATTATCTTAATCACTGAAATATTGTTTGCCGGACTTCTTTTTGCAACTGATGAGATCACCCCCTGCTGGCCATTTGAAAGAATTCAGTTTTAAGGCACCCAAGCAGCTCTTTCCATTCATTTCACCCAGTTTAAATGGGTTGTACAAGTTGGCAACTTGATAAGCTAATAAAATTACAAGCAAGACTTCAGTAAATAAACTTGATGGATCAATTCTACCTTACTTTTTTTGCCGGATGCCTCTATGATTTCTAAATGCAATAAAGAAAAAAGAAAAACTATTTCAAAAGGGAGCATTCCACTGGGTTTGAGTCCTTGGGATATACATATTTTCTGAAAATATTTCATACAGAGATGATACACATTTTAGATGATGGGATACTGTTCATGAAGTATGCTATATAATTATTTGTTTTAATTATTTAACTATTGTGGAGTTTTTGTGTTGGGTCTGAATGTGAAGAACTAACAGCATTATGGCATTTGTTGATAACTAATCTGAGAGGCTTCCTTCTTTTAACAAAGCACAGACAAAGCACAGGACAGGAAGGGAGGCAACCTGCGAGATGAATTTCAGTGATTATTGGCGCATGCTGGTGACATTCGAGAGGAGCACCCCACCATTGAATCATCTATGACTTCCTGTTGATTTATGGGTTTGGACCTGTATAGACAAAACAGCTGGGGTGGCGTTTTGGAGAAGTTAAAGGGTCAACACACCAAAACAAACAGTGCCTGCTTCCTGAAGGATTTCCTGCTTAACAACATGAAACAAACCCACCACAGGCCGAGATAATTAATTTGGAATACTTGTCATTCAGAAGCTACTATAAACATCCCTTCAATAGTTGTTTCGTCTGTTTTCTGATTCAGTTAAGTTTGTATGCATGGGCCTCTACAACTCTAACATGAAGAAAAATAAGAAAACTAAATAGATTCTAGTATTGGACAAGGAAAAGGTCCGGTTAACATTCACGTCACACTATTGTTATCCTCACTTTTAATTCCTCTCTCTACTCTTTAATCAGTCAATTAAAGCATTTATTTTACACACTTGTAGCAAGAGCCATGGGTTCCTAACAAAAATGTGAAGCATTTTTAGGAAAATGTGTTCCTGGCGTGCAATAAATTGTTTATATTAAGATTTTAAAATACCTAATAGAATGAATGCGGTTCCAATCCCATACCCATCAAATCAAAGTCGGCCATCATTTTTCTAGTTTTATATGGATAATTTGAAATTAATGCAATCCTGTGAGAGTTCAGACTACACATCAAAGCCATTTGATGTTTTCCTAGCAACAATTGCTTGTCTAGCAACAATTGCTTGGCACCAGCCACATCAAACTAGGCAAAATATGATGACGAAACTCCATGTCTCACATTTTAGAGTGCAGGAGGCTCTGTTCAATCCCTATCTTGGGAAAGAATAGTGCTCAGTGGTCCACGTTGTAGGGTAGTGGGCAGATCACGTCCACACTTTATTTCTTTTTCTTTTTTTTTTTTTACCACAAATCCTCCATGGGCAAGCACTTGGTGACAATGGCCAGGAAAAACTCCCTTTAATGGAAGAACCGGACCCACCGGACTCATGGTGGGCAGACATCTGCCTCGTCTGGTTGTGTTGGGAGACAGATGAAGTGTCCCAAAATGGTATCGTGAGTAAAATGTGAAATAAACAAAAATGACAATTACATTAAACACTGAATTCTATGTTTATATCAACAACAACACTAATAATGTTACCACAGCTCTCAAAGATTTTGAAGAAATTTGACTGACAACTGTCATATAGATGGGAATAACAAAAAAAATTACAAAAAAATAAAGTATTTAGGGGCTGCCGGAAGTAAGATGCTGTGCATTAGACCTCAGATACACTGTGGCCTCTTTAAAGACGCAAGAAATCTCAGATAGTTGATAGACTTTGTATAGTGCCGTGCACATGTATTTCCATGTGCACGGCACTTGCGTTGTTATTGTTATGTATTACTATCATTACTAAGGTATTACAAGCATTCCACACGCTGAGTATCCACTATTTTGTCTGTTCATCATTATGCCGGGCTGCTGGACCAACAGTGGTGGGTTTGTGTGACAGCAGGCTGACTCAGTGGGCCGGTCTTTGACGTCATCACTCCTCATGTATAATTAATGAGGAGGCAGCGGCCACGGAGAAACTGGCTGCTTCTGGTTTCCAGGCATAAATACAAAGCGCAGCCGGTCTGAGCGAAAACGGCACAAAGGAGAGCGGAGCTGTGTGAAGGTCCAAAGCTGAAGACGAAGACACTCAGGTAACCGAGCCGGCGAGCCGCTCACGGCCGCACGATCACCGGAAGCTGCCGCGGCGGGTTTTCTTTTT
>CAESWR010000004.1:1053437-1070239 GCA_903171835.1 Mullus surmuletus | reverse complement strand
ACTCTCATCTTTTTGATGTCAGGTTGTGTCCTTAAAAATACATAACGTTATCTGTATCTCTTAGTGATAGTGCAGTCATCGATTACTACTCATCCAATAACAGAGGGGCTTTATCTTTCCAACACTCTCAGGGCAGCGTGGTCCTCTGTGGCTGGTGCGACGAGTGTGTGTCTGCGTTCCTTCCACTCGTATCATCCCGGTTTTAGAGAAATCTGAGCCGGGAGAGAGTCGGGCTCTTGGCAGAAAGCCCCGAGATTAGGCCCGAAAGTTGTTGTTTGTTTTTTTCCTTTTATGTAGGGAGAGTGCTGTTTGTTGTGATTGAGGCGCTCACATGGTACTGATACAAGAATAGCAGATGTGACTGTGCACCCAGCTGGAAATTAGGGGGGAAAGACTGAGGAAATCAGTAAAGACATCCAAGATTTCCCAGTTAAGCCTGGCTGTGCTCTTAGAAAGGCCACCAGCAGAAGCGCTATAGATTGCCATTTCTAGGTCAGTGGTAGCCCCCCCCCCTCTCCCTTCCCTCCTGAGCCGCCTATCTGCTCAAGGCCGGCCCACACATTAATCTGTGGTGATGGCGTACAGCATGAAGTAGCGGCATGTGGCGAGTGTATTAACCAGGCGAGGAATTACCAGCAACCAGGGATGGAACGTGCAATCTGTCATGAGAGGCCGGGAGTGTGAAGTGGTCAGCCTGTCATTCGTTAGCAATTGTTGTCTCTAAACAAAGTTATCGCACCTTGTAGAATCAAGTGGGATGTTAACATGTGCAATCTGCTGACCGGATTTGAATACATTTCTCAGCATGAATGTGCCATGATAACACGTCTAATTCCCAAGGCCAACATTGCATCAGCAGCCGACTGTACAACTACCAGGTGTTTTCATATGAGACGGCTTGGGTTTTATCTTCAGTTCAAAAGGGGGGAAATCCTTGAAACAAGAGCCTTTTTTTGCCCTGCATGAGACATCAGGAACAGGACGTGGCCGTTTAGAGACAGAGGTCCAGCCATTCAGGAGACCAGGCCCCATTTTCACACACCATTAATTTGCATTGTATACCTGCATTGTTATCTTGTGGTTGTTCTCATCAATCACAGGACATTTAATTCATAGGCCGTAGTATACATTATTCTCAATCAGGATTGATTTGTCTGCGGCACAGGAGGGAGCAGAATGACAACATGTATATAACCTGCTTCCAGTGTAAATATTTCACAGCATAATACCTCTAAATATAGTTTTGTTAATTCACCATTAAGCTGACTGTCTATTTGATATCAGAATATATTAAAGCATTATTATGTCTAATGTATAACATATCATATTGTATATCTAATGAATGAGTTATGAGCTAGTAGCAAACCAACAATCAGGGAGTAATTAAATCTAGGTTACTTTTTAATTCATTCTGTCCTGTCAAACTCTCATTGCAGGATTTTAAAATGCAAGTAAAAAAAATTCTCAGTGCATTAAGGATCAATTCCCCTATTGTGGTATTTCTAACTCATAGTATGATTTCTTCTTCCTGGAAATCAGTGAAACGATTGACGAACCGAGAAATCCCCCCCAGTAAATCAAGATTAGAAAGATTTATCCCCGCCACAAAGTGTTATACTGCCAGTGTTGGGGAATATAACGTAGCGCCTTTGAGCACAGCACAAACGCCTGCCATGTAAATCTCCGCACTGACCGCCCCACATTCAGAAAGAGGCTGTGAAGCCATGTCAGATGTCATATGTGGTCAGATTATCGGGTTAAATCCACATCTGTGCTGAAGGTCACACAGAGAGAATGTGAAACAGGAAGCTGCACAGATCTGTCCGCACAAGCTCTCCGTAGTTTGACACAGCAGTCTGGCCCTTATTTTTAGCGATTGTCGTAATTAGGGAAACGCAGAGTTCACATCTGCCCGTGTGGCCTTTTCGTGTCGCTAGAGCTGGTTGTTTCCCGTCTGACATCCTTTGTCAGTTCTTGGTGATCATGTGGCTCACGCAGCTGAGTCCAGATTGACAAGCCGCTTGTTTTCTCAACAATGAAGCAAGGTTAACAGCGAACGGAAGGTTGGGAGCCATTGTAGCACAGTGCTGTTGTTGGCAGATACAAATCGGTGACATTTGTAACTCGGACCCTCGTGTACGACTCAAGTGGCGCATCCGTTAATAGGTTGAAATGAACGACATCATCTAGAGAGAGGACATATTTCATATCGAGGGCTATTACTTACATCAGTTTATTCTAGTTTGTCACCCGTGAAGAACCGCTTCCCTCTGGTGTTTTTTGGATATCTCTGTTTGGTTAGCAGGAATGTCTTAAGAATAGAGTCCCACTGTGTCACACTGCACACAGCTGTCCATACATTTGGAACGGACTGACTAGGCTTGTGCACTGGAATAATCAATTAGCTTTTGTGCTCGTCACTCCTGCATGCCCATGTCCCTGAGCAGTTTCAGTATAATTAGAAGGTTTGTCATTACAAATTGCTCTTTGCATCCGAGTAATCTTGGGTCTAACAGATATGATGGGGTTGTGTCAGGACTTCTGACTTGTCCTCAGCAAATTGGGGGGCTTCATAATTCTTGTTATAGGAATAAGAACTAGAAAATGAAGTTCATAGTCATATTCAGGGATTTGTCATTGTGGGAATTTCTATCAGTTCAAATCAAATAAAAAGAAAAGCCTGAAAAGATCAGTGGAAATTTGATTCCACCCTGTCACAGATCTTAATATGAACTCATTATATTTTGATTTTTAAAGAGCATTTAAATTAGTTTTTTTCTGTGTGTGAATGCACTCTGCGTGGTACCACTCAGTAACCTCCCGGAGGAGTTTCAGTACATCTGTCACAAAGGTCAAAGTCACAGCGAGCTCATAAAACATCTTGTGCACAAATCAAGACACCATATGCTGACCACATCATAATTTCACATATCACCGTCACTGTACTTTTGATATCCAAAAGGTCAAAGCTCACATCTTGATGGAACAGGAACACTCCCTGACCATTATTTGCTGAGGCATACAATAAATCACCAGATTTTAATTATTTCCTACGGTTTATTTATGAACATTGTTTCTGTACACCATATTAAATCCCATATTACTTTATATTAAGATGATTCGTTAAGGATGCTTGTATCACATGCTTAAATTAATTCAAAAACGACCCAGCCGATCAGCATTAGTTCCGTCTGTCAGCTCAGTGCTCAATTTTTTTTCTCCTCTCTCCCCAGACTCCATTGCAGAGGAGCTTGGACGGCATGCAAAGTTGTGAAATTTCCTCAGACAGCACTGATGATCCTCTTAGTAGCGGCCTACGCACTCATCGGCAGCCTCGAATAGTAGTGATTGGTGCTGGCTTGGCTGGCCTTGCTGCTACCAGGGTCCTACTGAAAAGGGGCTTCACGGATGTCACAGTCCTAGAGGCAGCAGACCACATCGGCGGGAGAGTTCAAAGTGTTCAGCACGGTGAGCAGATTCTGATCAGTTTGGTGTTAAATGTTCCTGAAAATGACTAAAAGCTTTTTTTCATTCATTACTAAATATAGCAGTTAGTTTAATCACACAAGACCCTATTTTTGTGCCGGTGCAAAGATGCCAGGATGGGTGCGACAGCTCAAACCACGTCTACTTTGAGTGCAGTCAATGAGTGATTTTTAGTGGAATCATTCTTCACTGGGCCAAAGGTGCACCTGTGTACCTGGTTCACCAAATTGCCCACATAGATTTGTCTTGTGGCGTCCATTGCAGCAGCACCTAATTCCCAAAAATAGGGCCAACATCTGGAAACATTCATCAGCCATATGACACACTCTGAAAATCATCAAGCAAATTTAGATTAAACTGATAATGAGAAATGCTGATAATAATAACAATGAGAAAATGAAGTTACTAGACTGGCGCCTGGCAACTGTTAAAAATAAATAGAATAATTGTTTAAAATGAAAATAATGAAAGTGTTCTGTGGTGGTGCAGTTTAGTTCACAGTTCAAAGAAAGAGATTGTTTCTTCAAAGCCACATTTACTTTTAGATTTAGTTGAATTTATCCATCCGAGAGAGAGAAAGATCAATTTCCACTGATCTTGTTTTTGGGATAGTGACAGATTTTTTTCAGCAGACAAAGTTACCAAAATCTGATCATCATAATTTTTCCCTGGCGAGGGGACAGCATCTGCTCATTGCCCTGAAATGGCGGAGCGTAGAAGAGGTCACATGGCTCATTCTGCTCTGTTAAATATAATCCTATATGTCAGGCACACTGATAATTGTCTGTTACGTAAATGTCTGTTTATAAGCTTAGACATTATGTAATCAGAACCATTTATCTCTTCCTTTCTTGGTGTTGTTCCATCTTCGTACACATGCTCGTATCAAAGAGAACGAGTGGTTCCACCATTTTCCAGAAAAATATCAAATTAATCATACTTCCGTGGGCTGTTAATTGAGTTGCCCTTTGTCTTGAACTGCTAAAGTACTAACACTCAAGGGTGATTGTGCTCGAGCCAAGCAGATTATATGTACTGCTTCATTAAAAACCACAAATTTACCCCCCCCCNNNCCCCCCCCCCCTTTTTAGATAAGCTATTACTTACTCCAGAATGTTGGTGTTATTGCAGAGCATGGGCTTCATGGAAGGATTAAAAGAATTATTTTTTTTATGTCATTTTCCAGGAAGAGCAACTTTGGAGCTTGGAGCCACCTGGATCCATGGAGCCAATGGGAACCCAGTGTACCACCTGGCGGAGGACAACGGCCTGCTGGAGGACACCACGGACGGGGAGCGGAGCGTGGGACGCATCAGTCTGTACGCCAAGAATGGCGTCGCTCACTACCAAACCAACGTCGGCAAGAGGATCCCCAAGGACTTGGTGGAGGAGTTCAGTGACCTGTACAACGAGGTGAGGGGGAGAGGGGGGTCGCATGTGCACAGAGAGGTCCGCAGGTGCGACATGAGCACACACTCACCCAGAACACAGTGGTCTAATTCTTAAACTAGACTAACTGTCTGAATATTGAATGACGTCAACGAGGCTCACTGTAATCAGACCGTGTGAACTGCTTTTTACAACCTAGAAGCTACACGAGGGAGAAACACTGAATCCTGTGGGGATCAAAATATCACCTTAAACATTATCTGCCAGCAAAAAACAGGCCCTGTTTGCGCACCATTCGCATTGTTTAAGTGGGTCAGGTCGGGAAAAAGTGTAGCATACAGTGTCACATACACACACACACAAGGCATTTTGTTTTCGTGCTGTCTTTGTTGCCTAAGCGCACCCTGTGACCCTTGCATCCAAACGCTCGAGCCGTGAGCAGCACAGTGGCGGCAGAGAGATTCCCCTTATCCCAGCTTTCTCAGAAGCGTTTGGATTGTTTTCATTCCAGCCTCCCGTGTTAACCTTTCTACCTTCCAGGTAGAAAAGCTCAGCAATAACATATGCACTTAATTGCACAATTGCAATGCACGATTTAATCATTTAGTAGGAGGCCTATCGATTTGAAAAACGCTTGAGGCACAGAGGCCTTTTTGAAAGAGTAGTGTTTATAATTTGTAATAGATACCCTCCTAACTAGTTGTGCAACGTTTTGTTAACATCTCAACAACAGTCATACTCTACTTGTCATGTTTTGATCTGATACATGTCTGGTCTGGAAGCAACTTGTGCTGCCAATTGATTTGACTCAGCATCGAGGCAATCGAGCCCTGTGTCAAAGTGGTTCGGTTTTTGTTTTCTTTTTCACCCTGTAAATCTCCTCCTCTTCTTCCTCTTGCCTCCAACCATGCCTTATAGGTGTACGAGCTGACTCAGGAGTTCTTCCAGTATGGGAAGCCAGTTTGTGCTGAAAGCCAGAACAGCGTCGGCATCTTCACGCGAGACTTGGTGCGCAAGAGGATCATGCTGGATCCCGATGATGCGGAGAGCACCAAGAAGCTCAAACTGTCCATGCTTCAACAGTACCTCAAGGTCTGCATGGGTGTGTGTGTGGGGATTGATGTTGATGACAGTTTTTCTAATTGGGAAAACTATTTGTGAATGAGGTGGCTGATGTGTTCAGCTCAAATGAATTCATGAATCATTAGTGGGGGAAATGTGAGTAAAAACTTGGTGTACAAACATGTAATTGGCCTATAATGAGAGAGTACATGTTGCTCTAATCTGTGTGCTCACTGGCTCTAATGGTAATTATCCAATGATTATATAAACATTGGTTCACTAGTTATATAGTGCAAACAGGCTTTTATTTACATCCTATACTTTGCTTTATATAGATATACAGCGACATGTTTAGGCCAGGGCTTTATTGTTATCTCTTGCGCAGCTGTGTTTTTATTGATTTCCTACTACACAATTAAGTTAATATTAGCCTTAAGAGCCTCAATATTTACTCATTCTAAATATGGAAATACTATGAAAATTGGTTCCTTTTTAATTTTAGAAATAATAGGAAGAACCTCAGTTAAATCCATTTCGAATACAATCTCACACTTAATCCTACCAACAAAATGAGCACCACTGTGTGAGTGAATCAGCACAGCATAGCTTAGCTTTCAGTCAGAAGATTATGTTTAAGCATATGGATTCTGTAAGTCTAAGCATATGGATCCTCCTGAACTTCTTATATATTCCTGTTTGCGAGCCCACACACAGAAAATAAAGCAGGGACTGTGAGGTTGCACCAGGTAAACGCCTTCATCTTGGATCTGTAGCTTTGACATATTCTTGGTTTCCAAGAATAAACAGCCACATGATTATGCTCTGAATAAAGCATATGATATGAACACACCCAGCATGTGTGGACCTGCTCCAGCTGGTTTGTTCAGGGCTAAACCTGTTGAGATGAGCTGTTGATATCCTTCTGAATCTATAGTACGCACTTAAAAGGGAGCGCTTACACAAGGCTTAGGAATGTTCCTTATTTGTAGCAGTTAACATGGCTGCATTTATCCTATATTGGAGAGAAATGAGAGGTTTTGTGCCAATGCGTTTTTTCTCTCTTTTTTTTCCTCAGGTGGAGAGTTGTGAAAGCAGCTCTCCCAGTATGGATGAGGTTTCTCTGAGTGAGTTCGGTGAGTGGACTGAGATCCCTGGCGCACATTACGTCATCCCCGGAGGTTTCATGAAGATCGTGGAGCTTCTTGCCCAGGACATCCCCTCCCACACCATCTGCCTTAGCAAACCGGCCCGCTGCATCCACTGGAACTACTCGGCCCAGCATCAGGAGCTGATAGCCAAGGGTAGCCACACACACCAGGACATCAACCACAATGAGAACAACCACGGCTGCCAACCGCACAAGGACCCTCTGAGGCTCGGCCACCCCATTTACGTGGAGTGCCAGGACGAGGAGTGGATCCCGGCCGACCACGTGATCGTGACGGCCTCCCTGGGCCTGCTGAAGCAGAACCACGAGGCCATGTTCTCGCCCGGCCTGCCGGAGGACAAGGTGCTCGCCATCGAGAAGCTCGGCATCAGCACCACTGATAAGATATTTCTGGAGTTCGCCGAGCCCTTCTGGAGCCCTGAGTGCAACAGCATCCAGTTCGTGTGGGAGGACGAGGCCCATCTCGAGCCGCTGGTGTACCCCGAGGAGCTGTGGTACAGAAAGATCTGCAGCTTCGACGTCCTCTACCCGCCCGAGCGTTACGGTTACATGCTTAGCGGCTGGATATGTGGGCAGGAAGCGTTGTACATGGAGCGCTGCGATGACGAAACAGTGGCTGAGATCTGCACCGAGCTGCTGAGGCGCTTCACAGGTCAGCACACACACAAGGAACAAGGCATGGTCAACAAGATGGGTTTTTTCTCATAAGCACTCAGGTCTTAGAAATCTGAGTTTCAGCCCTTTTGGGATTCTGTTTTATTGAAGCTGTACACTAAAAGAACAGAGTAGTTTCTCAGTAGGCCGAGCCTGAGCTTGTCATCCCCGTGACTCATGCTGACCGTGAATCTGGGTGGGTAATCACGCTTCATTCAAGGAAGTGACATAAGCTGCAGCTGTGATGTAAGCAGCCATTTTTACGAGGATGAAGGTTAACAGATAATACAGTGGCATGACTCAGGTAATGTGTAGCCAGCCTTTTTAATGTCCACTGAGAGTCAGTCTGATGTCACAACAGCGGCACGCAGGTGAGCCGATCACATGTCGGATAAGGAGGAGGCTTTATTCACCTGACATGTGATTGATTCTCCTTTGATTTTGTGACACAAACACACTTTTGCCACAAATGATGCGCTCACTCTGCGGCTAATTCAGTGCCACCCCTCACAAAAATCCTTACATGTTTGAGTTACTTTTCATTTGTTTTCGCACACTTACGTTTGTACATTTCAATCAATTCACTTCTTCATTTTTCTATTTTTTTTCTCCACCTGTCTATTATTTTCATTACTGTCCCCGTCTATTATTGTCTATTGTATTTACTCAGCTCCACCACGGATGCTATATTTTTATACACATCACTTCAGCTGGGTTCTCTATTTATGCAAAAGCTACTACTACTACTAATTTCCATGCAACCTGGTTAAAGATTGAGCCATATAGTTTTGGCGCAGGTCCAACCGCATTCATCGGTATGACACAGCTCTTTGTATCAGCATGCCCTGCAGTTACAAACGGCAATTGTAGCCACTGTAAATTTTTGGGTTGGTTTGGGCGTGGTAAAGTTTACTCTATTTTGAGCTGGAATTATGATGAAACAGATGAGATTTCCTATACTCCCATGTACCAACTGGTAGTTGATTAACTGCCCGGTAAATGTGTCACAATGGGAGCCCATTTCATTCATTTCATTATGTGCTCAGTAGCTGCCCCATAGATGCCAACTGTAAATTACTTTGACGAAGCCCCCCCCCCACCACCCCACACATGCACGCACGCACACACTCGCCCATTCCTCTTTTAAGTCAATGTGTCTAATCCCCTCAGCTGTTGCTTAATTACATATAGACTCACTGGTGCCTCCGTGCTCGCAGAGGGTCATGAGTTGATTAGTGTCAGCAGATTGGACGTCCCAGCGAAAGGCCTCAACTCGCAGCTGCCAGATCTTTAGTTTGAAGCGCTTTGACTAATACACGTGCTGACATCCTGGCTCGCAGTACAGAGAGCTTCTGCCACGCTTGAACATGAGGACACGTCACTCTCTTTGTCGACACAAGCCTGACACGATGTGTGTATGTGTGTGTTTACATCCACAGGGAACCCCAACATTCCAAAGCCTCGGCGTATCATGCGTTCCTCCTGGGGAAGCAACCCCTACATTCGAGGGTCCTACTCCTTCACCAGGGTGGGCTCCAGCGGTGGAGACTTCGAGAAGCTGGCCATGCCACTACCTTACGCCAACAGCACCAAGGCTCCGGTGAGACAATCACACGATTACAAAGGAGGTGGACACACTGTACACCCATACTCAATTCCCTTCCATGCAGTTACATAAGATGTCTGTGTATGTTATTCTGGTTATATTGATATTTAAACACAGGTTTTGCAGCATTCTGAAGGTTTTGAGGGGAAAACTAAATTTCATCGGGTCCAAGTGTACAAATACGTTTCCAATTGAGCCATTATGATATAACTCCAAGATGACATTATTAACGTGTCATCAGAAATGTCATTCCTCATGCTTGGATGTAGACAAATTATATATTTGTGTGACTGCTTCACCGCTAATTAAACCGTCTCTCACGGTGTTTGACCAGTCATTAACTGTAATCCCATTACCAATTTTAATTGTACCAATTCACTAAAAAAATCAATTCCCCCTGCAATTAGCCACCAATGTCTTTTGCAGGAATGTTACATTGCTATTATAGTTATGTAACCTACTTTGAGAACTGTTCCAGCTAACTAAAAGATAAACATGGATTCATGTTTGATAGGTTTTCAATTATACTAGTAATTATTTTCCAAAATAGGTCTTCACACATTTTTTCATGAGAAATAACTAGCACTTCTGGGACATAGCAACAGTTTGTTTTTTCTTTAAGTGTAAGTTTAGTTGTTTACAATCTCCTGCATGCACGCAAAGCATCTGTTTAATGCAGCAGTGTCGTCACTCATTCCAGTACAGGCAGAGTAAATACAGCTGGTGTCAGGGGGGCTGTGTGTGTTGACTCCCAGCCAGCAGTCTAGACCACGAAACCTGAAGCCCCGTGAGAGAGAGGAGGAAGGGGTTTGAGGATGATGGGGGGAGGCGGATTGTGTGCTTGCTTGACACTGCTGAAAGAACGGCATGACCTGAACTCTCTGTCACACTGAAATCGTGAGCCGGCAGGAAGAGTTACAGTAGTCTCCCAGCATGGAGACAGCTTACAATCAGAGATGGGGATGGGCCAACGCCGCCCGAGAGACCCAAAATATGTCAAAATGACATTGACAAGATCTTGTTTTGAATCTGATTCATCTGAATTGTCCTTCTATTTCATTTTCCTTCCTCAGCCCCTTCAGGTCCTGTTTGCTGGAGAGGCCACCCACAGAAAATACTATTCCACTACCCATGGTGCTTTGCTGTCAGGACAGAGAGAGGCCACTCGCCTGATAGAGATGTACCAGGACTTGCACAGAGCATAAACCACAAAGCCTATTATGTAAAATAAAGGAAACCTCTGACTTGTGAAAATTATATATAACTGTTGCATTTTAAAATTTTGATTAATCTTGATGACTAAATGACACTTACACACATAGCTCGGGCATTATTACATTGATGAGAGATAATTATTGTTTCTATTGTACTGTAGATTCGAATGATGCTAAATTTTATTTGAGTTGAGGTGTACAGTTCAGATTTGCCAATGGTGCTGTCATTTCATGTCTTTATCATTTTGTCATTGTGGATTTTTTTTAAATCACTAATGTAATGTTTATAATAACACAACATCTGTAATTTAACTTGTTTTTGTAAGTGCCTTCTGTACGTATTGTTATATAATTTCAAAAATAATGGAAATGCTAAATAACAGGAGAAAGTTTTAACAAAATAAAGGCTCTATGATCATCTAACAAAACCAATTCATCTTTTTTCATCCATGAATATACACTAGGCCATGACACATTATATTTCCTCTGCGCTACTTTGTCTTCATTGATATTCCCCAGGAAGGTTGTGCCACAACAGGAGAGAGCTGTTTCCATCATGCCGCCATTTTAATATATCTTGTGAGAGGACGGCAGAGAGTGCGTCTGGAGGCCTTTCTTTTGAAAGATCTCCAGACGCCATAACGGTGCCAAAGTAACAGATGGTGATACAACAGAGCTCAGGCCAGTCCTCACTTCTGGTGGACAACACTGTTAATTCCTCTCACGCTGTCTGCAATGAGTCATTTGCATCAGCTAGTCTGCCAGTCCTTTTTCAGATACCTCAACCAATAGTTTCATCAATGACCTGTTAAAGTAAAAAGGACAATAAAGAACTTTATAATTGATGCAAAGGATCAGTCCTGATTGTATTTATTTGCAATGAGCAGTGATTTAACATTTCCAGAGATGTATCTTGTCAGTATTTATGAACCCACGGTTCAAAAATAAATAGAATATCATGCCAAATGTTGGTCAGCACATTCTTCCAAACACGAAACCTGATGCACTCTAACAGCCATTTGGCCTTTGGGTTGGAAAAAGTGTTCAATTACAGATTAATCAACCTAGCTTCTGAATTGATCAGTTCTTTTTCGAGCACGGAATTACAACTTTTATTTCATATTTGAGATATGTACACTGTCCACGAGGCTTTGAATTCTTTCAGAACTCTGCCCTTCCATCGCAGTAGGGATCACATGTCTGTTGGAGCTGGAGGGCAGCTCTTCAATTTTCACTGCATGATACCCTGTGGGAGGGGTGGAGGGTACCTGAGGTAACTCAAGTGGTCTTGATATTTATAATCACTAGACTGTAATAAGAAATGTATCACACTGGCATATACAAACAAAAATACGATAATTACTGCAAAATTAAAAAATGACATAGGAGTGGGGGAAAAAAGGGGCCAATGATACTGTAATTGAGGTGTGCATTGATAAAGGAGGCCAAAAATAAGCCATTTTTTAATATGCTGAGTTTTACAAACTGGAAATTCTGTGTGGATTTCAACTTGTTGCCCAGTAAAAAGGGGTCATGTGATGACTGGATGACAGGACACAGAGGTCACAACGTCAGATTCAGCTTGACAAAACATCCACCATCTGTTTCTCAGCCTCCTCGCCTTCAGCGGTAGTGAAACATTGTCATCTCAGACTTGTGGGAAGTTTTGTGGCCTGAGTGATCTCTACATGTCATCACTGTGGCCGAGACACTCAGCACATTGTAAACACTGCCCTCGACATGTCAGATGAACATGTCTTCGAGCAGCACAAAGTTCTGTTTTGGTGGGTGATGACTTTGCAAACTCTCGTGTGTACAAAGATGTCGAAGCTGTCTTGCTGAAGTCATCATTCTCAATGGGGAAATTCATTGTGTTAAGAAAAGCAGGTGCACAGTGTCCTCTGCGGTCCTCTTTGGTCTACGGTACCCTCATAACTCATCATATACTTTGAACATAGACCATGGGAGCATTTGAGCACACACAGGACTTCCAACATTCCAATTTCTGTGCCACATTTGGAAACGTAGTGAAGGAGTATCACAACTTGTCTTTTAGCCAAAAACCACCAGACGTTGTCATCAACCTGACGAAGCACTACTAAACTCCCACAAAGGAAATGTGTCGACAAATCAACCATGAAAGTGGAATTTGCTGATAGTTACTCTTGTTCATCAATCCCCCTGAAAATAACAGTAAATATTTTGGGCAAACATGCCCGAACAAGCAGTTTCCAAGCAGCAAGAAACCGATTCATCACGGTTTACAGGAAAACTCATTTGCACACCTTCCTTGGGCTCCAAAAGTCATGTTTTATTTCCTTGATGCAAAAGTGTTGCCATTCCGCTTTAAGGCTTTAAGGAACACATTGTGAGCTCATGAAATCAATGTTGTTAGTGCGAACTCCCTACAGTCCCTCCTCAGGTTGGTGTTTGTCCAGTTGGGGAAAGTGGGACACCATCGAGGATCGTGTTGGCATTTGAACTTTCAAATACATAATCACCGTTTGGAAAGACAAACAAAAAACCTGAAAGGGTGTAGCTTGAATATTATTGCCAAAACAAACCAGCGAGTTTTTGGAAATGTGTTGTTTTTTCTGGATGATTCTATTTACAAATAACTACACTCTACAAATGCTTCTGGCACTCACGTAAAACGGCTCAGATTGATTTTTGGGAGAGGCAGTAGTAGTACATACTCTGGCGTACTTGGCACTTGTAAATGGCAGTTTGTGGGTGATGAAGCACATGAAGCATGAAGCATGAAGCACGCAACGTAATGCAGAGACGCAAATAACAGAAGTTAAGACATAAAAGGGTTGGCAATATTTGCATTCATTAGATCCATCAGGGGCAGACATGGCTCCTTCGAAGTGTTTGGAAATGTATTGTCTTTTCTGGATGATTCTATTTGAAAATTACTACACCCTACAAATGCACTGGTGATTTGTAGAAAGTTGCATTGCTATTGTTTGTTCGGTCTCTGAGGTTGTGATTTGTGGTTGGTAACACGGGCTCCTAATCATTGTGATTCTTGCTATCGGACATTTTTTCATTTTGTCCGAATGCGCGAAAGACATGCGTTCATTGCAGTAATTCATTTCACAGTTGCAGTTTCCACACTTACTGGCATTGTTAAAAGTTGAGTGTGGTGGCCTGAAAATGTGCTCATCGCTTTGAAAACATTGTATCGGAGTGAAAATAAAAAAATTTAAAAAAATCATCCACTTATGTTAAATCAAGATGAACTTGCGGGAAAAAACAGCAGGAAAGTAACAGCAAATACAACTTTAAAGCAGTTTTATTGATGGCAACAAATGAGTGAAAATGAGTCGAAAACATTTCCATCCGTTGCAGTCGTCACAGAAGGCTGATCATCTCTCGGGTAAGTTTCATTGATGAAACCTGGTTTGGCGGTGTGGCCACAATTATCCATGGAAACCATTGGCAGTCAATAACAAAGAAAGACAAACTGCACACTTAATCGCCCAGATAAGTGTTGAGGTAATATGTAAAATACGATTCAGATGGGCGGGCAGAGTACAATCATTCATACTGCAAATATGTACAGAGAGGTACTGTACATGGATGCTTATTTGCAAAGAATGAAAAAACTGCAAAGCAAAACATAAGACAATTGAAAAGTTCATAAATCATAACGAAGTACATTAGCGTGGTACTTCTGGCACTCACGCAAAATGGTTCAGATTGATATTTGGGAGAGGCAGTGCTAGTACATACAGTACTCTGGCGTACTTGGCACCTGTAATTGGTGGTTTGCGGGTATCACTGGCTCTGAAATGTCCTCAGCAGGTCCATTTTCACAATACAGCAAACAGTATCGTAAGCATGAAGCACGCAACGTAATGCAGAAACGCAAATAACAGAAGTTAAGACAAAAAGTGTTGGCAATGAACCCCCCCCCGCCCCTCAAGATAAACCCAAAACAAAACAAAGCACTTGAATGTCAGGTTGATTCTTTAACCAAGCAATTGCTGAAGGATATGAGAACCGGTTCAGGCGAAAATATAATAACTGCACCTCTTAGAGAAGTTCATATCTATTTGTTCATTTGTTTTTGTGTTTCCCCCCGCTGACAACCAGTGTATCGTTTCTGACCAAGAGCGATGACCAGCGGGCCCACACGTGTTCAGGAAAAAAAGTGCATCATTTTTTGTCAAATACTGAGAAATAGCTGAACATTAAAAACAACACTCTATAATAAACATCTGAAATATATATTTATATTTATATATAGATTTTTTTTTTCATCACTAGTGCAACAACAGACTGAATCAAATAAAGAGAATTAACCTGCAGGCAATCAAAGCTCTTTAACATCTATTTTCTTGCCACAGTAGCAGAACAGTTAGGAAGGCAACTTAATGATTGATGCTCCAACACAAACATGCCAACATTATACACATCGCTTTTTTTTTTAAAGAAATAAATAGCTGAATTATCTTTATCCTCTTCTTAAATAATTTCCATCTCTATATGACTCTGATGCACATTTAATATAAAGTATCTAATACACAACTGCAATTTCAACACTACTCTTTATACAGAAGTCTCGACTATCGTTCACTTTGGAGAGAAACTATTTTACAAACTCAAGAGCCCTCAGCTTTTTCCATTCTTACATGTGACCTGTAATATCATAGAACATCAAATCTTGGTCCTATTTTTTTATTCTCGTTTCGCTATTTTTAAATTTTTCTTTTTACAAACTATGTACACAGAAGCTGATAGCGAAGGCAGGATTGTCTAAAACTTAAAATCGACAAGTGCATTGTGTTTCTCTCATAGAGGTTTTTCCTCTATTGTGTCCCAACAAGGTGCCCCCCCCCCCCCCCCCCACCCCAACCCCCCAGTGAGCAGACCGTCCATATCAGTATAGGATAGGAAATATGCAGTACTGGAAGAACAAGAAGAGTTGGTTGTTCACAAAGTTTCTCACATCCCCAAGTCGTTACTACAATATGCAGTTACTCGAGTCCTCCTTGAATGTTATCTCTCTTTTTTTATGAAGCTGAGACCCCCTAGAGCAGCACCCATACCTCCCTCCAGTCGTTTATGCAATTTAAAAAAAAAAAAAAGCCTGCTTGAAAGAGTGCTGCACACTCCACCCACAGATGCTGGAGCTGGCACGCTTTGTGGTGTGGTGGTGTGGTGCAGCAATGCAGGCGTTGTGCGGTTCTTTTTTTAAACTTCTGTGGAAAAGGGTAATTAGGGCAGATGCAACGGCTTTGTTAAAACGGCTGCATACTTTGCACGTTCGGAGAGAACTTGATGCAGCAGAGGTTGAAAAGTCCTTGCTTTTGGTCCCTAATATGGGTCAGAAATTCTTCCCATGAATCAACTGGTTTTTTTTTTTTAAACACGCATAAATCAATCTTCACACTTCACAGTCTAACAAACAGCATGTCCTTGTCTACAGACAGAGTTGCTCTCCTCTTTGGGTGTAAAAACCTCTGCACTGCCCCTTTAAGTCATCTGCAGCGCTGAGGGGTTTCAGCTGCAAGTATTGCTACTCATACATCTTCAATTGCCTTCTGTCACGTAGGCAAAAATAACTGCAGCCAGGAATTACACCAAATCGAACCCTCCGATTTAAAGATGCTGATGCTGATACTGATGACCTTTTGGAGAATCTGGATTAAAAAACAAAACAAGTCCAAAAAAACCCCCCAAAAAACTGTGGTACTTGGTTGCATGCTGACAGAGTGCAGCAGTGTCTGATCCCACCAGCTGGCTGTCGGCTATGTAACCGCCTGACAGCGCCAGCAGAGGGAGCTGCAGCCCGACAATCAGACACGCGGACATCACGGAGGCTCAGGCGATGAATGGCACTGATCAGTAAGGTAAGAAATTCTCATGATAAAGAAACACTGGGACACGTTTTACACACACTCGGGAGACCACATTCAATATGAAAAACACCACCTCAGAGAACACTCAGAAAGAACACTCCGGGTTCGCCGTCCCCTTCCATCTCGTCGATGGCACGTCGAAGGAAAACACTCCGTGGAATGACAGGAAATGGCACCGCTGTTGAGACGAATGGCGTTCGGGGACCATCAAGCTCTGCGTCCTGCTCTGTCGAACCTCAATCCTGATGTGCTTGTTGCCGTGGGAAGCAGAGGGACGGGTCTTTGCCATGCAGTGGTCAAGAGGCTCGGAGCTGCTGGCCGGAAGCAGTAGGTTTTTCCTTCTGAGAACCCCA
>CAESWR010000004.1:1042465-1053207 GCA_903171835.1 Mullus surmuletus | reverse complement strand
CCCCCCCCCCCCCCCTCAAAACAGCTGGGTCTTGATGATTTAGCGGAGCCAAAGCAGCACCGCGGCAAAAGAAACGGTAAGAAATCGGCACAAAAGATGTTAGCAGAGACTGTCTGCTTTCACGTGGAGGATTTTGGAGAAGCCGGGCCTTTTCTTCAAAGCCTGAAAGGGCAGAAAAAGCAGAGGAGAGTTATGAAGGTTGCCTCTGTGAAAGCAACCTGCTCTCCATTCCATTTCTGAAGGACAGAAATTCATTATACTGCTTGAGGTGTTCATTTCCTATTTTGTTTATTCATTTGTGTCAGCAGTGGATATTTGAATCAGGGTCTTTGCAGGTTTTCTGTACTGTTATGAATGCAAAAAAGCACATAGAATTCCCATAATTACTTAGAGTAGGATGAATCTATTCACATTAGATTTGAACAAACTTGAATAGCAAACCAGTGATGGATCGATAGTCCTCTTCAATCGTCTGCTGGTTGCTTTCCTTGATGTTAGTCTGACACTAACACTACTTTTTGTTCCCACAATGGCACTTGTAAATGTTTTTAAGATCTGTCAACACAAAAAAAAAAACTAAACTAAAAAGGCAGACAGTCCTAAAAACCTGTAAAGCCCTGAGCAGAGAAACTTAGGGACGACCGTGGTGCTCTCTGAAGGATCCCTAGTTTAGAACTCACGCCCAAAAGCCTCTCATTAAACTTGAGAGCTTCCTTTTCACAGACAAACTAGAAGAGAGCGAGATAAAAATAAATCAAAGCTGTTGGCAGCCTTTGCAGAGGCGACTGAACTTGCAGTGAGCACCTTCAGCGTCTTGACCCCGATATCTAAGAAGACCTCACTGTAACTGACTCACAAAAAACAGATCTAAAAAAAAAGCCGGGATTCTTAAATCCCAGTTTAAATTTGGTCGGTGTTGGGAATGCTTGCATTGAGCCTCTGCTGGAATGAGTGAGCAGCAGCAGCCGCCAGGCTTTGCACTGCCTTCAAGGACTGAGTCATGCTTTCAAAGGTGTCCCGGCGCCGTAAAAATAGATGCATGTTTTGTAGCATGCAGCACTGTGTGTGTGTGTGTGTGTGTGTGTGTGTGTGTGTGTGTGTGTGTGTGTGTGCTGTGTGCTGTGTGCTGTGGTGCAGAACCACAACGCTGTGTTCCCAATAGCATTTTTGGACAATGGTCTGATGTTGAATTTATAAGAGGAAATCCTTGAAAAACAAAAACATAGAATAGCGACAACTACGGTATTAACAGCTTCTTTCGCTTCTCCTTTACATGTGAATTCCTCGCAACCCCGTGTGTTTGTTAGCCGAGGTTTCGAGGCGCCGTTACCTGAAGCTTGTTCACCATCTCGTCAAACAGCTTCCTCGCTTCGGGGCTGTTGGGGTCCTCAAAGTAGTCCTCGATGCCGATCTGAACCACGATGGACTTCAGGTTGCGGCACACACCTGCACGGGCGAGAGAAGGGTTGAACGGGTGTTAGAATCACAGCCTTATACATTTCAATCATGCCCGGAGAATACTGTGGTACGAGCTGGCAGTATTATATGAATAAATCTGCACTGAATTGAACTGAATCAAGTGACAACAGAGTTCGGGTAGTTTGTCCCCTCATTCAAACTCACTGTTGAAGTGCAGCAGGGCTTTGGGGGTGACCGGAGTGGAGCTGAGCACCAGCATCTCGAGGCCTTTCAGACCCTCTCTGCACACCTCTGCTGCCACCTCCTGGTTGATTTCGCTCACATGGTCCAACTCCAGCACCTGCAGGCGCATGCAGTTCCTCGCTGCAGAGACGGGGCAGAGGTGGAGGAAGAGGGAGATGAGCATTATCATAGCGGCGTATGTTCCAACTGTGGCTGAAATCCACAGGAATATATGAATATTTGATCAGATTAATGTTTCAAACTCCATTCTGCTGTTATGTGCTGGTATTTCCCTGTAATCAGGCTGCTGAATGTTAATGACTCCATGACTAGAATTACTCTCATGAATTATGTATTTCCAGAATGTGGCAAAAATCACTTCAGTGGGCAGAAGTGCAGGGTGATTTTACGTTTATTTTTTTTTCCTTTCGAAGCCACATTTACCTAGTGAGGCCAGACCCTGAATGCCACATCCGGCCCCACCGACACCGAGAGCACGGAGGTGTGGCCAACATCTCCCAATTGTCTGCAGGCACCTGTTGCTGAACCGGGCGGGCTGTTGGCTGATGGAGACAAAAATGAAAGTCACTTTCAACCGTCCAACGGTGCCACTTTTCATATTTATTCCAAATATATATCCGTGCTATTACCATGGGTGTAGTGGCGCCACCTGTAGGGAGATTATGTCTCTGCAGCCTGCTCCGAGGGCCCAGATGACCTCCTGGCCGACTGGGTCTGTGGCGCTTCTGGGGCACAACACAGACACAGTTTGTTCCTATGTGTGCATGCGTCCTTTGCAGGAAACATTTTGTGCAGTACATCAGTCACGAGGGGAACAAACAAGGCAGGCAAGGACTTTACCTGTAAGTTACAGCCTGCAGGGCTCGACAGTAGCAGCTGGCCAGCCACAGCGAGCGGTCGGTCAGCAGGTTGGGGCAGTGTGAAATCTTGAGTATCAGCAGGTTGCTTCCTGTGGCCTTTAGCAACGCCTCCAGCCCCTCCTCCAGACAGCCACTGAGACGGAGATTTAAAAGGTCAACAGGAACGCGCCGATACAGCAGGGGAGGTAATTCCCCTGCCCTTTGGCGCCACACGCCAGGACTCACATAATGAAATGCTTCTGTATCATAAGTGTTTCTGCAATGGCAAGAGTCTATACAGCAGACAGTTTATACCACACGGTAAACCGCTGTTTGTCATCATTCTCGGGATGAAAGAGCGGTTTCCTCCATCGATCGCTGTCGGAGGAGTCGTTTAGTGCATCACTGAACGCAACAGACTGCAAAGCTATGTAATTAGAAAAATTGAAACCCAACATTGCAGAAATAAGCATCTCACCGTGTGCTTTTTAGGTAGTCCTCCTTGGTTTCCTTCTTGCCGCGCTGTCGAGGCTTGAGGTTTTGCAGGATGAGCGAGTGCGTCTGAGTGCACCACTGCGACAATGTGCCCAGGAACTAAAGGAGACACGGTGGAGTAAATAATGACGTTGTGATAAGTTACACAAGCCCGGTGCGAGTCGGTGTCGAGGCTCACCTTGGAAGAAATGCGTGCGTTCTCCAGCAGCACTCTTGTCCAGACGGCCGGATGGCGAGCCACAAACTTCCAGTCGCGGCAGACCTCCGCCGCTCTCAGCAGGGTTTTGGTGTCCAGGTAGGTGAAGATGCAGAAGAGAGCAGCGCGCATCTTCAGCACCTCTGGGCTGATCACCTCGTTTGATTTGGACGGGCTCTTCTCATGACGGCAGGGTTTGTTGTAGCCTGTGCCAAGGACAAAAAACAACAACAAAAAGATTTTTATAATTGTTTTTGTGCTGGTCTATTATCAGACCCTACAGATAACTATTTTTATGACCAAATCATTATAAAAGGCGGTCTATTATTCTATTCCTAATTAAATGCATAATGGGTAATTTCCTGCCACTAGAGGTCTTTCAATCAAAACAATAAGAAAGCATAGGATCATGGGAGTTTTTCTCTTCCCCCCCTACTGCTGTTATTACTCTCAGCTCCCCCCTGTGGAGATTCATTCAGTGTGCATCTTTCACAACAGGAGGTTTATTTACTCTGAATCGACCTCGGCGGTGATTTCCTCATCTTTGAAACACACTGACCAGGTGGATTTAAAACACAAACAACACCAAATAACTGTCTTTGGTCGGCAAAAAAACAGTTGCTGGCAGACAACGGCAATGCTGAGGCATGCAGAAAGAGGATATGATGACATTGACAGGCAACCAAATTCAAATTTTTGTCATCTTGAATAACGCTGTGGATCCCTCAGGGTTGGAGCATCATGGGAGACCTTACAGAACTGATGCCATGTACAGAAAATGTACATACTGCTACGATGACTTACATTAAAACAGTGTAATTAAAAAAAAGGAGAAGGTGATATCTCTCATTTCACCAATGGCTCAGTGAATGTAAGCGGTAACTCGCATAATCTCATATGGTGCCACACAACGGGATTATAACACTTTTTTTTCCCTCCTCGTCCCATTTTCATCCTCCGTATTGCTATCTACTGGCTGATACCGTGTGTCCAATCCAAAGACGGCTTATTCCTCCCAGCAAGATTGCTCCTTGATGACTCACTTTCATCTTTGGCCTTGGAAGGCGTCTGCTCAATACCATCAGGGCTATGAACCACTGCTTACACTCTCACTCTCTCTTCCTCTTTCTCTCGCTCTCTCTCACACACCACCCACGCTCAAGACTGCTAAATGAACTAAAAAAAAACCCCAAGCTGTGTGCTATGTACAGGAAAAAGCTTCACGTGTACACCATGTTGTAGATATGCTCCATCTGATAAGACTTGGCGGAGACCCTGACAATGAGGAGAACTACGTCAGAACAGAGGGATACCAGTCGCACGTCGAGTATGACATGAGGAAGAACATGGGTTAGATGGGGTAGTCATACAACTTGGTCCAGCTCTGCTCCTTCATAGACCGTTATGGTCCCCCTGCTTTTTTTTCTTTTTATGAAATCCAACAGCAGGTTGGGAGAATGGAGTGGCAGCAGCAGCGATCAGAAGGATCCCGGCATGGCACGAATTTAACAGAGAGATGCACAATCTGGTGGCTCTGAAAAAGCAAAATCACTGGCAGTTGCGCTTGGCTCTCGCAAAAGTACAAATCTATGCATGAGAGGAAAGGAAGGGAAAAAAAAAATAATGCTGTCTTTAATACAGATTGCTTGAGGTCTTCCAAAGAATTGGATATGGGGTGGGGGTGGCAGAGAGAGAGCAGGATGCAGGACATTCAGCAATGTGTGACTGGGTTCGCCCGTCTTCAATTTCTGACGGCCGCTGGCGAACATGAGAGGCGACGTGGAAGAAGAGCCGAGGGGTGGCGGTACACGTTTGCACCTGGTGTGTGGCTTTATTGTCCATCTTTCCCAGACAAAATAAGCAGTGGAGAAAGGGGGTCTGACAAAACCAAAACCTACAAGCCACAAAACGATAAGTAAACGCAGAGAGAAATTTGTACATGGACTGCTGCGAGCACATAAGATGGCAATTATAGCGCCGAGCTGTAGACGACCTCCTGTATTAACTGTTCTGAACATCACGAAGATGGAAACAAAATGTGTAAACAATGGGAGGCTGATATTTGCTTCCTATTTTAAACAAGTTTGTTTGCTGCTGGTGATGAATGGGTGAAGAGTGGGTCTCTGAATCAAATCCCTTTCAGGCAGTGAAAATTCTGTAATGTGTGCGTGAGACAGAATCATAGCACTGATATGTCTGACAAATGCTACTAATTAACTATTCAACTGGAATCTGGTTCAGCAAATATCAAGTCAGAGGGTCTAACACGCTGTAACCCTCTAGTTTTTGATCCAAAGACGAAGCATCACACCCAGGGCTCCAGACTAACTTTTTTTTACCGATTAAACTTCTAATAAATAAATGCGCGCTCCGGCCATAGACTGTAGGGCTATACAGGCTCCAGTTCTTTCCGTCCGAGTTCTCAACAGCCAGACACGCCGGGTTCTGGTCGAAAACATTTAATAACCCGGATCAGGCCGGACCACGGGCTTCTTTTCCTTCTACTTTTTTTTCCTTTTTTCTCTTCACGGTCCGGTTGAGAAATAATGCTCATGAGTCTGGCAACATTGAGTTCAGACTTTAACACCTGCAGATCGGACCGGGTCGGGTCTTTGAAAAACTCTAGCAGGAATGCGCCGCGCGTGTATGTGTGTAGTGTTTTATGCAGTCAATGGTAGTGACGGTGATATGTGCATTTTCAGTGCAAAATAAAATTATTTCCGTCCCGACTTCGTCCCAGGGGCTATTAATTATCGTCCCATATACATGTATCTACGTCCCTAGGACGACGGGATGGCGTTAGTCTGGAGCCCTGATCACACCATCACTGGGACTTGTAGGAGGTGTGTGAATATCCAAAAATGTCTGCATTGTAGAGTTGGGGTAAAAAGACCAAAACTCATATCCCGATATATTTAGGCTGAATATCGGTATACGACATATATATCCCAATATTTTTTCCGCAACGTGAGCTAAATGTTCAGTGATGTTCTAAAAGCACCCTGGTATTACCCTGCAATCAACCCTGGTATTACTGGGCTGTATTATAAAGTGTTACCCAAATACTTTATAACAACAGCAGTAACTTTCTTGAAATTATAAAGGTCCATGTAACTTTCACATTAGAAAAATATCTTAAATAAAAATAGCCCCTAAAATAAAATAGGCCAATCTTCTTTTTGAAATAAATTTGAGAAAAGCAAAATATCTGCCAGTCTTTTTTAGTTTAGTTTGACAAGTGAATGGCTAATTCAAATCAAATTGTATACTATAAAGGGCTATAATCAATATACATGATATGTGGTTTGAAAAAAAAAAATCTGTATTTTTTATATCAATATATTGCGCAGCCCTACTGCATTGCTGCATCTACAAACTACTGCTGACATGCGGCCTCCTCCCTCACCACTCAGCTGATACTCGGGCGTGAACCACAATGACCGCACGCCAACCCGATCCAGATCCTCACCTTTAATCTATCTCGACTCCCGGCTTGACAATGTAGGGCGATGTGAGAATTTCAGCTCAGAGCACCTCACACACACACGTTACCTGTGTTGGGGCGATATCCCGCCCTCCCGTGGTGAGGATAGGGGGCGGCGGACTGCTGGACCTCGGCCACGGCTCTCCTCTCCTGCTCCCACATCTCCACCTCGGACTCGGTGGTGCGGGAGCCCACGTCCGACACGTCGCCCTCCTCACCCTCCGTGCTGTTCCTGTACGGCCGCCGCTGCCAGTTCTGGATGGCCTGCTTGCGGAGGCCCCAGTTCCTCGAGCCCCCGCCGCCGCAGCCTGGGGAGCGCTCGTAGCCGCCCTCGCCCAGCCGACACTGCATGTGGTAGTACTGGGCCTCGGGACACTCCTCCATGGGGTGCATCTCCACGCTGTCACTGTCGTAACCTCCGGAGCCCTGCGAGACGGACTTGACCCGCCCGGAGGCCCTGTAGTGAGACACGGCAGATTAGCTACTACTGACACCCTGATGGATGTCTAATGTTTAAAAATACACTTGATGACACTGCGTTTAAAGGGATAGTTCGGATTTTTTTGACATGAAGTCGTATGAGATCCTCACCATCAGTGTCGTTCATCAGCAGTGACATTTCAAAGGAGTCATCAATTTGCATCACACATTCTTTGCTGTGCAAAAGTCCGACCTCCTAATCACCCGGTACTAATTTCCCTCTGTTGTGATACGAACAGAGAGATACTTTCCATCAGCTGGAGGAAGGAGGCAGACAGAGACTGCTGCAACCAGTGGTTTACTTCCAAGAATGGGGAAAATAGTGCTGGGTGTTTGTGAGGTCGGACTTTTTCACAGCAAAGAGCAAAACGCTTTATCCGTGTGACCCCAGCAACTAGACGGAACTACTTTCTGCAACACCAAAATCGGGCCAGAACTCCGCTCACGGGACGCAGTGGGGGAAAAGTCACTGCTGATGAACCACTACAGATGTTGAGGATCTCATACAACTTCATGTCAAAAAATCCGAACTATCCCTTTAACAGTATCTCTCCACCGAGCAGATCAGCGGAGTTTGTTATTGAATTTGACAGTCACGGATGCACCGAAGCTCTGAAAACAAAGCGCCATTAGGTCCTGTACGACTGGGCTGCGTTTCAGAAAGGACTCCTGGTAGAACGAGGGCAGATTTGAAAGTAAGTGCTGCTACAGAACCTAAAATAACCGCCCAGCCAACACAAGTAATGAGCAGTTACAAATGTTGGGCTCTCGAAAAGTAGGGCATTTTTTTTTTTTCCTCCATCTCCGCCCTCTACCTTGCTCTCAGAATAATGAGTGTAAAAGCATCTGCAAGTATTATTTCGAGGAAAAAAAAAAAAGAAGATTACAGAGAAAGTTGAGACTGGAGGTGACACTTTCGAGGAAAATGTTGCGTTATTTATTGTTTCTGCGATTTAATCTGGGATACTGAAAAAAAGGCTGTATTTAAAAAATGATCTACTTGGCCGCAGCAAAATTATGTTTTTTCTTTATTCCAATTTTTTTTATAGCTAGACTCAAAATGTTTAAATCAGCCTCAGGGTCGTATGAATAGCATTCATTCATTCACATGCTTAACTATTGATGATTTTTGAATTTCAGAGTCTTTATACAGACACGCACGACTTTTTACAGCTGAAAATATCCGCAGAGGCTGCTGTCAATACATAAAAAAATGACAATGACCTTTTATGTCATCGGGTGGCCTGAGACAGAAGGCTTTGAGGGTTGCGGTTGGCTCGCTGCACACATCGTGCCATCACTGAGTCGCAGGGGAGGGGAAACACGTTCACATACCAACTGGGAACACCGGTTGTGTAAGAGCGTTGGATGGCGCCGGATGTGTGTCTAGGGTTGCCAACTCCTTGAAGAATAAATAAGGGACACCTGGTTGGCAGGGCCGGCCGGCTGACCCGATTGTCTTTACCTCTACAGGCATTTTTTTGTGCCTTTTTTCTGTGTGAAACGATTTTCTGAACATATATTATATGTTTAGGATGACAAAACCTTCTGTTTTTCCAGGACATGTCCTGTTTTCACGTCCTGTCCTGGGGGCGTTTTTTTAGAAAGTGATGGAAATGTCCTGTTTGTCAGTGTTATTGTTGTTTTGCCAATATAACTAATATTATTTCATATATTTTAGTTATTTATTTGTTCAGTACGACTTAAAAAGGGTGTTATTTTCTTACAGGCCGATTTTTCTAAAACAAAAGAGACATTATTTCTATCATTATTCAATTCCAGAGATTTTACACCATTGAAACCATTGATATAAGGTATCTTTGAGTAAACTTCCAATTATTACACAGAATAAATATTATAATATCTTTAGCCCTAAATGCTCACATTCATTGCACTTTCCCATATTACCAATTACCATATCGAAAAAAGACGACCCAGTGATATAATTTTTCTGCGTCTACCGAACGTAAAAAAAACCCCAACTTTGCCTGGCCTTAAAAAGTGGGGGGAAAAAATCGAAAAATCTTTCGATTCGTTGGGTCGATATTTATATTCATACGGCTTGTCAGTCTACTAAAACACTAAGTCAAGAATAGCTGTGAAAATCTCAGTGGATTCCGGTGTGAAGTCCTTGCAAAATTGTTCACCTGATACAAAATAATATGAGGCGCTGCAGCTCACTAGTTGAAACAGCGGAGGTAGTTTTTGAACCAGTTTTTGTTGTCTTTCTGAGGTGCCTTAAGTGTGAGTGCTGTGCTTACAAACACTAGCACACCCGGCTGACGCTGTGCCCCCGCAGGGTCCGGGCCAGGCCAGTACAGTAGATGCTGCTTAAAAGCTCCGCCGCTCCGGGGAGCTGTAGTGTTTCCACATAAACTGACAGATTGTGTTTCATGATGGCAGCTCTCGCTAGGTACGAGACGAGGTGCACACGATTGCTTTGACAGCCGGGGGCTACAACACAGTCACGCCGGGGAAAACTCCTCTGATTACTGTGTAAAGGACCTCTGGACAAATGAAATGTTTTGTTGTTTGCTGATTTCGTTGACAAAAAGTAAACCAGTAACACTATAATTTCCATATGTGTTAGAATTTTCGGTAATTATGATCAACTTTTGCTTATCACCAGATTTAAAGCTTCCCATATTTGGGTTTTTTCTCCTCCTTTTATCCAACTTGACACAAAGCTCCATCACCAACTGACCCTCCTGATCTGAAGCAGTCCATTCACATCACACTTTTCGTGATATGATCCTCAGAAAATGCAAGTAATATTCGCCGAATATGTTGGATAAAATGTGAATTTCGCAGCTTGCATAATCCATTCTTTACCTGGGAACATCATGAAGCTCCTCAGGCCACAGAGATGCTCAGGGTGGATTATATCTCATTTTCGAGGTAGAAGTCCTGGCTGACATCGACCGTAAATGGATAAAACAGACAAAAAGAAAAGAGCAAACCTACCCTGTGCTCGGCGAGGAGCGTCGGTCTGAAACTTGGTACATGCCCCTCGTGCTCCCCGAGATGCTGGAGTTTCTCTGAGGAGACACCAAGGAGCAAATTAGTCAGAACACACAAAAAAATCAAAGTCGAAAAAGTGTCAAAGTTTTATTAATAATAAAGCAGCTCGGCACTACAAAGCGTCCTTAGCTGAGACTCGCGCTGCTTATACATCCACTTTCACAGACACAACGTAGCTGTGCGAGATTAAAGTGCAGCTCTCTTGAGAGTGAGTGACGCCCTTTATGCTCCAACTGTATCATTAATGAATTCCCCTGGGCCGAATGCAAGAGACTCAGGTGGTTGCTGTCGCTTTAAGAGGAGAAACGTGAGCACAATACATTAAATGCATATGGAAACATAATACGCCTGAAAAATAGTATTGTGCTAATTAAATTTGGCGCCATCCTTAATTGTTAGGGACTTTGGGACACATTACAAGCAGAATTCCTTTTTATGGCCAGCAGGGGGCGACTCCCGGGGGAAAACATTTCGGCTCCTCACTGGCCTTATTACCTCAGACAGTTAAAGCTGAACAAAAACAGTTGATAAAGCTTTCGGCTCCTTTTCGACCGAGAGGCTGCTA
>CAESWR010000004.1:1029582-1040061 GCA_903171835.1 Mullus surmuletus | reverse complement strand
CCCACCCCGCGTAGTGTTTCTAGCTCCATCTCTGCACACACACCAGCTGCCAGGCTGCTCTTTTATCAAATGCACAGGGAGACAAATAAAGCTGATAAACACAATGAGAGACGAAGAGAAGAAGGCTAATGGGAGAGCGAGCAGCTGGAATTCTTTATGCAGAAGACAGCCAAGATTCCCGCTGTCCTTTTAAGGGGACAGCCGTGTGTATCGACGAGAAGTTGGTACACATAAGGATCCGGCTCCGGTTGGCTGAGCAGTTAACCTACGGGAGTGCGGCTCGCTCGGTGGGTCGATGAAAACGAGCAAGGGCAGAATTTTTATGTGAGCGACAAAGAGGAAATTCCCAACGTTCTACGTTCTTCCGCATGGGCGACTTGGTCTCCGGCTGTGGTGTGTGTGTTAGCAGTAATGCGGAGCAGACCGACATGTAGGAGTCCAAGTCGTGCTGCGGTGCATCCCTGCCAGGGGTTTTTAGCTTTTAAAAGCACTAATAAATAAGAAAAAAAAGGTGCCAACTAAGATTTCATTTTTGCAGAGAAATCATTAACAGTGTGCAGGATTCTTTTTACTCTTTAGACCTAAAACAATCAGTGCAATCCAAAGGTGAAGCTGGAAACCATCAATGAGCATTTATTTAGCATTTTTGCGTAAAGGTCCAGCTTTGGTACAGGGTCGACATTCCCTACATCTTCCGGGCCGCCTTTTCTCCCTTTGCGAAATCTCAGCTTGCATCCTTATGAAAACAGCCCGTGCCTCGACCGCTTGAGAAAAGGCAGGGAGCTTTTGCCAGGCGATTCAGCCGTCTGACCTTCACCGAGCCGGACCGACCGTTAAGAGGTTCAGACCGTCGCCGCCGCCAGAGAACGGGGTCGTTATCTGTGTCCCTGCGCTTTAAATTGCCTCTTCTTGTCCCCTCTGCGAAAAGACCTTTCACAGAAAACTGCACATCCGCAGTCTGAAAGGCTTCTCATTTATGCAACAACTAATGTAAAGCCCCCACCACCACCACCACCCCCCTCTCCAATTGCCATTATACAATCGTTGCACAGGCGGAACCGACAGACATGGTGATGTTTCTTGAAATTGGGGCATTCGAGGATAAAAATAGTTTGGTGTCTGGTTCAGTTAGCTTTCTTATCTTCAGGCAAAAACGGACAAAAAAAAACAAAAAACATAAGTCTAAATGAGTCTAAGGTGTGTGACTGCAGTGCTGCGGCTCAGTAAATGATATTACAGTCAATTGACTACCCCCCCNNNCACCCCCACGCTGCGATGTGATCAGTCTTGCTCAGACTGTGTCTCATAATATGAGATAACATGATCTTTGCGTCAGGCTCTCTGGGACTCGCACGCCCGGGTGTAAAATGACTGAAAGAGGCCTATCATGTTGCGCTGTCTCCGCTGCCAGGGACGACAGTCTTTGTGGAGACTTACAGAGAAGCAGTGTATGTGTGTTTGTGTGTGAGACATAAACCCTCTCAGCTCCCAGACTCCCTCCCTCTCTCCGCGTTATCCTCACCAGACTATAAACTCCTCTTCGTACTTGTAGGGGACTTCGGCACCCGGCCAACATAACACTGAGATTGCATCAAGGGGGATAAACTTGGGAAAGAAATGAGAGGAGGCGGGGTCAGTTGACCAGCGAACAGACTTCTAGGGGATAAGACTTTGTTGGCTTCGACACCCACGCCAGCTGCTCTCTGTGACAGATCTATGGGATGTGAAAATCACCTGCTTCAGATGTCATCAGTCCATTTAATAGCTGTTATTATGTTGCCATTAGAAGCACAGAATTTAAGTAGCATGGCCTTAAACTACCTGCCAGTTGCCTAAACGTCCATTAGCATCTACTGGTAGAAAATGAGAAAGAACAAGAGTCCATGTCCAAAAATGTCCTGAAACGGCCGATGTCACACTGTTATGCGATGGCAGTTACGTCCAACCAAGTCCATGTTGGCCAAAGTGTTTTGAGTTGTTTATTTCCTGCTCGGAGTGAAATTCAAAAGACCTAATTCATATGTTTACTATCAGATAGAAAAATAAATTCACATATCTTTGCTTTTATTGTTATCTTCGCAGTCATTTTTCAATACTGATTTCTTGTACGTTTGGGTTTTTTTGTTTTGCCTTCCAGAAATTATGACTACTCGTTATTTATGTGATGATAGTACATAATATGCACCTCCTGGCCTACAAGTAGAAGCAGTGTGTCCCAGCTCACTATACAGCGAGGACGAAAATGACATAACACAATTCCATAATTAGTTATTACATAAAGTTTTTGGCTGCATTTTTCAGTAATTCGTTCCAGCTGAGATAAAGCTGCATTCATTAACGTCTGGCCATCTGTCATGTTAATATCCAGCTCTTTAGCAGGAAAAAACGCTCGGGAACTCTCAGCTGAAACACAGCAGATGAGAGTGCCATCGAAAACATACATCATTAGAAAAGTACTGATCAGCTGTGATGCACTGGTATCTCATAGTTATTTCCCTTTCTTTTTGGGAATCGTATCAATTCGAGCAATGAGCTGTCGTTTATTTCCTCCATGCAAACCGACCCGCCTAAAGGAAGAGACAGACTGAAGAACAAAGCGCTGATAAGGATTCAATAGACACTCAGCATGTGAATCTCCTTAAATCCGCACGGGAAGCAGATCTTCAGGACTCCGCTGCTTGTTCGCCGTTGTGTTGCTGCACGTTTAAAACACTGAATATGGGGGGACAGATGACAGATGAAGTGCTCACGTCAAAATAACAATAATGCGTCTCATTGATTAATTCGATTCGATGCATCTCATCACTGTGCACAATTACCGAGCCTGCGTATAATTTATTTTCACGCGCTGACTGCAGCTTATGTGGCGTGTGATGAAGGAGCCGGAATCGGACATTTGGCTGCCATTAATCAAACGACAACAACAGTGACCGAGCACTGCTGGATTGTCTGTTTTTAGCTCAGCCTCCAGTGGAGTAAAATATATCTGCTGTAAACACTGGAGCTGATCAGAGTCGGCCGAACGTGGCTGATTTTCTGCCTCGGCTAATTATCAAACCGCACAAGGTTCTCGTTACTGGAGAAAGATCCATCAATCCCGCGAGGAGGAACGTGTTGGAAGCAAAACAGGAGCGCTTTCCCCCCTCCGATTGGAGGCTATGCATTGATGCGCAGCACCGCCCGCCCGCCTAACCACCTCAGCGTGGAGGAAAATCCTCCGGGGAGGGGCTGAAAGAGAATCGGGAGTGAGATCGAAAAGAATGAGACGGTAGTTGGAGGGTGAGCATCAGGAGGGAGAAGTGAGAAGGAATTCTTCACCGCAGCCCGGGAGACATGAAGGGAAAGACTGGGAAGAGCACAGGGAAAAAGGGGGAGAGGGCTTTGGGGTCTGGTTATACACGGCAACCCCGGGGACGGGCGCGAACACCGTGAGAAATAATAAAAAAAAGAACACTGCAGAGACTTGAGAGAGAGACTACAAACAGAAATCTGCAGTCATGTGGAAGTGGAAGACACCGGCGGGTCGACGGAGGAAGATGGAGGAACGGGATGTGGCTGCTTCCTGTTGTCAAACCTCATTTTAACACACTTTCACACACACCTCTCACTGCGTGACTCGCGCCGGCACCTCAGAAATAAAGCCTCAAGGTGACAAACAGTCCCATTTGTGATTGTATGTGTGTGCGTGTGCGTGTGTGTTCCCCCGGATGCTTGGGAAGCGGTCCGACATTTTTTCAGGGTGACGAAATGCAGGTTGTTAGTGTGGGGAATGATTCAGAGAAAATGACTCGCCGGTGGTTCCTCACCGGATCAAAACCAGACTAGTTTTCTTCAGGCGGACACCGCCAACAAAAATGTTCACCAAGATCTTGTCACGGCAAGAGAAGCAAGAATAAATCATATATTATAGGTGCTGCACTGATTACTATCATTATTCAATTATGTGAAGACTGGCAGACAAATCGGACTCATTATTCAACAGGCAACAAATATCCAAACTGGGGCTGTTGCGATAAACCGGTATCGATGACAATTGTGATATTAAAAAATGACAGTTCAATACCGTGTTAAAAATGTGCATATGATAAGATCATGTAAATGATCCGTGCTACTTGAAAACAACCTACTTTTTGCGTGCAGTTGTACAGTTTGTTTTCATATTGTCTTTATACCACCTTAGACAGGTATTTTGATTGTAATTAATCTGCCAAAATAGAAAAATCATAAATAAAGTTAAAGATCAATTTCATTTTTGTTGAAATCCTGATAATATCTCTATCATGACATTTTTTGTCCACTATAAGCGTGAAGTGAAAATCTGATATCGGGACAGACCTAATCCAAACCACAGCTTCCACTGGGATTCCATTTAATTCCATTTTACAAAGACTTTACTTACTTTCCTTGCATTTTCCCCCCCTTTATTCCACCAATTATTCAAAAATCTCCTGTACAGAGTGTTGGCGAGCTCCTCTGAAAACTGACCCTTGATGTTAAACCACAGTGTTGCAGCAAGATGACCCCTGCCCAAGTGTCCGCATTTAGCGTGCTGGGAATGAGAACATGTTGTCATAGAGACTGCATTCACAGCGATCGGTGGAGCCGCAACCGGCCAATGAGCTTCGTGCTCAGACTCCTTCAGCCGGTCGCTATTATGGATGTGGCTCTTTAAACATCTGGGGCCATGACCACCACGGGGGGAGTGTTTACGCAACACCTATGGACCCGAGCCCCCCCTTTTCTGCCTTCACATCCCTATTATCAGCCTCCATAATTCCCCCAAACTGCTTATTCCACCAGGACTTTGGGGGAGGGGGCTGTTTTTTTTTTTTACTTAATTAGTGTCTACACTTAATGAGGACGCTTCCCATTGATGGTGTCTAATCACCCACGTCTTTCCTTAACATCAATATTGTTACACATGTGATTGATCAAGGCCTTATTGAACCCAATACTGCACACAACAGCTGCTCTTGAGCCAGCAGGCTGACCACTAAACACCGCAAATTACCCATTTTGATTAAATTAATTGTGATCCACTTCAGTTTTATCATCACCGGCTCTGACGCCTTTAAATTGACGTCCGCAATCGAAAGGCTCCAAGACCCTGGAAATTATGAGTTTCTTGTTCTTACCGTCAACTCCTGTTAAACGTAGGTCTAGAGAGCCTCAGATTTAAAGAGCAGCTCTGTTTGCTACAGCAAAATGAGATTTTACAACTTTAAAGCAATAAATGTCTCATGCTGCTGCTGCTGCTGCTGCTGCTGCTGCCCGAGTGCAGACATAATGAATAGCCCGGGCAGCCATGTTTCATTTCGCTGCCACTTAACAGCCATAACAAATAGTCGGCTATGGCTAAGACATCAAGCTGGAACAGGCATGAATAATACGGCAGGATCTCCTGTTTAAATGTTAATTACAATCACTGGTCAGCCCCCCTGTTCAGATTTGTCATCATCTCTTTCCATTAATTCAAAATTATTCCTCATTAATATTTAAGAGCCGAGGTGATTGACTGAAAGGCTTAAATTGAAGATGCAGCTGCCATGTGAGCCAACAAAGGACAGCTGCCTGTTTTGACACCTGGATCACACATTTTGTTTAGTCTTTTAAAAAAAAAAAATGGTATCTTTATCTAGGCTGCACTGTTTCACCTGCAAGGTTATACGCCTGTGCACACAAAAAATATTGCACAAAAACCTGGGTATGGCGACATGACAGGCAAGCATGAAAGAGTCAGGAACACTGGATGATGAAAGGAACATGGGAGGGGATTTTCAAAGCCTCGAACAGGGAAACGGCACAAACGCCATCCCGAGAAACTCAGGTTTGGGCTCTGATAAATCAGGTGGGAGTATCCTTTTTTTCTTTTTTTGCTTGTGTGACGTGCTGCTCTTTGCTTCCTTAATTGCCACTCGCAGATAAATAATAGGTAAATATTTCAGATTCAGAAAGTCAGGTGGCTGAGTCAACCAGAGGCAAAACAAATAAGGTGACGATGTTGAAAATCTTAGTGTATCTGTAATTGGAGAGAAGGCCATCAGATGTTTGCACCCCTGATGACACATGCAGATGATACAGTAGATAAACGGTAAACAATGAGATTCTACACAGCGTACAAGGCACAATTCTATACAAACACCCTCGAAACACCTTCCACCATCGTCCCTGGTTGACTCTTCCTCTGCCTCTGCCTTTGACCCGTCAAGGACTCGCCCGTCAGATCTGTCCATCACACGACAACAACAGCAGCCTGTCGCTTACAAATTCTGCTTTAACTGGCAGCTACTGGAGCATCTATTGAAGCACCCCATCCGCTCCGTCTAATCATGCAGAGACTAAATGTTCCATCGTCGTTGGATACCTGAGCTAATCTCTGCATTGTTCTTCAAGTCGAGTCAGCTAACGGTACACGTCAGGTCCTAACGTTGGGAAATGTCTTCCTGAAAATACATATATATTTCTTCCACGTACTTAAACGTCCTTGGTGAGCCTGGCTGGTGCAGATGTTGCTCTGCTGCGTGATTCACAGTTTTTTTGGTTTTTTTTTTTGCCTGTTAAATATTTAATCCTTGTTGCATTTAAAAATCCTCCCTGGCAGGTGTCATGTTAACACTCGAGTCCAAACCGTCCACATTCAGAGGCGGGATGCAGATCACGTTCCTACTCTGATTTCTTTTCATTAGGAAGCCTTCAGATGTCTCTCTATGCTAATATAACCCACCACCACCACACACACACACACTTCTATCCCTCAGACACTGCTGTTAATGAGGCAAGTTCCCTCACTGTCCTGACAGCTTCACTTTGCATTCAAAATTGCTGCACTTTTTTATTTTTTTTAAGGAGGAACAATGACAGAGAATATGGAGACTCGCTTCATGTTCACAGCCTGCAGCCTCCTCGTGCTGTACGGCTCCATCGTAGCTGCACGGAGGAATAAATCCAGCCTCAGGGTTGAGGTCTAATACAGATGCTGCGTGTGTGCTTGGGTGGCTTTGTGTATGTGTGTGTGTGTGTGTGTGCCTGCGTTGAATATGGTATGAAAACCTGACAGGACTTCGCTCTGCACTCTTCCCATCTTTTCCCCCCCCAATGCAGCATTTTGACACCTCCACAATGTGAGGCAAAATCTGCTCTGTAGCACCGTCCCTCCTTTGTTTTTACATCCCACTTTTAAGTTGTCAACACAAATTGTACGCTCTCAACCTGTAATAGATGTATGCTCGAAGAAGCCTCGGGGGTCTGCGCAATACAGGACTGAATAATTCTGGCGTGATTAAGGATTAAAAAAGCAGCAGATGACGACGCGCCTTCCACTGGAGCCGTAGCAGACGATAACCGGTGCCAACGGATCACAAAGTACTGTAATATTCCATTTTACAAACATGATTAAAGTTAATTAGAGGCAGCACTTCAGAACATGCAACTATTACAATAATAAGAGCATTGGCGTATTAACCATTGTAGTAATTTTACAGCACAGAAATAAACCTTGTGGTGTGCCATCGAGCAATCGCTGAGATTAAGACTCGACATATTTCTATGAAAGACACAAAATGAGGCCCGTTTATCTAATTTGGGTGAATCTGTTACAAGCTGAATTGACTGAGATAACCGTCCCACCATTTGTCATTTCTCCTCCGGCTCCAGTTTGTGCTGATTGCAGCAACTCTCATTTATTCCGTCCGCTATTAGAGCACTTAACAGGCACGCTTGAAGCAGCCCGTTATTCGCTGAGCTTTGAGCCACAATGCAAGCTGATATTTATCATAATGTAGTTCCGTTCACTGTCTCGGTGTCTGCATGCCGCTAACTCAACTGCATGCTACAAGATAATCGCGAACAATGGAACTTTTTGGGATGATTTCCTGTGTTTCTGAGAGCAGGATAAATGCGGCGGCTCATATCTTTATGCAGGAGCTGCTTGAAGCGAAAGCCGCTTCGTAGGAGTTTCCTGCCGTTGCGTAGCAACCTCACATGTAGGTGACTCACATTTTTAGCATCTGACACCATTAATGTGCAACATGATGCGGTTCTTCTTGAAAACAGTGACAGAGTCGGTTGATGGTGGAAATCAGAGGTGTGAAGAAGAACCTGTGTAAATGCGCCGGGGCGGCCATGTTTGAAGCAGCGAAGCAGTGTCTGCTTTAACTGCTTAGTCATCAACTCTGGTGAACATTCACCAGCTGTGATGCTCTTTTTCCACCTCGGAGCCACTCTGCGTTTTTAGAGTCTGAATAAGCTTACTGTTCGACTGCCAGCCTCCCCAAAGAGAGAGAAGGAGAGGGAGAGGGAGAGGGAGAGGCCTGCACGGAGGAGCTCAGCACGGATGAGGATTTTTAGTCTGCGACCTTCTCAGCTTCATGCAGCAGGTCTGCGATGTGAGTGGGTGAGAGTGGAGCTCAAACTTCAGCCTCTTTTGTTACGTGTCACTTGTTAATAGACTTCTGAGTGCTTCTCTGGGGATAAAAAAAAAAAACCAACTCTCTGAAGGCACAACCAGGGACACTTCATCAGCGAGACTCGGAGAGCGCAGACCTCCGCCTCTTCAGTTTTATGCAAATCCACAACTGCGACCGATGCGTCTGGGAATATTTCCAAAACTATTACAAACATGTTGAATTGCTTTTTTGTCTCAGCTGTGCATTTGTTGTGTGCACTTCAGATACTTTTGGGGGAAAAAGAACAAACCAAAACACTTCATCGTTATGGCTTTTCACAATGCTTTTACTCTAACTGAATTAATCTCAGCCCTTGAGAAAATACAGTTTGTGAGACTGGAGCTTTTACCAGGATGTGGTGTTAATCCTACAAAGATTTACTTTTCACTGTGTAACGCACAGCTTTTGGAAAAGAGGGTCCCTGTGATAGACATATAGCATCTAAAATTTGTCATTTCTTTTATTTAGTTATAATCAGCCAGCTTATAAACAGGTTAATGGATCCCTTAAGGTCAAAGTATATGTAGATGATAGACATAAAATGTCTTCCCCTCCTTTCTACGGATAAGAACACTTTCATAGCGGTGAATATTTCTTGCCACCAACTCTGATAACAAAAACAGAATTGAAAAGTTTATGGTGGATCCATTACTCTAATTTACTGTCTGTCTAACTCACTTTATTCCATTGCTCTGGCAAAATTGAGGAGGATCGCGTTTTGGACACAACAATGAATCACCCAGGGACTCATTTCAATAAAAGCTCAAAACCAGCCTGACTATGTGCCACGCCGTGGACGAGCTCCAGATCGGGGCTCATCTCGCCCAAAGCCGGCGACGACTTACGCGGCCACACTGTGATTTATATCCCGCCGCTGCTTCTATTTGCAGCCGGCGGGTTTTTAACTAGTTCAGCGAGCAGCGCGGCAGCTCCCGCTCACAGAGGCCCCGGCGCTGCCAGAGCAATTAGACGTCTCTGTTGCTGACCCAGCTGCCTCCGTCCTGCCCTGCGTTAGGAAAGCGGCCGACGTGCCCCCGGGGATGCAGATGTACATCACATCTGGCTGGTGTATGCGACTGAAGACTGAATGCGGCAACAGATGAGTGGAGGTGAAGGAGATAAAAGGAGTGTGTGCATGATAATGGTGCAGGAAGCCGGTTAAGAGACACGGAGGTCAAAAGTGGGGACGTTTGCAAATGGAACAAGACAGTTGGACCGACTGACCCACCAACACATTTTCCCAGCAGCCCAGAGATTTTCCTTTTACCAGTTTTTTTTCATGACAATGTCATATGTGCAGAGTGTGAATGATGCATTCGCCTAACAATTCATTAAAGCATCTATATGTAACTCTAAGATTTGTAAGAATGTCGTTCATCATTTAAGGGGAATTTTCTATGCAAGTTGAAGTGTGTAGTTAATGTTATGTAATAGTTTTGAAATGCTTTGCTTTGATTTATTCCATAATCTATCTGTGTAAACCTATGCAAACCTGGTTGTACAACAGTTACCCCGCATCCATTAGTTTATTATTCAGGTCGCTTCTGACAAAAATCATGTGCTTGATGGCTGTTGGACTCTGTCACTTACTGCTGCTTGTGGGTGAGCTCCGCCTCCTTGTTCACCAGGTCCTGTTTCAGGTTCGCCAGCATTTCCACAGAAACGTCCACCTGCCGGGACAGCTCCGAGGCCTTGTCCTCCAGGTCCTGCTTCTCCTGGCTGAGCCGCTCGCTCTCCTGCTTGGCTCGCTCCAGCTCGGAGCTCTTCCTCTCCAGCTCTGCCTGGAGGCGGCCGACACGTGCTGCTATTTTCTGCTCCACCTACAAAGCAAAGGATGCATCTTTTACTCTGTGTTAAACGGAAGAGAACAAAGACTGACTGACACTGCTTTAATTGCTTTTATTTCTTAACTGGACATAAACAAAGAGCTTTTAAAAATGTGTTGATCAGACTTAAGGCTCCAATGTCAAGGAGGCTCTGACGGACTGTCGTTAAAAGTGTCTCACAAAATTAACAAGCATTCAATTGTTAATTT
>CAESWR010000004.1:973869-992416 GCA_903171835.1 Mullus surmuletus | reverse complement strand
AGAAAAAAAAATCTGAGATAAGAATAATAAGGTAGGCTTTCAGCTTTGCCTTCATCCGTGAGGGATCCGTACCGCACAGCACATATTAATTCAGCCTCAAGTACTTTTCCCACTAATGTCTTTTTAAGTTTGTGTATGCAAAGCAGTTTGTTTGTTTTTTTGCTGTTTTCTGGAGCGATCCTTGAAAAGCAGGGGGATGCTCCAGCGCCAGAGAAATCCATCTGCCTCCCCCGAATCATATTCTGACATGTCTCACATTCAAATCCCCCCCCCAAGGCGCTAGATGAGGGAACATCTTCAATCTAAACCTGGATACAATAGGGCCTGTAAGACACCGCAAAAATGGATTGGGAGTGCTAAAACCACAGAAACCTCTGCCGGAAACACGACTTTCTATAAATACAGGATACTCGCCTCAGCTGCCAAATTCGTTATTTTCTCCCTCTCTCTCCCTCTCTCTCTCTCCCTCTCTGTCATGTTGGGCTCTGCATAGTTATATATACTACATCATTGCTCGAACGCCGGGAAAATAGCACAAATAAGAAGAATAAAAGCAGCGGAAGCGTGGTTCTTCTTTTGAAGGAGCAGCTCTCCCTTGCTCTTCCTCTACGAGTGGGAGTGGGTTAGGGAAGCCCGGTACCAGGCCCCAATGCTGCCTGCCTGCCTGCCTGCCTGCCTGCCTGCTGCTGCTGTTGGTGTGGCAGGTTTTCCCGTGCGTTCCAAAAATACTTTCACACTCGCCCACTTTGGTCCCCAGCCGCCTGTACTCTTTGGTTCTCCAGCAGGGATGGGTGAGAATCACATTCGAGCTCTCCAATCGTGATCGTCGGAATGCCCCAGTGTTTCTTTAACCATGCCCCCAGACTCCTCCACACACGCCGCGCTCGCATGGCTCCCACCTTGCCCTTCTTCTTCTCTGCTGGATCTGATGCTCGCAGCACTCTTGACAGTCCGATTCTTGGGCCGGATCCAGCTCCTGTACCTGCTGTTACCTAACACAACAGACTGCACTTTTAAGAGAAATCCACAGAAGCCAGGCTGCTGAATTTACATGTGTTCTATTAATTATGCTATTTGCATAAGCGATTTACAACTGTTTGACTCATGTACACATGATGGCATATCAGAGGGGTGCAGATTAGCTGTCAAAATATAAATATCTGCATTATTTGCTTTAGCAGCTACTACACTCCTTCTAGACTAAAAGCTCAATAACACTCACTACACAAAATCATTATCATACAACATGGGACTAATTGCATATACTTTTGACCAAGAGAAGTTAATAGGTCTACATATTTTAGTCTGTGACTCATCTGCACCCACACTGATTTCTATTTGTTGCTCTTTCTCCCAATCCAGTGACACGGCAACGTGTACGAGAAGCGATTTTTTTTCTTCTTCTATTTTTTAAACAAAAGATTAATAATCAAGAGAGGATTGTTATCATTGCCATTTCTAATTGATGCACCGTGCAGCCGTCATGAAGACCTGCAAACAGAGTCATGCAGGAGAGGGGGGGAAAAAAAGCTAACAGCAGACATGCGAGGAAACAGATGAAGAATGTTAAGAGCTTGCAGCTAACAAAAGTAACTATGGAAACGGACAGCTCTACATTGCACTAGCTTCCACAGCTCTCTCCAGAAATAAAAACAGTTGGGCTAAGAGCGAATCAGGTAAAGACAAAAGATCCCGGGTGAACCTATTTATAGTGGGGCCTTACATAACATACATAGACCTATGTTGGCTGAGGCAAGGTTGGTGCTCGACAGCACGCTTCTGAAGGAAAAGCAGAGAAGAGGGGGGTGGGCAAAGAAAAGATGCACAAGAGGGGGGGGGGGTATTTCATAGAAAGCATAAACACCAATTAGGCCGGTGTGGATGATGGTGCAGAGGCTGGCTTGTTTTGATATCATGAGCCAGGGCCGGGGCCGTAATGTCAAAGCCTGGGTGTCATAGAAAGAAAGCAACATTTGAATGCTTGGAGCTCATGAAGATTGACGCCAAAAACTAAGAGCAGGAAATGCTTAACAGCCACGGGGCTCAGGAAGAATAAATGCACACATCAACCGAAGCAGAGAGTTCATATCTGATTTGCCCTAAGACCCTCGTTTGTTTGCATGTGACGCAAAAAATCCTCAGCACAAACAACAAAGTTGTATCACGGGAGAGCGCTCACAATCTTGTGTGGCTTCAGGATAGAATATCTCCAGTGAGATGATGTGAACATACAAGCCCACATAAGCACAGAAAACCTGCCAATGTAATAAATAAGTCCAGCTCTCTCCTGCAAATACAGCCTACCATCGTATCTTTAATCCAAATCGAGCCATTAGGATAATTATCCACTTACACTGCTTTAATTCTAAGTAGCTCTCCATTGTATGTAAAACGATAGCTAAGCTCTATTCAAAAAGCCTCTTTTTGACTCACAAATGCCTTATTAATTAGCTCCCTCTAGTATAAGATCCCAGTAATTACATTTAATGTCTGTGCTACAGGGGGGGTATCTCCAGCAACTATTCGACAACTTTGTAATTACTATGCAGATGTAAAATGATTTACATCATAAAAAAATACACAACATTTCCACACCAAGCTGTAGCCATTTGGACACGACATCCGCTATGTTCACGCTGCTCTCATTACCCATTTCACTGGTCCTCGGCAATCACAAATATTCACATATAGAGGCTCTGATAAGGTTGGGATGATATGCAAATGAATACTCCCTGACTCATCTGTTTATTATGCAGTCACATTAGTTAGCTCTGATGCTGTTTGGCTATTATCCCATCTCACTGTGAAAAAAGGGTCTTGGGTGAGGGGGATGGATTGCGCAGTGAGTGCTTTAGTCACACAGATTGTCTGCGCTCTTCAAAGAAATAAATGCATTTTCGACCGTAGTTGCATTGAGGGGATGTGGAATCCATTTCCTCTGAGAGAAACTGCAAAAAAAAAGGCGAGGATATGGCTCATCTGTGTCCAAATCCCTAGATACCTTGTTTTGCGTTGAAAAAGGTCAAGGGGTCAAATGATGAGCTTGTCTCTCCTACAGTTGTGCCCAAAGGCAATCACTGCACATTGATGCAGGAAGGCTAGTTTAGTTTATTTATTTATCTTTTTTAGATATGAGCGCAACAACTTTAGTCAACTGAATGTTTTTCAGCATTGGAAGAAAAATCAGAATCTGAATTATGGAAGATGTGCAACCTGCGGCACATAACACTTTGACGGATGCCGTTTTTGAAGAGCGTTTCAATTACCCACACATACTGTATCTTCCGATGGTGAAAGTGCAAATCTGTGCCTTCACAGCGTCTCTGCTGTTCTGCTAAATGATACTATTTTTAGCCAGGCAACCTCGATGCGCCACGCTAAGCCTGCAACTACACAACCGTGCATCTCGCCCATTCAAACGGTTTGTGCATGCCTTGAGGTCGGGACCTGGCGGTCACACACACACACACACAGATGCAGAGCCAGCATTAGCGTCATCAGCCCCTACATTTTAGATTTGGTGTCAAAGTGGAACTAAGAGCACCTCCACTGTAAGCACCGGTGTGTGAATGTATGATGGCATATGTGAAAGAGTCAAAAGAATCATCCATCTATGTGCTCTCCATGTCTTTTGATGTTTGCTAATTAAGAACCAAAACCCTCACAACAACTGTGCTCCATGGAAACCATGCAAAAAAACAACAAAAACACTAAAATTAAATAAATAACTTGTGGCAGATTGACGTCAGCTAGAGGCCTTCGAATGTGCCATCTGACAAAAGAGAGGACTAGGTTGCCGTACTTAAGGTCACAGCATGCAGAAGCGCTGCCTGAAGAAAGTGCTGAAATCTGTGCCGAAAAAAAATGAGGATTTATTGATTAAAGGGTGAATAAAAAATGTAATTTGAATTCTTGTGGCTAGTATATTCAAGTACGGCACATATGCAGCTATCAGGAAGTATCAACCAAACAGCATTTAAATTAATCTACTGTGAAGGTTACCTCTATTTCCACCTTTCTCAATCCATGATTTTCTAGCCAGCATTCAGTGTTACTGGATATTGTAAAAAGTAGAAAATAACTGAGAAATCATTTTGAATGGGTGTTTTATGCGTCCGTTTTTAAAAAAAAAAATCTCATTGAATATGATTCCACTCTAGTACATTGCATTAGTCAAGAACATAGATCAGTTCTGTTTACAACAAAAGAAGACATTGTGAGGGTCTCGGACAGCACTTTCATGCAATGATTAAACATAGAATGAAAATCAGAGCGCACCACTTAGAAGCCTCCACAGTTGGGACCATAATGTTGAAGGATGGCTCAAAAGTAGATCCTGGCTGCTGCACATTACAGCTCACACCCTTTTCAGAATGTGGGTAACTCGCTAACATCACCCCCCCCCCACCCAAAAAAAAAAGTACAGCACAGCCACAAAGGTATTTCAAACATTTATTATTTTTAAAATAACAAGACCAATGACACTGTCAATGATGATCCCTGCCAGTCAAACCACAGGTTGTGTGTATAAAATGGTCCTGCTTTTTGAAGCAGTAACTGACCGAAAATAACTGTTTTGGGGGGGGGGGAAACAGACTGTACAATTAAATATCAAAATGATTGATCATTTAGACAGAGAATTGAGATAAAACAGGAAATGGCACAATTTAAGAAAATGGCGATAATGTATCGAGTGAACAAACAACTCACTTGTATTAAGCGCCAGAATCTTGATCTTGATCAAATACTGTATGACAATTAAGAGTGAAAGCATGATTTCTTCAGAGGTGGGGAGCAGCTTTGTGTATTTCAAAGATTCTTGATTTTTCAAATTACAGCAGACCTAAGAAGTGAGCACTCTGCACTGAGTTGTGATGGTTTACCAAGTTCATCTCAGGTAAATGAACAGTGTTTGGCTCCATGTAAAGCAGAGAGGGTAGCTGCACCACGCACTTCAGAGAGTATTTTTCAAGCAAATTCTTGCACTTATCCTGCAATTATTCGTAGTTTCTTCAATCAGACAGGATATTTCTACATCTTTAGGTGCAATTGCCGCCTCGGTCACATATAGGCTGAGATCTTAGAAAATGCCTGGTGAAATCTACAGTGTCAATACTGTTCTGCCATCATTAGCACCGTCAGGGCTGACCAGCCCGTAAAGGGATGGCTTCCTTGACCCCTGCCGGTGCTGTCGTTGTACTGTTCCCAGACGTACCCTGTGTCAACATACTGTCTATAAACATTATTGATAATGTTAGTCCTGAGTTCCTCATAAAGAGCAGCTGCCTTCTCTTGGTATGGCCCATGTGTGTTGCTGTAGTGGTGGAGGGCTCTCACGGCCAAGTAGTTGATGTTAATCCAAATCGGTCCCCTCCAGTAGGGGGCGTCATGTTCTGTGTTACGCTTCATGTACATAGGGTCTGCCTTAGAGAGTGAGCGCAAGCCGTAGGGCGTCCACAGCTTATTGGGGTCCCTCATGTCTTTAATGATATGCTCCAGCTTGGGTGAGTCCGGTTCAAGGATGTGCAATAAGAATGGAAACAAGCTAACATAACCTAAAGCGTTGACGTATTGCAGCTTCGGCTCCCTGCGGACAGAGCGCACCAGACGGGCAACAGGGAATTGATGGCGTGGCTGTCCGGGAGGCACATAGACTTTCTCCTGATGCAAGGACACAGCCTGGGTGTGGTTGCCATAGTCACTGAATGCCCGGAGTTGTTCTGACCAGTGCAGCTTGCTCAACAGGTTGTTGTCTGTAAGAACCTGATGGGTGAGCTCGAAATCCTGATGGGGCTCACCGAGGAGCTGAGCTATACGTGCCATGATGCCTGAGGATAAGGCCATCCAGCAGTGTAAGTCCACGTGGCGCTCATCTGCTGATGGGTGCGAGGCCCGGGGGTAGTCATCCAGCCCGGACGTAAGAGTCTTTGGGTTGAGGAAGAGGTTGGTGTCCTTGTCCCGTCCACGCCAGCGGTACGAGTTGGACAGGGGTCCTGACTGTGTGGTGTTGTACCACTCAAACCAAGTTTTCAGTCTGGGGAACAGCCGTCTGAGGAAAGGCAATGTTGGTTGAGATTCCCTATTGGCCGAATTCAATGAGAGCTGCTCAATCAGCTCCTGAAGAGCTAAAAAGAGGGTGGGCGGGTTGGCGTTTTCATTACGCTGGACAACAAACTCAGCCGGAACCTTACTGCGGGCCTCATCCCCGAGGATCTGCTCACGGGGGATCCACCCCTCCATATTCATCAGGTCTATCCAGTGGGAAACAGCCTCTCGTGTCACCTGAGGATCCCACTTGCTCAACAGCAGCTGGTGGAAGCCCTCATCCCAGAGAAAACCTCTGGGAAAGAAAGACCGAGATGGCACAGCAGTAAACAGTGCCCCTTCGGGATACAAAAGTGGGTATTCATTGTAGACTGACTGGACCACAGACTGACCATAGAAGTAGCCCATTCCGCCCAACATGTTGCTGAGTGCTGCCTTGCCAAACTTAATATGGGCCTGGCTAAAACCTTTGCTCTCCAGCCCGAAAGTCTTCTCAAACTTTGCATTGAACTCGGCTTTCCGCCTTTCTAGCTCCTGAGTCATAATCGAGCCCACAAGCTGGTTGGGACGCATTTGGAAGCTAGCAGATTCAAAAAGAACTTCTATCTGAAACGGAGTCTGGACTGTGACCTGGTGAACCACAAAGTCACTTTCTTTCCTTGTGTCGGCGGGCTTCTGCTGGCTCTGTTGATGGGGAGGCTTGTAAGTGTCCACAGCAATGTAATGCCTCTTCTCACCAGACGGCGGGCTGTAGACAAACCTGCGGTTCAGACTGTGCTTCACAATGTCAGTCAGCCTCTCCAAGCCAGGTGATACGGTCTGAAGATGGTTATAACTGAAAAAGACAAGAAACCATTAATCACCCCCCTGGTCTCTCCAAGGTATTTGGTCTGATCAAATGTTCAGGTGTAGCTTACAGCCACTCATTCACTCACTCGACTCATGAAGCCTTAGCACACGTAACAGGCTGTGCCTGTCTCATATCATACAAATGACTCAGAGGTGAAGCCACTGGCCACACATTTGATCAGTAATGTTATGCTCCCACTTAAACTGCATCCTACATGTTCCCACCACAAGTCATAATTCACATAATTTTTAGCATTTCCATCAATACATGTCATGCTTTTGATATTTTTGCTTTGCTGTGCCTCTCTGACCTTACCGAAATCGTGAAATATTGTTGATCCCTGTGACACCTGCCAGCATGATATCGATCTGCTCGATATAAACCAGTGAATTGATAGATGCGCATAATATTGAGGATGAACTGACAAAAGAATTCAACTGACTTTACTTTATTCATCCTTCTGTGCTACAATTTTTAGAAAACTATGTGATGGGAGAGAGAGAGGCTCAAAAGGGATGACAAGCCGTGTTTTTGCTGCCATCTAGTGGTTGAAAAACAATTACCATAGTACCACAATGCGGAACCAATGGCACCTCAATGTGTTGTCTGCACCCGATCTTTGAGGGTGGAGATTCATACTTTTGATCCTAAGAAGTGATTTGTTTATCCAAAAAATAAATCTTTGAATTTTAGGATTCACGTGTATCTGTGCTTTCGTGCATTTACCTTGCATACTTAGCGCCAGATAATTCCCCGGTAACGGGCTTTCGGAAAGTGATCTTGAAGTTGCCAAGCTCCTCTGAGGAACCGGTGATGGAGGCAAGGCGGTCACGTTCTTCCACGTGAGCCTCTAGTGAACCCTGAGTATCTGCTGCTGCATAGAACATCAGGGATATAACTGGTGCTTGAGGGGCAGAGCTCTGGTGGGTAAAGGAAAAAATGCATATGTATATAACAATCATGGAACGATTGAAAAAAAAAAAAGAATCCCTCAATCATCAAGTACGAGAATGAAAAGCATAAAATGTTATAATTTTGATCCGGTGAGGAAACCTCAGCACTCACATGTTGTTTGGCAGTGACCCTCCAGGTCCAGTCTCCCCCATGATCTCCCCCCATCCTCTTTACAAACTCGGTGGTCAGCGTGAAATCGTTGTCTCGAATTTCCTGGACTCCAAAGTGTTTCCCGTCATGCATCAGCCACCCATAGCCTTGCAAACGATCTCCCTGCTCACAAGTGTGCCTCAGGTTCACGTCGATGTCGGAAAACTGACGCATCCACATCATCCCTGTGCAGAAACAATGGTGCAGGAATGTGAACAACACAAATAAATATGCTTCCAATTATGTGTGAAAGAATAACTTGTAAACAGTTTTGCATAAAAGGTAAAAACCTACTGGCAACATGCAATAACTAAGAAGCCAGCTGCATTTCGGGAACAGCAGTGTTTGGTTATTGGTGATAACTCAATGCTGGCACATTTAATCAAGACGGGTATGCCAAACTGGCCGCTAGGGTAAACAACTGTGGCTCGAATTTACCTGCACGATGGCTCATCCTGCAACCTCAATCATTATCAGCCAGACCTGCTCACAGCCTACTAAAATTGCACAATGTTTCATATACGAAACACCACATAAAGTATTTTTGACCACAAATGTCTGCATACACAGAAGTCTGTGTACCTGTCACAATCGACCTTGGACTCCTGGTTTTCATGCCAAAGTAAACCTGAGGTCTGTATGAGCCCCAGAACCTCTCTGGGGAAACCTTGGCACTGCTGCAGTTGGCGTCCAGGACAGGAGGGGAGGGATGCAGGGTCACCACACGCTTAGCCAGCACAGACCGCATGTAGAGGGCGTAGAAGAACCAGATCAGACTGAAGATGCAAAGGCCTATGGAGATGTTGATGAAAACCTTCCCCATGTCGACTTTCTTTTTCTTCTCCTTGCGGTGAAACGCAGGGGGCTTGTCATCTTTCCTCAGGAGGGGAGCAGCTTCACCCGTCACCACCCTCTTCCTCTGCCGGCCCATCCTGCCCTTCTGAGGATGCAGACAAAAGGCACATTAGATTCCATGGTTTCATTTTGTGCACACGGGATATATTCCTCCATTGTGTGACTTGTCAAGTAATTTCTTTCGCACTGACTGAATGGGGAATGTGTCGCTCATTAGGATCCTTATTTGTGCAGTCATTGAGTTCACCACTTTTGTGAGTGCCTTCTATTCTGTGCAGCACACTTAAAGGATGCAGGGAGGGTTATTTCAGGGATGTTAGACTGAAACGACCTTTGCTACTAAAGTGGCATCCTCCCCACACAGTAGACCAAAGCCACCCATATTGCTAAATCTCTCCACACCACAAATCAAAGCCGCCTGATGCTAGGAGGAAGCCACCTAGCTAGCACCAACATTGCATGTAATATGATGTGATGGAAGCCATGCAATGAGTGTGTCATCGGCGGCTCTTGGCCGTGAGACAGCTGTGCAACACGCAAAAGCCTCCGCCAGGCACCTGTTATAGATGGCACCGGGCGCGTCGTCGCTAATGCAGCGTTGCATGCAAGACTACATGAGATGCGCTACGTGGTGCCGTCATGCTAACACTCGTTCTGGTTTAAAACACGGACAATGTGTGCCCTCAATTCGTCTGTCACCGACGAGAGGGTGGTTTAACTCACATTTCTACGCGTATTTTCATTGAAGAAACTGTTACTGACCTGTCAAATTAACAGGAGCTGCACATCCTCCGCGGCTAGCTTGCGGCTACTTCCTGGTTACGGCTCGCTTCCACTGACGTGTCCGACGTCTGTCGCCACGGTGACGTCACAGCCCCGCGCCCGCCCCCCCAAAAAGAAGTACTCATTATTTATTTTTTATTTTTCATGATTAACGAAAATTGCTTCTAGTGGATTATTTTTGACTGCAACCACGAACCGTAATAAATTGTATTCTAAATTTAATTTAATAATTTTATTTCTCTTTAAATATTGGATATTGTGAGATTAAAGGCAGAGTGCAGAGATTTAATTAAGAATCGTGGCTAAACACGGGGAAATTAAATCATACAGCTCAGATGTGCAAGAGGGACAAATGTCACGCTGCAGAGGGAAATATATCATTTTATTGAAATATATAAAATGAGCATCTTTTGTAGGATGACCTTTGCTGTTCCATTATTGATGACGATACAAAGACCGGCTGAAGGTGTACAAAACAAACACTGTGCAGGACAGTTGCATGCATGAATGGATGAACCCTGAAAGCATTTTACATAGTTTGTCCCAACCATTTATTTACACCAAAGGCATGACAAAGTTGTTCATACGAAGACACATAGCCAGGTATGTTACATGTACCTTATACATGGAGTTTCAGGAGAGACAAAATCCAGCTTAGTCCTCAATCAGTTTCATTGCTAGACCTGACCAGAGAATAATGTCATTGAGATGATAAACACTGACAGACAAGCTATACAGGTTCAAAACTGATGAGCAACGATTTGGAATCAATTAATCTGATGTACATTTCTGTACTTGCCCACCCACTTGTTCCTCTTTTAATTATACCACTGGTATGGAAAAAAAAAACTGAACAAAAACATTCATTTGTTGCCTTTTTTTAATGACTGAAATATATCTCTTATCCATATTTAAACTTTGGTCAACATGTAAAACTTACAGAGGCAGAGAAGTTTGAAATACTCAACAAGTCTTCTTGATATGGAGTTCAAAGACATTTCCCATTTTTGCAGATTTGGTTTTTGTATTTGAATGTCACCTGTCTAGAATCAAGTGCTGACCCCGTGGCTGTGAATCCACTAATCACAAGCAATGCCAAGATATCTGGTTTCATTTTTCTTTTACAGATACCATATACATAATTTATTCTCATTTTCTGTATGGGCAGCCCAAATATGCACAGGTGCAACAATCAAACACCCAAACTGTGCCGCAACACCTCTTTCCGCTTTACATAGTGAACACATATAGCTTTAGAGACCAAGCTGCAAAGAAAACAAAAGACACGGTTCATTAAGAACCATTAGAACCACTTAAAACGAGAATCTACAAAGCACGCCGTCCTTGAAATAATTCCAAATCACTTGTGGCAGCAAAGAAAAAGTTTGAGATTCTTATGTGCTGAATTACTAAGTGCTGACTGTACAGTATGCTTTGTGTTTTAATTGCTTTTTTCCATTCAAAGCACAACACATAAAAAAAAAATAGACATGGCAACAGGTGAGGCAAAGCCAGAGAAAAACATCCCACTTTATCTCCCACGCACCCATAATCTGCCCACCTGTCTTCTTTTCCTTCAGCTCCGACTTGAATTATTCTTTAAAAACCATGTACAAAGACTGAGGCAAGAGGGGGTGGGTCAGCCCAAGAAATAAAGAAGATTCTTACAAAACATGTCAAAAACTGAGATTAACAAGATGAAGGGAAGCTGACGCCTGGGTCACACTTCAGTCTACTTTCACCCGACGTCAGAATGCTGGTTTGTCTAATGACGACACCATCAGGAGAGGAACAAGCCGCCAAATCCGGTTTCGGGGTAACATGCTGGAGCAGAGACACAGAGTCTGAAACTGTGGCTGCCGCCCCGGCCTCCTCCTGATGATCCCCTTCCTTTTGTTAATTAGTTCTTGATGGCGCCGCCGTCGCCTTCGCTTACAAAACGCTTCCGCCCTCTGGTGGAGCAAACACAGATTGAAAGATTGAAATGTCGGCGCTGTAATGAGTCCGTGCACTGTTGAGAAAGGTTAAAAAAGCAGGTAGCTCGCTCACCTGGAGGGACAGGCATCCCTTAGCTGCTTAGTGATGACGGACTCCTGGTAGCAGAGGTCCACGAATGTCTCCATGATGGAGTGGGCGTGTGGCACGTCTAGGTTTATTTCAGGAAGCTCGTCGTAGACGCGCTGGAAACCCTGCATGGAAAAGGGCTCAGTTACTCAACCATATAATTAACTTTTACAATATACGTATTTTTAAAATATGAAACCTCTGCAAATTTGCATTGCTGGCTGGACATATGCAAAGTCATTAGAATTAACTAAATCGATTCATAATCACCACTGCTATGGTCATATTTTACACATCATCATTATTATTTTAATATAGTTGTGCAATTCCTTGGCCAACTGTTGGAGAGGTCCACCCTCTCCAAACATTTCCCTCTCCCGCGCCGCGCAGGAGCCAAGGACGGATTGGGGGCAGATCTTGACATTTTCATTACATTTTCAGGACAACTTAAATGGCCTTTGTCAGAGATGTGCTGCCCACCAAGTACACTTCTGGCATTTCATAGAGAAATGGACTGACCCTGTTCATCTGATCCACAGTGATGAGGCCCATTTTCCAGAAGGACTGCAGAAGCTTTATCATCATGTGGTTCGCGGTGTCCCCTTTTGACTCCAACACCATCACGATTGCCTGCAATACAAAGGCAGACGACATTATGAAAGACAGTAAAACTAATCTATTTTTCCATTCATTACATGTCTGAACCCATCTTAAAGGAGGACAACCTGTAACACAGATCAATGTTTGTGTGCAGCTGCACTCAAAGACAATAGAATCGCTTGTCCGGCATCAAATCACTCTGGAAATTGTGCTAACAATTTACAATAATTTGTCTGTATAAATTTAGATCTCAGGCAATTATACCAAAGTAATTCCAAGAAAAGGTTTTGTTTTTTCAAATCTACACCTTCCTGACTATGAATAAGAAGATTTGTATTGAGGATAACTAATTCAATGTCATACAGTGTTCTTTTTGATTTTGGACTGAGGTCTGTTAATACATGTGCAAATGCGAGACGAATCCCTGCCAAAAACACACTGTCCTTGGCATGAGAGAAAGAAAAGAGATTTTCTTCCAGTTTGTTCTGCATTTTGCTTCCTTCCACACAGAGAGAAAGAATCGGCTTGCTGATTTAGGGTGGGATGAACATGAAAAAAAACATATCTTCTGCATGTACTATGCATATTTTTTTTTTATGATTAGCACATCAACAATGAAACACTGTAAATACCTCGTACACCAGCTCGTGGTGGAAGTGAGGAACCTCCAAATCCCGCAGACATCGCTCTGCCTCAGACACGTCCCCCGATATCAAGTACTCCTTAAGCAGAAGGTTCATCTAGAACAGAAAAACACATCTCTTCACAACTGTGTTGAGATTACATTTATTTATTTATTTAAATCTGCAGAAACCATTCCATTAAGACCTCCATTTAACACCATGTTGCCAACCGCTGAGGAAAATAATAAAATAATCGCTCTGAATAATTAACATGCTCATGCCTCTTGATGTATTTTTGTCACAATAAGTGGGAGCTTCATGCAAAAACACTCATCATGTTGGCTTCAATCAAGGTATCAACGAGTCATTCCACTCAAGATCTGAGGAGCGTCATTGATGCAACAAATTGGACTCGCTCTGAGCTGCACAGATGCTGAGAGCATTTATGGCCATCTGATCCCAAGGGAACTCAGAAAAATGCACGGGAGTAAAATGTATGCAAGTTGAGCGGCTAAAATGCTGACAATCCTAATCAGAGAGCGAGTTAAAGCAGTGGGTGGATAAATAAGGACCTTGTGTCTCTTTCAGAGCACCGTGTTCTCCTGAAATGTTGCTTAATGTTTATTGAAAGGATCACACCCCAGCAACTACCCACACCCAAACTCGCCTGAAAAAAATCCAGAAAGTCCAGATTGGAGCATGTAAACAAGGTTGAGGACACGTGGGGTGCAGGCGTGTGCGTTCAACTTAAAAGCTTCAGTGTTTGTGTGGCAGCCCATCCTTTGCCCTGGTTTTTAGCAATTCACGCTTCTCCGGGGGAGAAAAAGCTTTCTGCTGACACGGCAGCATAGCAGAGGACTGGCCTGTGGCCCTCTACCCAGCATGCCTTCTGTTTATGTAGCATAATGTCAACAGAATGTTGAACCAGTCAGGGAAAACTCAGCAACCTCATATGAAAAATCCATTTTAATTTGGAAACAGAATCAACAGTGGTCTTACCTCTTTAACAAGATGTTTGACGGGTCTGAGGCCGCCACCCACGCCCCACACGTTATCCAGACGCACCATCTCTCTCTTCATCGAAAGCAGCACTGCAGCGCGGTCCAAAGCCACCCTGGACCAACCGACCAACACAACCACAATGTGATTAATGTGACACCAAAATAAATGGACGAGGACAGAGGGGGGTTTATTTAGAAAGATTGCAGGACTCGACTCATTTCCTCTGCTGACTTAAGATCCAAAACCACCAGTACAACGCCAAGACAGATGTTTTCTCTCAATATAGTGACCGGGACAGCCAAAGACTCTCCCTGGTGCATTTTATTGTAAGGCATCTTCACCTCAAACGAACTCCACTGCAAAGTCACTGAAGGACCATTGAGAAAGCTCACCTGGCGTGATCACAGTCTACTTTGCCCTTGTAGCAGTCCAGGAAAGACATGGGAAGGGCGTGGTCTGCAATGGCTCTGGCTATGAACTGGCCCAACATCTGGAGCACACAAAAGCAGTCAGCTTTTCAAATTGTCACGGTGACAAGTTGCGCAAAGTGACCTCTCCTCCCCCCCCCGTGTACCTGAGGAGCCTCGGGCGTATCCAGTATGAGGTCTGGCAGTTCTTTGAGCATCTTATCGAAGGCACGGGCCATGTCGCTTTGTGACAGGAGCTTCACCGACAGGTCAGACAGCAGGCGGGAGGTCAGTTCTCTGTGGCTGGCTTTGCCCTCCAGGGACAGCGAGACGGCCAGAGAGGAGAATTCATACTTGTGGTGGCCGAGGTTCAGCCCCTTCAGAAGCATCTGGCAAAGCATGATGCAAAAACAAACGGTTATGGAGGTCATGAAGTCAATTAATTGTGATCAAACAGACGTTTGGGGGGATGCTAAATAAATTGGACGCCAAAAAATTGATAAATCTGTGTAAACATTATTTGTTAATAGGGTGAAACCATAAATAAAAAGTAGTAAAATAATGTTTTCATTACTTAATCCACTTTTCATAACTCTTAAGATTGGTCATTGGGTGTCAAAACTATGCATATCGCATTACTGACTGACGGGCTCCTGGTTGCTTACATATTCCTTCGTCTAAACACCCGTCTAACACCCCCGAAGATCAGCTTCTCCCAAGAGAGTTTTAGGGGGAAAAAAGAGGGTTGAAATTTACCTCCACCTCCTTTGTGTCTCCGTGTTCAAAGTACTCCTGTACAATTGGATTGACCATTTTTTCCAGTTCCTTTTCATCTACCTCCGGCACAACTGTTGCATAAACTGTGTCACCCTGTGGAAGAAAAAAAAAGTTTCACTTAATGTTACACAAAATGCACAAACAAAGCGCATTGTAGCGTTCATTTTGAGATCAGAAATTCCTTTGTCTGGCATTGTTCATTTCTGCACATTCAATTATACGGAGTCAAGTTTTGAAGTCATGTGGCCAGAAGAGTTATTTTGCTCGCATTGTCATCTTAAACCATCGCTTTCTCAATGCAAGTGTCATCCCTTATTTCTGTCATGACTAAATATAAGAGCTCCTCTCTGTCGTTTGTGTCCATAAATGCCAACAGGTCCATTGTGAGGTTTTTCTTGGCCTGCAGAACAATGGTGAGCATTGATTAATATAATTTTGGCACAGACCGAAGAATAACCGCTTTTAAGGGAATTGCTGGCTTCCATTTTAATGTCCTGTAAAATTCAAGAGCATTGAAAATGACTGTTTTGACCTTTAACAAACCCAAATTCATACGGACGGAGAAAAATATTACTACTAAAAAAAAAGAAAAGAAAAAATGGACTGCCAAAAGGTCCAAAGTGATGATTCACTTTCCTGTTTTTTTTTTAACGTGAAGTGACTTCTGAGAAGTACATAACAGGAAAGAAGAAACCAGTGGCAGACTTCTGCAAAGATTTAATCATTTTTTATTTTCCCTACTGATTTGAATCTCTATGTGAGCCCGGGACGCCTTGTCCCTCAGATTCCCTCTAGAGTGGTCTGCTCCTCTTATTTGAATGCCACCGCCCCTGGATTTTCCTGTACCAGTCTGTCCCAGTTCCCCACTGACATCCTTCCAATATGCCCCCAAAACACTCCTGGCCAAGTCTCACTGGTTTCCCCACACACTCTTATCAGCCCCCCGCTAACAGAAGCGCCGTTCCCACTCCAGTGTCGGTCAGTGTGACCACGACAGGAGGAAAACAAACTTTGCTTTCACCACCATGCCACATTCGGTACAGGGGTCAAAGATTGGGAGCGTTGTTGCCTGTGATGGGACGAGGCCATCTGGATCAAACAATCATGTGAGAGGTTTTGTCACAGATGTGCTTCGTCCCGTTCCAGTGTGGATATACAGACAATTCTTCGATTGTGGGCCAGAGAATGCATGCTGCATTTCACTGAAAGAGAGCGATAATTCACTCGGTGGCTCGTTAGAGACACGGGCGCGCGTATGCTTGTTGTCTTTATGTGAACAACCGTCGTCTTGTTCGCAAAGCTGAGCCCCTTTCATACTCGCCGCATCCCGACGGCGCTTCAACATCAGCACATTCACTCTCCGTGAGATGGTGCCGTGTATTATGCCGATGCTTTGATCAGCGGGTTACGGTGGAACAAAAAGAGCTGATGCGGACAAACGGTTCTGAATTCAAAAATAACCCTCATTCATCACAGCGCTCGAACACTGCAACACTTCAGTCAAGAATCAGTGCTTAATGTTGTCTTAAGAGTATTCACTGCCAGTTAAAAAAAAAAGTCTTTCTGTTCCGTTTCCCCCACTTTTTTTTGCATCTTTATTGTACATTTTTTAGCATATTTTTTCCCACCACAGATTAAACTAAGTGCACTGGAATTTGCAGGTCTGGCTACATTTGAATCATAAAGGCTTTAGGTAAAAGCTCATGGTTTAGTTGAGACTTATAGATAGGTTGTATCCAAATTTGACAATAATCATTAAGTGGAGCATAAACATAATTTTGACCGCAGATGCTAAAAAGTAAAAGTGAATTAAGTTTGTGCTTTAGTTATGCTCAATCTTTGTCAATAACCTTTTTCACCTCTTTCACAGTCTATAGCCAAACCCGCTAACCTGAGCTGATTCATCGTAGTTGGGGTCCTGCAGGTCGGGCTCCTCGTCCTCGTAAACCATCCCAGCAGCGCCCCACACTCCTTTTCCGCCTGCTCCCCCTGACAGCCACAAAAAAAACACACGTTCAGGGAATGCCGGTTCTGCGCAGCTCATTAACAGGGCAAAAGCAGTTGCAAATCTTTTGAAATGTTTTTTTTAATTAAATAATAAATCAGAAGCAGTCACCACCAGTGTCACAAGTGTGGCAACAAGGTACCTTTTTTTGGCAGGCCCCTGCCTTTGCCCGTCCTGGACTTGCGGTCATTGGTGTTGACTTTGCCTTTGGGGCTGTGCGGGTCGGCTCCAGCCAACTCCCCCGACTCGGAGATGGACTCGCTGGTGGAGTTGCGGGACGACGACTTGCGCAGGCGTCGCTTGGCCTTGGCTTTAAGCCGTGCCTCGTGAAGTGCTTTCTCCTGGGGCGTCCAGTTGCCGTTCACCTCCACCTCGTTCAGTTCGTCTTCGTCATCGCCATAGGGACGGTCAGCCTCTGCCACCTTGTCGTCGAAAGCGAACATCCCTGTGATTTGACAGAAGACGACGATTAGATATATTGGAAGATGTAAGAATAATTCTGTTCATTGCTACTCTTTAAGTATTGCGAGGTTATGCAAGTGCATTATGCTTGCTTGTTCTACAAAAGCTCAAATTAATTAAAGTAATTAAAGAATCCATTTGGTTTTGTGGCAGATCTGTTCATCATCGGATCAGACTTTTCGCTCGAGATGCGAAGCAGAATTGCGCCAAAGGTATACGACTGGTTTCCATGGAAGACCAAGAGGAGCATGGGCAAAAAAAGGGAACATTTAATTTTGTGGCGATTCATTCTCATGGAGCTTAGTGGGTGTCTGCACTCTTCAGTTATAATTGTCGTCCCTGTTATGATCCACATTGTTCTATTGAACATCATCACAGCAGTGTTATTAAAAAAACCCTGTAAAAACTTTATGGCTCGGCACTGTTACCAGAGCCGCAGACGGCTACGAACCTCACTAACATTATGTTTTTTTGCCCCGACCGAAGTGCTGCGGGAACAATTAAAAGTGCAATCTGGTAAATATTGCATCATCCTTCATGATTCATCTATTAAAAAAAAAAAAGGATACACATTAAGGAAGAACACCCAAGCTCTGCAGATACATCACAACAGCTAAAAGTAACACGTGGAGGTGCGGCAAAGTTTTGCTCCACTTGCTCATGTGTTTGCCCAAGATTTGCCCGCAACGCAAACACTCCACACCGAGCGAGCAAAGAGCGCGCTGCAGGAGAAAACACCTTTCCTCCGCCGAAACAAACAACACCACGCACCGCGAGGGTGTGTGTGTGTGTGTGTGTGCGCGTGCGTGCAAGTGTGCCTGGGCTCCGCTGACCTCCATATGTCACTGTTCTGTTTTGCACCTTAAGCCAAATCTTGGTTGCCCAACGTCCACAACAAAACACATGGAAGATTCGCACACATACGCAAACACACACACTTCGAACACTCACCAGTTCTATCAGCGGTCGT